>VZTB01003256.1:257482-433938 GCA_013397245.1 Thryothorus ludovicianus | reverse complement strand
TTTTTTTTTTTTTTTTTCCTTCTACTTTTCTCTGTTTCCCACTCCTCGCCATGCCGGCAGCAGCGCTCCCCGTGCCCCGTCCCGCGGCCGCTGTGTGCGCTGCCGTGTGCGACCGCAGCCGCTGTCCCGGGCCCGCCGAGCGTGGGACAGCGCTGCCGTGTCCCCCGGGAGCGGGGCCCGCCTGCGTGGGCAGCGGCCCGGTGACATCTCCCTGCTCCTGCGAGCAGCTGTGCTGCCGGAGCAGCGCTCCTGCTTCCCGGCGCCCCCGAGTGCCCCTGGCAGCGCTCTCGCGTCCCGCTCGGCGGCTCCCGGGCTGGCAGCACAGCTCCCTCGCCTGCGGGTCCCTCACGGGACACGAGAATGCCCTGCCCGCCCTTCGCACCCACCCCGCACCGAGCCCCGCCGGGTGCTGCTCCAAGGAACCTTCTCTGAGACCCGTGTCCAAACTCCCTGCTCTTCTGGGCCGTATTTGCAAATGCCACAGATCTGCCAACTTTTAAGATCTCTTTTCCTCTTTCCCCGTTGTGCTTTTGAATAATGTTGCTTTCGCACAGTACCATTCCTTTCATCCCCACTTTTAAGGATCCCTCATCTGCTGCTGTTAATCCCAAGCCGTGTGTTGTTGGGATGCTTTGGAAGTATTTTGGCAAAACATTAATGTTTTTTTCATTCGAGACATCTCCATTTTAGCTAGAAGTGTTGGACTATAGGAAGGGCAGGCCTTTGTTTGGATTCTGTTTTGATATGTGTATCATTTTATGATCATATTCCTAAACTGCTGCGGTGCAGTAAAATGACTTTTATTCCAACTGTGTTTTCCAGCACCACCCTGCAAAGAGGGATGTTTCCATGTGAATTGCATGGCTTTGCTGCAACATTTAGAACAAATCCAAATTCAGATGCTTTAGTCCTAATGTTTATTTCTGTTTTGTAGGATTTCTCCTTTTTGTAAGTAGGACCAGGGCCCTGAAGGTTTTGCTACATAAACTGTTGTCTGCAAAGGGCTGTTGCTTACCTGATTCTACTTGAAGGAAATTGCCGTGAAATCTTTCTGAGAGCAGCATCTCTCTGGCATAGTAAGTTCTACTGGTATAAGGTGTGTTAGAGCCATGTATTAACTTTTTTTTTTACTCAAATACATTTATTTAAAAAAATCTTTATGTTATTAATGCAACATCTATGTTTTAATTAAGTTAAATATCATCCTCTGTATGTGCTTATAGTGAACCATTTAGGTGGCTCTCTAACTTAGCATGGTTGTGCTAAAATCTGAGATCAAGCAAGTTCACTTATTAGTGCATGGCTTATGTAGCAGATGGTTTTCATCTAGTGTAGCTTTTCTAGTGATACCTTTAAATTAATGTAGGTCTAAATTGTTGCAGATTTTGCACTCCCCACCAATTCTCTGGAAAATCTATTCAGGATAGAAAAGGGACAAGGGGCCAGGCAGGAGATTACTAACAGTAATCTCACATGCAATAAGGAATAAACCAAGGAGTAAAAAATGGGCTTATTCTTTTGTTAATTGTCTGGCTGCCTGGTCCAGCTCTCCTCAGTCTCCCATTTTGGCCCAGTTTTGATCTTTAGGTACAGGCCTGTGGGAATAAGATCACAAAATAGTTGGCTTAATTTCACTAAAAAAAAAAAAAAATGAGGGATTGAGAATTGGCTTGGTGGGAAAAGATTTTGCAAATCTGTTCCAGGTATGGTTTTAAGCACACACCCCTCACTCCACCCCCCAAATTAGAAAATTATGATAATTTCAATGTAAGTGTGTTTATGTAGTATGCTCTGTGTGTTTTGTTTTTCCTCAATAATAATAATGTTTCATGAATGTAGGGGAGAAATTGAGTCTGTACTGCAACTGGCATCTAATTGTTGGTCAATCTGGCCTTCCTGTTGTCTTCAGAAAGAATACCTCAGTTCCATGGTGGAAAGCTTCGTAATATTGAGCAGGCAGTACTAATTTAACTTTTCCAAAACTATTGTTATAGGTTATGTCAACACAGGACCCACAGCATTCTCAGTCCTTTTTAACTAATGTACAGAAAAAATTTTGTGTGGTCAGGAAAGCCTAATTCCACTCAGGGTTTGGGTACTGGAAGTGCAGTTTAACAAAACATGTGCACCACATCCCAAATGCACCCTCACGAGTCCCGTTGAGCCACGTGAGTTCTAGTGAAGTTTCCCAGGCTGTTAAAACTTTGCTTCTTTATTGGCCCAGAATGAGCATTATCTAGGTTAAGCTGACTTTCTTAGAGACTGTCTCCTGCATAAACCCACCTGGGACACACAAAATAGGTATGTGTCTAAGTCTCTGGAGGGGCCTGGTCCAGGAGGTGTGTGCAAGATCATGGTTAAATGCACACTGACAGCATGGAGCTCAGCACAAGGCGCAGCAGCTGGAGCTGCTGGAAGGTTCAGGGGCAAAGAAGGAAAAGAACTGCTGCTTTCTCATAAGCAATTTTTCTCATGAGAGCACTTGTCCTGGAAGTGAGTGATGCAGTTTCAATGTTCTCCTCATCAGAGGTGATATAAGCTCCCTTCTGCTTGCAAAGCAGCCCTAACGACCAGAGATAAGGCTAAGGTGGAGGACACCCACCCATCCTGTTCAAGCTTGCCACAGTAAAGAAACAAATGCAAATCTCTGAGGGCCAGAGGCATTATAAACAAGAGGGAGCTTAACACTGTAGCTCAGGGGTAAAGGCATCTCCTGGATGGCAAGAAGCCCGAAGTCTAGGCCTGCTGGCCTGGCACACTCACCTGTTCTTGAGGGTGAGGTTCATCTCACCTTATCTTAGCTATTTAGAGGTTTTATGTCTCATCTCTCTCTAGTCAGTGGGAAGAGAGAACAAGAGACACCTGCAGAGAGTGATTCATTCTGTGCCCATCTGACACCTCTCTCAGGATGGAGTGAATCTCCTCGTGGGGGCCCTTGCTCACCATCAGTTCTCAGCAGGAGCCAGACAACCAATTTCAGCCAGAAGCCCGACTTACAGATGCCAAGTGAGGTGGATTCCACTCTGGATGACTAATTTTTCTGATTCATCATACCCGAATTTAGTCTTTAAAATTTGGGTATGTAGTCAAAGTTAGTTGAGTTCTGTCTCTGTATCAGGGTCATTCCTTCTGTTGGAAGGCTGGACGTGGATAGCTGGGGTGAAATGTCTTGGGATGAAGTATTGCTGGGCCTGTGGAGCCTAAAGGCCATGTGGCCGTGTGTGTCCCTAGTCTGCACGTGTGGGTCCTGGTGCCAGGTGTCAGAAATGTAAGTGTGGAACTATTACATGTCATTTTGTGCACTTCTTTTGTGGATGGTCTAACTGACTCGAGGCACTACATGCTGCTTCTAAGGGAGGAGCTAGATGTGTAAAATATGCATAAAAATTGTTTGAAGATGTTACAAGGCTACAATTGGGATTTTCAGAAAGCTGAAAGGCTCTGTATTTAAATCAAAGAAAGTGAAGTACTATGGAAAATGGACTAAGTGTATACTGCATTTTATGCACTTGAATACTCAGAAAAATCTGTCTTTAACATCTAAAACTGAAGGTTGGATGCCTTTAAAAATATCACCTTTAATACTAGCTCTGAAGACATGAGCCCATAATTTTCAGTTTCAAAAAGCTATAGTTTATATATTTTTGGTCATGTAAAATAGTGCTGTGGTGTACTGCAGCATAAATCCCAATTATGTACTTAATTGTTTCGTCAGAGATCAGCAAAAGGTCACCCAGATTTCTTATCAGATTACTGGAGTGCAAGGTTTTCTGTGCTGATCTGTTTGGTGCACACATATTCTTTGCAAATGGATGATTCCAGGGAAAGACAATTTTAGTTAAAGGTCACCAAAGGCTTATTGTCCAGTAATTTTGCAAATTTTAGATTATAGAAACAATTGTGGAAAATAAGTGTCCAATTTGGCAAAATTACAGTAATATGTTCTCCTGATGGGTTTTTAGCTATGATTACAATTGGAGATGATGCCACCACATTGTTCATGTCAATCAATCCGTAAAGCTGAATGCCTTCAACTATTCCAAAACACATGGTTGAGAAACCCTTCTACTTCTTTTATCAAAGTACAGAGGATACGTGTCTAAATTTGGCAACATAAAAATATTTTGGAATGGACTAAAATGAAATTATTTAAGGCCTTGAGCTATTGTTTACAGCAGAGCCAAGAGATCTGAGAATATTAAAAGGAGGCACAAACTTGTTGAAATACTTGAGCCAGAACAAAGCATCTAGCTGAGCATCTCAGCTGTTCTCCATTGAACAATCAGAATTTGGACTTTTAGCATTTTCTTCTTTTCCTGCCTTATCACTCTGCTTGTTTTCACTTCATCAGTGATAGTTTTGTGTTCCTTATTCCCTTTCACAGGTCTCTTGGTTCTGGAGATGGGATTCACCTCACTTGATTTATGATGTGTCTGGTTGATGACTGCATCTAAGGCTGTCTTTAAAGACTCCATTTACAACTGAGAAAATCCTTGCTTCTGCGATGACTTATTTATACCTAATACAGAAGTCTAAAAGCCTAACTCTATCCTTGATACTCTCTTGATTTCTGAGTCCAGCTCTCCTTAGCCCAGACAGCACGTGGTTTAACCAGACACCCTGGCCTTGATGTGGATGTCCCATGTCAGGGTTGGTTCTCAGACTTTCTTGACNTGTGTGTGTGTGTGTGTGTGGCCTGGGATGTTTGACAGCGTTGAGAAGAATGAGCAGTGGCTGATAGACTTAGACCAAGAAGTTTTTCTGACTGTGGTTTTACAGTCCCCAGTGTGCAACCTCTAGGCTAGATGCTCATAGTTGTAAGTTTTGTGCATTTCTGCCTGTTGTTAGGTGTGCAGTCTACACCAGCAGGGCTGCATATTCCTTTGTGGCATAGATGGGACTTACATGGTGAGGGAGGTTGCTTACCTTACCTCAGTTCTTATAGAAGGTACACAAAGAAGGAGGATGCTCCTTAGAACCAGCTGAGTTATGTCCTGGAGCACTTAATCCATGTCTCTGTCACAAAGTCTTTTTTTATGTGAGATGATGGACAAGGATGACTTGGAGCAGACCTGTGTCAGGAGACTGTTTATCACATGGGAAGTCCTTAATCCAATGGGAATTGTCCTTAAAGATCTAAATGATGATGAAAACACCATTTGAAGTAACAGGTCCCATCGATCACATGTTTGGCAGCCAGAACTAGAGTTAGTAGCCAGTACATTTTCTGACGAGCTGCTTCACGTATTATCATTGGTTTAAAGCTTCTTTCTTTCTTTATCTCTTTTTTCTTCTTGTTCTTGAAAACAGAATATCCCTTTTGAGGGAAGTACAGCATATGTTCTAATAAATGTGGGAAAAGATTCTGGGGTGGCAGAAATACTAATTTTCATAAGGGCCATTCTGGTGTCCTTTCCAGTTTTTCAGGACCCATAGAGAGATTCCACCTTTTGTTCTCTAGCTGGGAAATCACAAGGTGGTGCAGTGACAGTAGGGTGACTGCCAGAGAGCAAAGAAAGTACCAGTGTCACAGCTGGATGAGGACTTGGAGCAGGAACAAGGAAGTCTAAGGATTAAAGGGGAATGAGAGAGAGAAATTTCAAGTTTCAGATTTCTTCATCAATTTAGATTTCTTTCATTTGAAATGTCAAGCTAAAATAAGCAACACTATCCAGAAACTGAATGCTTCTGAAGAAGTTTCTTGTACTTCTGTCTCCTGTTAGGACAACTTGTAAGGTAAACTGTGGTGATTTTAGCCCTAGTTAAATCAGTTTCCTGGATTATGGGAGACACAGCTTCTGGGTTGATCTGTTGAGGTTCTTAAAATCCTCAGAAAAGAAACACTTCAGGAGTGGTCATCTGGGACATTCACCTGGTGCAATGGAAATTCTAAAATGCAGTCTGAATTGAGAAGAATGGGATATGTAGCCTTGGGTTTTGACAGGCATTGTAAGCATCAACTTCTTTGAGAATTTCCTGGGAAAATGTTCAGGACAATAATCTTGGTTTTCTTCTGAAGCGTAATTGTATTTCTCTTTATGTGAGCTTCTGCTTTGTTTTCAGAAGTGCTTTTATAGATTCTACTAAGGAAAAAATGTAATGGGAAAGTTTTTGGGATTTTTTTTATTGATTGGGTGTTTTTTTGCTGTAATGCAGATGCTCCTTTTTTAAACCTGTTAAAGGCATAGCTATTTGGGGACATGATACTCTCTCCTCTGTACTAAGAGCAGCAACATACCTTGCAGAATTGTTTCAAGGAGCAGTCTGGAGTGTGCCAATTTCTCTCTTTTCTGCTATTTTGGTAGTGTTTTGTGGAGTGAAGCACATGTATATAAGCTGCAAATGTACATTCCTGTATAGAATAAGCAGGCTGTCTGTGTGAATCAGCTGTTATGGGGGTGGCTGTGGGTAAGACATGAAACAGGCAGTGGAAACTCCTTTGATGGAGACACAGTAGTCTTCATGCTTTACACCTATGGGGCCTGATTCAAATCCAGTGAGACCCAGGAAGACTCTCCCTGTCAGGTCACAGCTTTGGATGCAGCTTCAGGTGTGTTTGTGAGTGTGTATGTGGGATGTGGCTGGGTTTTGGCCGGTGTAACAGGTGCCTGTGAGAGTGGAGAGGGAATTTGTTTCACTGCTCTGAGTTGGCAAGTGAATTTTATCTAAAGCTTGTCACTTGCACATAGCCAGCCTGCTCACGTTCTAAATAGATTCTGCCCTCAGATTGTAAAGAACTAGATAATAACATTATGTTATGTACTTGAGAGCTAAATTATTTTAAAAGTCTGAAATTAGCAGATGAGGAGGAATTTATTTGCCAAATACATTTCAGAAGCAGCTTGGGAAACCTGTCAGAGCCCATCTTTAAGTGCTTAACTAGTGGCTGTTCAACTTAATAGCTCTGAAGAGTGCTTGCAGTATGAGGGAGACCAAAACAAAATCCCAGAATGCGGGAGATTTTCTTCCAACAACAAAACAACAAAAAAATGCCATCAATTCACAAACCCGATGGTTAAAGAGGAAAACCTGCATCTAAAACCACTAACTTTACCTAACATTCTCTGTGCTCCAGGCAAAAAAAAAACCCCTTGCTGTTTTTTTGGACTCTTTATCCGCTCTTTCCAGCTCCATTAACTTATTGCATAGCTGAACGTGACCCTTGCTCTGGTAGTGATGCCAGCCTGTGCCACACGTTTGTCCTTTTACTGCACAGACATCTTCATGTTTTCCTGTGTCCTATCCTCCATGTGTGGGACAAAGGTCTGGAAAATTCTTTCCAGCCACTCGCCTTCAAATCACTCCTTAAGGTGCACTCCACCCCTCATGTCTGTGGGGCTTTGGGGATGTCTGTGCCCAGTAGCTGGGCAGAACGGGAGTTAAATTATTTCCTAGGCAGCCTGTGTGAAAACATCCTCCTGTTATTCCTCCTGTGGATCTGCTGTCAACTCCTTTCCCGCTGGGGATGACAAGGCCATGATGCCATTTTAGTAACCATCAGTTCTTGTTGGAAGCTGACATAGACTCTTGGCTCTAGGCTCCTGTCTTGGGAAGGTTGTTACCTTCCCTCTCCTTCACTCCCAACTGTCCCAGTTTGGTTTCAGCCCCCGTGCTGCTTCCATCCTTCCTGGCTCTTGCACATCTGCAAATTCAGCTCCTGTGCCTGGCTGAGGGACTAAGGCAGAGTCCACCCTTTCAGGCTTTGTTAGCACATCTTGGCTGTAAGCACTGAAGATCTCTTTTGGGGACGTGACTTTGTTACATATGAAGCCACAGATCTTAATCCTTCAGAGTGGCAGAAAGGCTTCCCTCCTAGTTGATATTACTTGCCCAACTCCATATGGGAGGGGAAGGCATCTTAGCTAATCAGAGCTTCAGACAGGCAATTCTTCAAATTGTTTTAGGGTTTTTAATTAATATTGTAGGCTCCAGCATCATGTGGCAGAGAGCCAGTGTCAGTCATCTGACAATAGCCTTCACCATCTATCAATAATGAGGGAATTCCTGTCCAGGAGCTTCTGTAACGGGTGAGATTGCTGTTTGCAAAGCATCCTGCAACATTCAGCCTTGCAGGTCTGCTGATTTTTAAATTATATAAACAAAACCCGGTAAAATCTGCACAGCCCAAAGACAGTGACTTCTGTTTATACTGTCCAGATCACAGATGCTGAGCATGAATGCATGAGCAGTCCTTTTGTATGGGGTTTGACACTTTCTGTGGCTGTCTGCACTGTTTTTTAATATACAGAATCCCCGATTCTCCACTGCCTTGCACCCTGTCTATTCATTCTCACCCCTGTGAAGTGAGGGTAAAACACTATCAAAACAAAATGGTACCATTTCGCATGTTTTCCACTCAGTTTGTTCAGGTGTAAATAACGCCAGAAAGAACGGGGCAGAGCAGAACCTGACCTGCAGTCTGTCTCTCAGTGCGTCAGGGGTCCTGAAGTGGGGGGATGACAGAACAAACACAAGCTGTTACCTTGCCATTTTTGCTAATGTTTTAAAACCAGGCAGCTTGTGAGGATGACAGATGCAAAAGTCAGGCAGTGCTTCGTTCCTGTAGTCCTCACGTGATATATTCCCCTGGAGCAATGGAAGTGTTACCTGTGGTGTGGATGGGTGCTAGTGATGGCTGCTTTGGGAGCAGGGTTGTCAGTGAGAGTCGTCTCTCCGAGTTGTTCAGCTGCTTCACTTAGTACTGGAGAAAGAAAAATCCTTTGTACTTCCTGCCCCTTGCTGCATTACATTGGCTTTTATAAACGTTTTTAAATGGAGAGTGAGCCCTTAAAGCTGTGGTAAGCTTGCTACTTTGTCTCCTGGGCCCTGGATATGAGCAGCGCTCATACCTTTTTAACTTTTTAAAATTTTTTGTCCTTGTAGTGATAGAAAACTCAACCTAACTGACTTTCCATCATCCTCTAATACTGGCTTATTCTCTGCAAGTAAACACCCACGCCTTCTTCCAAAAAAGGGTCTCTCTTTTCCCTTCCCATCTTTCTCTTTGCACAAATCTCAGTGCTGACAACTTCCTTGCTTTCCAGAACAATACATTAGACCATCCTAGACCATTCTGTTTTCACCAGGACACAGAATTTAAGTATATTTATGATTTTTTCATAAGATATCACTATTACCCCTTGTGGTATAATGTACTTCACTATTAATGTACGAAAAATAATGTGTTGCACCAAAAAAAAAATAAATCTACCCTCCCTTAAAAAAATATCCAAATAATCAAGAAATGTATATAGATAAATACTGGCAAGATCTGAATTGAATGAATGTTGCATGGGCTGTTGTAGTAGGTAGAAATAATGAGCAGAAGTTAGAGTCTCTTTGAAACCAGAACAGTAAATATTTTTGCTTATCATCAATTGAAATCTCAGCCTTACCATTGCATTAGCATTTCCACTCATTTTTAGAGACAGAGTGAATTTTCATGACTCATTTGAGTGCTCTTTAACTATTTGTATGCAAATGTGACTCAAACTTTCTCACAGTCACATGCTTCACCCTCCTGCTGGAGTTCATGCACTAATGAGAGTGGTGGTGTTCCTTTTCCTTGTAAACCTTACCTTTCCTAGACAGTCTTGTGCCTTTCTAGCATTTGTAATAAAATTTGAAGAAATACTTGTTCCTATAACTTCAGAGTTGCTTTAAAATTGAAAGACTCAAAAAGAGAAATAAAAAACTGCGCTGTATCAAAAGCATTTTGTTAAAGTGTTGTGTCCTCACATTTAAATATGAGAGGTTAGGAAAGGAGCACATGTTTACTTCTAACTTTCAGAAAAAATATGCAAGTTCTGGCTTGAGAATGAGCATGAGAATGAGCATGAGCTGAAAGGTAATGTATCCATTGATGTATGCAGAGATTTAGAATGAAATTGCCATCTCAACCACAGCTAGAATGTGCACAGCTGATGAGTAAATGGATATTGACTAAAATAAATACAAAGTGTCATGCCAGATGTGGACAATGCAGAATGCAGAAATCAGTAAACTGAGTAAACATCAGATTAAGGATTAGCCTTAATTATGAGGAGTCAATTCCAATGAGTTTTTTTGCCCAAAACCAATTGAAGTATGTTTCTAACTAGAGGAGGAGCTGCCTAATCTGTCACTGCTTTCCCATGTGAGGTTCAGCAGCAGCCTGCTGCATATGACTTACAGTTCAAAGCTGCCTTTGCTTATGAGTATCTGTGACAAGGTTGTAGGCTTTTGCTGTAGCCCAGCAAATTTGGCTTGCAGTTTTTGTCTGCTTTTCCAGAATTCCTTTCTGTTCTCCATAAACATCCATCAGACCTTCCATAGCAATGTCCCTTACACTGCAATCACACAGGGTGTCTCTTGTCAGTAATAGGGAATACGTTTTTATATTTCTGTCTCTCACAAAGTCCAAATGACTTAAATGGAGTCTTGCAGAGTTGCTCATTCAGGACCAGGATTTTTGGAATTCAGATGAGACACACCACAGAATCACAGAATGGGTTAGGTTGTAAGGGACCACGGTGGGTCACCTGTTCCTACCTCCCTGCTCCTGCAGGGTCATCCTAGAGCACATTGGACAGATTTGTGTCCAGATGGTGCTTGAATATCTCCAGTGAGGGAGGCTCCACAGCCTGTCTGGGCAACCTGTTCTGGTCACTGGCACAGGAAGGCTGTTCTTCCTCATGTTCTGGTGGAACTTCCTGTACATCTGTTTCTGCCCATTGCCTTCTTGTTGGCGCCACTGAGGAGAGCCTGCTTTCATCTTCTTGGCACCTCAAATGACACCAGTTGTAGTCAGTGAGCATCCAGTCAGTAAGCTCAGTCTCTAGGGAGTGTCAAAGCAGAGTCCCAAACTGCATCTGCCTGAGTCAGTTCCATGGCTCAGCAGTCACTGACCTTCAACTTAAGAATTGACACCAACAGGTCAACACTGAAATTGTTTCTCTTATTCCAGCACCTGATTTCCACTCTGTACAATTGAGATGTTTTGCTGTACTATGTCTTTCCAGAGTGGCCTGCTCACCCAGTACAGGGGTGGAGGCCAATGCATTCCCAGCTGTGCACCTGCTCCAGTGCTGTGCAACACCCTGCAGGCTCTCAGATGCTTTGCTTATTGAAATCTTTTGTCTGTTTTTCTTTTTCTGATGTTTCTGCCATTAGTAAACAGCCCTCCACAGGTACCTGGGCTCTGCTATGGCTGCAGTTAATGTGGCTAAATAAGCTAAATGCAAATGAACTCAAATGTATTGTTGACACACCTCTGACTGAACCCGATGATCAGCTGGTGATCACCTTAAATTTCTAAACTGACATGAAATTAAGCAGGTTGCAGAAGCTATAAACAAACTGTAAAGAAAAGAAAGTAGGAACTTGGTCCTTGGTCCTGCTGCAAGTTCCAGACTGAAGCATAACCTGCCAATGTGAACTTCACTGCAGGGTCAGGTCTTATGAAGGATGCACTCTCTCTTTTCCTAATGCCAGCATCATTAGTAGTGCAGGTGTATGGATCTCTTAAATTAATAGTGCAACAGATTGTTCCTGCTGCACATAACAAGCAGTTCAATATAACAGCCCTGAGCTAAAATATTCACAAGTTTGTGAACTTCAAAGCAAACTTTGCTTCTTTTTAAAGAGTCTTACAAACAACTAAGCACGTTTTCTCTCACCTCATCTCAAAAGAAATTACAGAAGAATATATACAGCAGGCCTGAAATTCCTGCCAGTCCTTCATCTTGATTTTCTTGGCATGTTGGCAAGGGATCTGGATGCTGAAATTTACTGTTAATGAGTACCTTATTTTACGGATGTGTTCTTTTTCTGTGCCCTAATGCTTATCTGAACTGTTCCTGCTCTTATGGAGGGCCAAAAAAGACACCTAGAAGATAAATGCAGAAGTAATCACTGAAATATCTTACTACTTTGGTATTTAATTTTTAGTTGGGGAAGTATGGGTAGTCCTTAGTTGAACTAAATTTCTATATTGATTTATGTATCTGTGGATTGTAATCCTACAAATTATCTGCAATCTTAATCCTAAACTCAAGGGTCTTCTGTGGATTGTGATGGATTAAATGTTGAGACAGCAATTATTAGGGAGCTGTTGGTCAGTGCAAACAAAAGTGACAGGTAGTGATTTGGTTTGAAGCAGTGTGGATGAAGTATATACCTAAACACAAATATCAATTGGAAAGCAAAAATGTAAAGAAGTAGCAAGTAAGCAGCCATTCCAGAATGGAACAGATGAGGGGGAAGCTGAGGATACTTGCCCAGAAATGAGAAAAAGCCCCAAGCCCCACTAGCAGTAGACAGGAAGAATTGAAAATAGTGAAACAATTAGAAATTTTGTACATTTACCACTGATTTCTAAGAATCCCGAAGTGACTGTTGTTGTAAGCTAAAGTAAAACAAAAGGAGGTGAAAAGTCAAAGGACCCTTTTGGGAGAGAGTAAAAGAATGTGTTTGCCCTTTGAAAGAAAATGGCAAAGATACCTGCTAGCCTTATCAAAACAGAGTTGAGCACTGTGAGCTATGGAGAGGAAAAAAAAATCAGTGTTTTTATCATATTGTGGTCCTAAACTTACACATGTGATTCATATGATGTTTTACATTCCGTAAATTGGATATTTATACTTAGGAAATTTTTGAAGACTGAAGACTCTGAAGCATCTTTCCTCATTCCTCCACTGGAAACAGCAGAGTTGCCTTCATATTCTGGGCTTTTGTGCCTCAAACCCCAGCTACTTCTAATTGGGAAAATCTGTGATCTCCCCAGGTGACCTGTCCCTGCATCCACTTTCTTACTCCTTATTTTGAGAAGCAGATCCTTGCTCAGCTGTGCTAGTTTCTGTCCTACCTTGCCTGATTACCTGCACACTGGGATTGAGAGCTCTTGTATTATGAGAAGATTTGCCTTAAAGAGCTGCCAGTTCTGTTTAGTCCCTGTGTCCTTAAGGCCAGTTACCCAGGGGATATCATTCACCAACTCCTTAAACAGCTGGAAGTTCACCCTTGCACACTTCAGGGTCTTGACTTTGCTCCTCACCAGGCCAGAGCGTGGTCACCACAGCTCAGGCTGCCTCCAATCTTTTTTGCTTTTGTGAGCTCATCCCCATTGATGAGCACCAGCTCCAGTTATGCCTCACCTCTGGTTGCCTTGTCTAACACCTGGACCAGGAAGTTGTCCTCGACACAGTCCAGGAGTCTCCTGCACTGCTTGCAGCCAGCTGTGTTGCTTTCCAGGTGGGTGAAATCACCCATCAGGGTAAGGGCTTGCAGGTGTGATGGCTCCTCTATGTCAAGAAAAAACACCTTGTCATCAGGCTCTCCCTGGTCAGGTGCCTTAGAGCAGAACCCCATCACCAGGTGTCCTTTGTTGGTCCTGTCCTAGATTTTTACCCACAAGCTCTCAAGCTGCTCATGGCTGTTACTCAGCAGCAGCTCTTGCTAATCTATCCCTTCCTTAACATAGGGTGCAAACCCCCTGGGCCCCTTCCCAGCCTGTCTCTTCTGAGAGGCTTGTGGGCCTTGCTTGCCATGCTTCAGCCAAATGTGACAACTCGTCCTACCATGTTTCTGTGATAGCAATTAGGTTGTAGTTCTCTAATTGCACCGTGGTTTCCAACTCATCCTGCTTCTTACCCATGCTGCCTGCATTAGTGTAACTGGGCTGTCCATCTCTTCACCTTTTGGGAGGAGCCCTCTCCAGATCCTTTGGGATGATTTGTAGGTGTTTCCCTGCTTTAGGGCTGTTGCTTCCTGGTTCCTTACTGACACCTGGTAGAGCATCCCCTTCCCCACTGAATCTAGTTTAAAGCCCTACCAGCTTGCTCCCCAAAATCCTTGTGCCCCGCTCTGCTGTTGACATGCCCAGTCTCTCAAAGGCATGTCCCAGATCACAGAACCCAAAGCTCTGAGCATGGCACCAATCTTATGGCCAGTCCTTCACCCTGTGCACTTATTTCACTCTGTCTGGGTCCCAGTGCCCTACTGGGAGGATAAAAGAGAACATTACCTGTGTCCCAGATCCTTTCAGTATCTTTCAGAGGAACATGAAGTCCCTTCTAACATTTTGGAATCTGTCACAGCTTCAATTGATCCTACATGAATCCTCAGCTTTTGCCAGGCTTGGAGGCCCCTTTGTGACATCTCAAATGTAGGCCTCTGAGTTGGCAGCAAACCTCTGTTAAGGCAGCCTCTCTTCTGAGTGGCTAGCAAAGCTCTTCTTCATGTGGAGATTTTTTTCCAGCTCATTAGTGTAACTGGAATTAACTATTATCTTGCTATGTCAAATGCCTGAATAGATGTGAAGCTGTTTCATCCAAGGTAGGATGCACTGAACAAGGCTGCAAAGGATTCTGCCTTCCTTTACAAACTCCCGTGGTTCTTATTCCAAAAAAATTATGTTTTCATTTGGTTTCATTTATTACAACTCTAGTAAATGTAATTGAGGAGCAAAGGGAACTTTTTTCCTGTCTCATGTAGTGTCACTGAATTAAACAGCCTGTACCCATACAGAAGTTGCAGTGGACAGCGCTGTTACAAGCGTGCAAGAAGGAGCTAGAATACAAATTTTCACCTGCAAGTCTTGGCTGAAGTGGCAGATTTACCTCTTTAGTTCCTCCTTATCTTCTGGCAGTTCGAGCAATCGAGAGCAGCGCTGAGCAGCTCTGACCAAGGAATGAACACCATTCTCACCAGGTGCTAGTGTCCCACTTCAAACCAGCAGTCTTTTCCCTCTATCACCATTACCTTTGGCATACATCTCCACAGGTTTATAGGTAAGTGGCAGACGAGGAGATACTACCTCAAAATCTCAGAATATTGGGTGTAGTCATTTTGTAAATACATTGTGTGAGCTGTTCAGGGAGATGGTTGTTTGTATACTGGGTTAAAAGGCTTTCAAGCACGATTGCATTGTTCTTTATAGCAGCCTCTAAGAAGAAGCAAGTGGGGAGATGCATAATACCTAATAGATAAACAATCCCTTTGCAAATATTGTGGAGGCAATTGCAACACAATGCCATACATCCATGCCCCAGGCTACTTTAAAACAGCTATTTGTGAATAAAGAGGTCTAAAGAGCACTGAATAGTTAAAAAGCTCTTTCCAAGAAAGGATGAGATCAGTATCAGTAGGTGTCCAAACACAGAGAATGGCCAACTTCTTTAGCATTTGTCCTCAGAGACAGAGCAAGTGCATCTCCCTCACCAGCACTGGGGATTTGTGCCCCCTCCCCCTGCTCCCCGAGGGGCCCGTCAGCCTCAGCTCTCTGCTATGCAGGGCAGCTTGGCTTTCACCACCTTGGAAACTGCTGCCTGGAAAGGAGGAGACACACTGTGCTGTGGAGACAGCGGGTGTAATTTCTTGAGGATAGTGATAACATTTCCTCTTCATAACCGCCTGGTGCCAAAGGGAAGCAGAAAAGCTTGGTAGAAACCATCCTTTTGGTGTGTGAGGCTGCTACAGCAGGATTTACCAGCCAGGACTTGAAACTCGCCTGGGCGTTGCTCTCAGTTCCACATTTTTCCTGCAGCAGTTGTTGCATCAAGGCCCAGTATCACTTCACAAGATGGAGTCCTGTCTCAGTTCAGAGGGACCAGAGAGCCTGTAGCTAGACTGCTATTTGTCTTTGCTCTGTGTGCCCCGTGTCAGCAGTTACCATTGTGTTAGGCGCTAGAAACTTTAGTTGACTTGAAAGCCAAAGCATGAACAAATGGAGTGGGCTGACTCTGACTCAGCAGCTGGTTTTCATGGATAGGTAAAACAAATTTATTGTGAAAAGGGTATTCTTTTGCATAATCTACTGTAGAAGTTCCATATGTTTTTCTTGTGCAGTGTTTCTTTGCAGATGTTATTTATTCTTAATTTCTTTCTATTTTTATACAAGCATCAAGGTTTTTTTTTTTCCCAATTGCCAGAAGTATTTTAAGGATGTTGTTCATGTTTATCAAATGCTTCTTTATTCTTCTTGGGGCTGTTGGCATTTATCCCAGGTCAGGCTTGGATGCACCCTGGGTGATGTTTCTGAGTAATTGTGCTGGTGAAGCTGTCACTGTACTTACAGCTCTCTAGCCCTCTGGAATTACAAATACAGAAGGAATAGCTTCAGACTCGGACCTTTGTATTCTTAAACATTACAGATTTAAAGATGCCAGGATTAAAGATTTGTTTGGCTAATCCTGCTAATAATGAGTTAATTCACCCATCAGGAGCATATGTGTTCTACCAGTGTTTTTTATTGCTCCTTTTCTGACTTAGTAACATATGTCTCAAGAATCATGGTGGTGCACCTCACTGCAGTAAGCACGGTCAAGGGTGCTTTTTCCTAGGAACTAATCCAGCACAGATGCTGTCAGTGACTATATGTGGACTCTGATATCCAGTTGGAGCCCCCCCATAGAACAACCATGAATTGTCACTCACTGATAAAGTGTGTCTTCTAATACTGGAGACACTATGAAATTTTTGTGTCAGATGAAAATGAGGTATCTCTCAGTTTCTGCTTCAAAGCAGCTCCTTGTTCTCTATGACTTGGGCTTATGCTCCATCTACCTTTAGATGGCTTCACTTTAAACAGCAGGTCTCTGATGCCAGTTTTGGTAAAATGTGGCAGTCATTGTTCCAGTAGAATGAACAAGCACTAAGCTCTAGGATCTGAGTGGTGGCTGAATGACATTCACAAGATTTAAAAAAGAGCTTTGCAATGACACTAGGTGGGTCAGACCAATGTCCAGCTGCCCAGGTGTTGTGTCTCTGAAAGCAGAAACAGGAAATGTTATTTAGGGAGACCATACTAGCCTGGTCACTTTCTGCAATTCATTCTTCACTTCCCTCCCATACCTGGAGCAGTTGTGTTAGGGAAATTAGACTGTAGCCCTGCTTACCCCTTTCAGCATATGCTTATGGACTTATTGTCCACGAAGTTATCTCATTTTTTGATCCTACACCTGCAGTTTCCCTCCTCACCCTTCTGCATCAGCAGGCTCTAGAGGTTCAGTGGCTGCTTTGTAAAGAAGTGCTTTTACCTCTTTTAAATCAATCACTTTCTGATTTCATCAAGTGATCCCTAGTTATAGAATTGCAAAAGTTGCTGAAGACTTCTGCTTTGTGATTCTAGAAACTTTACTTGTATTCCTTCTCTCAGCTAGCTCCTCATCAAATTGGAGCTCTAATCTCTTTTAGACACTTATTTCTCCTTAGGGCAACAGTTCTATCGCTTTGATTGTTTCAGTTGTCCTTGTCTGCATGTGCAGTAGCTCTGCCATATCGAGGTGCTGGGACCAGCACTGTGAAGAGCAGGCAGGAGGGGCTCCACAGAGAGTTTCTCTAAGAAGAGCCTTCAGTCACCTGTCCCATGCAGCCACTGTCTGTCTGTAAGCTCCTGGCTGAGGGACTTGGATGGATGTTATGCTGGGCTGCAGTAGGGGAATTGTGTGTGTTTTATCTTTCTGCACCTTTCTGCTTTCCAATTCAAAATGCCAGAATTTACCAGGACACAGTATTAACTCATAAAAAAAATTGTCAGCATACATGCAGGCCAGAAGTGAAACATATATTGACAGAGCATCTCAAAAACCTACCCAAACTGTAAGTTACAGACTAATCTCTTCAGTTAGCACACGGCTAACCTTGGACACACACATCTGTAATGAAACCCATTTTGTAGATCATATTTGTTCAAGTACATTATTGCTACAAGAAAGTAAAGCTACCATGTGTTTTCATATGAAGGCAGTATCTACATATTTATTGCAGATGAAGTATTGCAGAAATAAACTTTCTCATATTTATTCCTTAAAAAATCTTAAACCATTGCCGTTAAAGCAAAGCTCATATCTATGATGAATTGAAGGAAACTTTTAGAACATAGTTGCCATTAATGCAAACTATCTTCAGCAAATTTTTTTGTATTGATGGATTTACCATTTTGTGGTTAAACAATTTTTCATTCTGGAATATTTCTGAAGCCACTTTCTGATGCAAATAAAAAAAATAAATTTCAACTTGTACATCAATAGTTTGGACAGCTCTATCTGCAGAAAAATAAATATAGTAGATATAAATTAAAAGGGGACGAAACAATCTGAGCTGGGAAGAGTGCAAGTTTATTTCCTTGGTTGTGTAGGAGTCTTGTTAACCAGTATGTAATGCATAGTCATGTAATAAAACATGCTAGACATTAAAAGGCAAAAACCCAGTTCACAGATGTTGTAATGTTATGAGATAATTTTAGGGAGTGAATGGGGTGAAAAGGCTGGATTTGTTAGAGAGCAAAATACCTATGGAGGCCTTTTCTGTGAGCAATACCATGACTTCATTACCATGTCAATTCTGGGAAAAGGCTCTGATTTAACACAGCAGTTGGCTGGATCCATATGGAGCTGATGAACCTCTGAATGAATAGTGAATGGAAAAACTGCTGGAATCTGCCTTCAGCTTTGTTCCCAGGATGACCAATGTAAAAGGCCTAAGAGCAATACTGCACAGATGGTGTAAAGAGGTAAGAAATCTGCAGGGTTTAGTTTACGTTTTCTTATCCTACGTTGTTTGGAGTTTTATTTTTTTAGCCATGTTTCAGTAACTCCAACTCTATTTGCTTAAATGTCTTCGCTCACAAAAATGTAAGAAAAAGAAAAGCTTTGGGGAAACGAAATTAATTAAAAAAACATATGTAGCAGTAAACATTTACATAAAAATACAATTTAAAATGTTGAATTTTATATGGTATAGAAGTAATTGAAAGTATAATTATGAAATCTTGAAAAAAAGAAAAAGATAGTTAAAAGTTTAACAAAGAACTTTGGAATTACTTGTTCAATTCACCCTATGTTGTGGGAATATGCAGATGTTCACATTTACACAGTCATGTATGTCCACTAGGGTTACATGCTTTTATAGTCTGAAGCATCATCACAAGTGCCAATACAGTAAATCAAAAGACTCTCTGGCATTATCTAGTTTCCTTTCTGGCTTTAAAAGTTAGAACAGATGTCACAAGAGAGGACAAAATGGATTTTACCCACCGAGAGAAGCTTTTCTTGCCATCATTAATAGGAGGCTCCTTGAAATGCTAATGTACACAGTTTGTGTTGCCGGGTTTGCATAGAGATGGTGGGAAACAGCTCTGATCCCAACAAAACCTTTTGTTATTAATCAAGAAAATCTGCTCTTCTGAAACAGCAAAGCACTAAAATGGTGTGGCTACTTGCAATGCAGAGATCTCTATAGCAATCTCCAATGAACAAAAATGTAATAAAAACTGTTCAGCACTTCTACGAGATACAGCACATGTAGCAATTTATTGCAGTGATTCTGCATACACCTTCTACTTTCCTTTGCCGTTCAGCAGGAGTATTTACAGTGGAAAGATTACATCGTCTCTGCATTTTTTCTGAATCTCCACTCTTTAAAAATCTTTTTTCATTTCATAGCAAATCTAAAAAAGCAAGCTTGAGGCAGGAAGAACTTTGAAAAGCAAGCTTTTCTTGGAAATACTCTATCACAGAGCATGAGTTTCTGTTCAATTTGATGTTAATACTGTGTAAGATATTTTTACTTCATTAGAATATAGGATTATGAGATCTTATGAACATATTTTGAGTACAAACATACTCTGCAATATTAGGACTAGTATGTTTTTCCCATTGCAAATGGGATTTAATAATTTTTCGTAATCTTTAAGAGAAGAGGTTCAGACCCTGACATTGCTTTGTGACACATGACCCTTTACTTTTCAGTAATACCAGTGCAGTTAAATCACAAAGTACTGACTGCTTCACTGCAACATTCAGTGCCTTGTATAGGATGCCTCAGCAGAAGCTTTCTTCCCCAAAAGTATTTGTTTTAAATAAAAAGCAAAAAATAAAAGCGTTTAAATAAAAGCAAAAAACTAAGGAAAGCCTGAATTAAAATATAAATTATTTGTCTGGTGTTACTCATCACTGAAATCTCTGATCAGAGTTACATTAAATTCCCCATCAATTTATTGTATACCAGTTCCACAACACATTAATGTGTTTTTTCACAGATTCGTTGTACTGAATGTTCCATATATGGGTACACGAGAATGAATTAGGGATGGAACATTAGCTCAGAGTTTAAGTCTCTTTCAATTTCTCTGCCTCTGTTTATCTGAAGCAGATACTTATATTTTGCATTGCCATAGGTCATTGCTCTTTTATTTCTATTGTGGTGGGATTTTTATTTGCTTTTTGGAGTTTTTTGTAATAAGCAGGTAGTAAAAGTAAATAAAAATACCGTGTTATAATTCATGCAAGGTGTTTGAGATGATTGTTGTGTAGGTATGGGATAAAACAGTATACACAGTAAATTTTAAAGCGGGAATGTCTATGTGTTCATAGCTTTGTCTGAGACAAATTTGGTAGAGCCAACAGGAAATAAAGGAGTGGGGTAAGAGGAGATAACGTATGTGAAAAAACTCGAGTGAAACATCACCAATTCCATCACTGAGGAGTTGTTTCAGCAGCAGGAAATACTGTAATGGGCAAGCAGGGAAAAACAAAGCTGTAAGAACAACTTGGATGTCACAAGTGCCTTTGGCATTGTAAGAGGTCTAAATGAAACACCAGGGCTATCTCTGGGTGCTTCCTACAAAAGGATTATCTGTTCTCTAAGTTTTGATGTATAGAGCTTTTCCCAGTCTCCATTTTCCTTTCAACTTTACAGTTAAGCTGCTGATTTCATGAAAGCTGCTTCAAGGGAGCCCCAAGGGCAGGGTGCAGCCCTGTGCCAAAGGGTCTCCACCACCTGTGCTGCTCCAAGCACAGGACCTCTCTGCTCCTGCGAATGTGCCCAGGTTGAGTCCATGAGGCTGCACTGAAAATCCCAGTTTCCAAGGAGGGGATACTTTTCATCCAAAATAACGAGCAACAGCAACCACAAATCCTACCAAGCATGCTTAGTGGGACCTGCTAAGGCTTTTGTCAGGGACTAATGACTTTGACCTCACTGTCCGATCCCTCAGCATAGAGCTAAGGAGGAAGAACGTTTTTCCAAAAAATTTTGATTAGGAGGGCTGAGCTATCTTGTGCCAACAAAATACCCTGCAGCCCTCTTCAGACTACTGACAAAATAAAGCCATTTGAGCAGAAAAATACTGAAGGGATATTGTCCTATGTAAGACTTTTATCTACCTATAAAGTTTCAGTGATTCAGAAAAGGAGGATGGTTTTGTTGTTGTTTTTTTGGTTTGTTTTTTTTTTTCCCCAGAAGTATTATACTTAAAATGGCATCAAAACTTTGCATAATTTCAAATGCATAGATTTCAACCAGGCTGGAAATGTCCAGTCTAGATTCTGTTGCTAAATTATGAGCTGAGATGCTGTATGGTAGCCTGAAATGTACCCATGAAAGGGTTTTCAGATAAACTGGTTTTTAAACCAGTGTAAATTCTTTTATGGACAGTCAACCGTGAAGATTTTCATCAAGGATTAAATGTTAACTGACTACTTCCCTGTACAGTCCCTACCAAATTTTGTTCTCACTTCCTCTGGTCCTGAGTATCTTCAGTGCGTTTGAAATGGTTATTCTAAATTTGTCCCAGGGTAACAGACCAAAATTTAGCTTTTAGAGCCTCTTGGAGGAGCACTGCCTTCTCTTGGTGGATGTATAGATTTTTGGCTGAGAATCTGGAACAGGTGAGCAGTCCAATTCAGACATGAACGCTTTCTCTACACTGCCTTGTAGTGAAATCTCTTTTTCTTGTTTTTTTGTACTGAAAAATTGATGTGGATGGATATAAAATCAGATCTCTTCAGTTGTACCTTTGGTAACATTTTATGGCCAGCTTAAATAAAGAAAGTGCAAGAAATCAAGTCCCACTTTCCACATGGGAATTGCTGTTCCTGGCGCTAAGCATTTATAAGATCAAATTCCTTTTTGTGGGGCAAAAATAATACTTTTAAAAGTCAGGCTGTAAATTATTTAGGTGAGGTTATTTCAGTGAGGTTTCTAAAACTAAGCGAGTATTTACGATATGAAGGTCTTCAGGCTTTAGAGTATTGTATATGGGTAAACAGCAAAAAAAGTCAATCTTTTTGTATATTTAAATTGGTCCCCAAGTTACTTTGAGTCTTATATCATTTCTGCTTTCTCTGTTTCTTTTTCTTTAAACTTCCATAGTCAGGTAGCACTCTGCAAACTGCGTAGATTCCAACACCTAAGATAGCCTTTTAAACCCTGCGGACATTAAACTACTGGAAAACAGATTGGGTTGGTAAAAATAAGTGCGCATGTTCTCACAGAACCTGAGAAAATCACACCTTTACTTTGTTAAAAAAATCTGTTTGTGCCACTCCAGTAATCACTTCATAACTGGTGGGAGAGCAGAACATATGTCTCAGAAGTGGTGGTATATAAAAGCCTCTACCTCTAATCCTATTGTCTTTAACAGAAAAAAAAAAAAAAGCAACAAAACCCCCCAACCTTTTCAGTATGTCATCTGTAAAATCGATGCCAAGGGTTTTCTGCTTTAAAATGCTAAGACATTTTGTGGCGATTTCTGTGAAACTCCTTGGTTAATCCTTTTGCAGTTTTATTAGCAAGCAGAGTCCTGAAGAAGCAAAGCAGTGTCAAGAAGGGTGTTGTGAATGGCTTTTGTAGCCCTGCTAGAGCTACCGAATCCTCTGTGCCTGCTGCTCCTGCAGCATTTCTTGGTTAGTTGTTCATGAGGGCTGAACTCACCTCTTTTCAAGTTTACCTTTGGGACTCTGTGCCAGTGCAGTAAATATTAGGTAACAGGATATTTACAGAGGAGTCATTTCCATAGAGAATGGATGGGACCTGAACATTGATCTGCTGGACAGGAGAGGGGAAAAAGAAAGAGACTTCTTTTCATTCAGAGTGTTGGTTGTTAAATGGTCAATGGCACAAATGCTGTAATGTGTGGCAAGGCTGCTGCTTGAAATAAATGTCGAGAAGCAATCTCAGTCTAGTGTTACAAGCATAAAGAAGAGATGATGGCAGTTTAATATGTAGTCTACAGGACAAATGTATCCCGCTTTACCACCGTTGAAACCAGCATGGTGACAGGTTGTGCCTGGGAGGCTTTGGTCCAGCAGTGTCCAAATTAAATGTGAAAATGCAAATTAACTGCTGACATTAGACTCAGGGGTCTCAGGAAGGTTGTTTTTGTCAGGATTCAATTGCTCTTTCATCTTCCTTACAAGCTCCTTCCCTCACCTCCCTTCTCCCATCTTGCTAATCAGCAAGGTCAGAGGATTGGAGATCCTGCCAAGCCTGTGCTAAGCCCCAGGGCTGTTCCCTGATCAGCAGGTTCCCCAAATTGCTTCTTTTGTTCCCAGCCATGACCTCATCCTTCTGCTGGTTTCATGTAGGCTAACACCGGGCTCTACATCCCTGAAAGGCAGCACCTGCAGTGGTATCTTGTCCTTGGCACTGTGAGGCTTCAGGTGTGATTCGATGCTTAACGGAAGGAGTGACCTGCACCAGAAACCACATCATGTACTTTTTATCTTCTTTCCAGCTCTAGACTGGGTTCTTTGGTATAGGCCAACAAACGGTCCAAGGATTTAAAACTTACCTTTAAAATTATGCTCTGTTAAATAAATCTCTTTCAGCTGATACAGGGCACATAACTCTAATGCACAGTGGGAGTTAATGGATGTATATTACGTGGAAATGAAAGCATTTGCTGTGTGTATTCATCATTTCTAGGCAGTGATTTATTCAGGTAAATAAGATTTGCTAAGCAGCACTCAGCTATGCTTAACCTTTATTAATTAGAGTAGTACTTGGTGTGGTAAAATTTCTTAGAGTCAAGCCAAAATAGCATCAAAAAGAGTAGGTAGAATAGATGTCAGGAGGATTATAGCATTTACATTCTGGTGATGATTATATATTCTAGATGCCAAATCAGATTGCATTCTAAAATTCTAAATTAAGAAAATATTGTACCTAGTTCTAGAAGCCATTATTCTAAAGCAGATCTGGTTGAAAAGTAGTGGCTGTTTTGCTTTGGAATAGCTATTATACAGCCTTGCACTCTGACCTTTTCTGCTTCTTTCACTTTGTCTTTGTTCTTACTCAGAGCACAAGAAGTAAGTCACCAATTTCTGCATACATTGTGTACAAAGAGTACTTATTCATATTTATCAGAGCATCATACAACCCTTCTTCTACCTCTCCCTCTTTTTCAGGTAAATACTTCTTAGCAGTTCATTCCTGTTTACTCTTGGTGATTTGCAGTGCCTTGGAAATTCTCATTAAATGCTAGCGACTAACATTTAAAAAAAGAGAGTAAAGCAGAGCTGTTTGTCTTGCTGTGTCTTTAAATTTGACCTTTATTGTTTAAGTTGCATTTGAAAAAAAAAAAGGTGCCAAGTTGTTGAAAGATGAGTGCACTCCATTATACTGTGCTCAAAGCACTGGGAAAATCCCACTGAAGCAGGAACACCAGCCAGTGTTTACAATGCTACATTTTAAATGCATATTGGAAAAACAACGATAACAACATGAATTTCCTGCATCTAAGATCTCTATAGTTAAGAAAGCATAATTACACCAAATGCCAGGATTTCTTTTCAAGAGCACTGTGCTTCTCCAGTGGTTGCAATGAATCATGTTGTGGCTTGAGAAGGGAAATCCTCTGGCTGTGCACTGGTGCTCCTGGATCACCCCAGGCACGTGTGGACATGGCTGGAAGAGAGGCTTTGAAGAAATGCAGCTCTTGTCTCACCTCTTCTGTGTTTCCTCTGACTCATGCCCTGGTTTTGTGGAGGATTTCTTCTCTGCTCCCCATCTAATAGATATATTCAGAAATTCAAACATATATAAATATATATAGACACATGCTCATTTTTCTTTACTCCAGGCTTTTGGCAAAGGGAAAGATCATTTAATAAGAGTTGGATACTGGGCTTGCACTCTAAGCTAGTCAGGCCTGCAATAGTGGTGGTGGTACTGGAAAAAGATGTTATTTTGCTGGGGGAAAATGAAAATTAGAAACAAGAGGATCTCAAATAATGAGAGCAAGGTTAGTGTGCAGGAAAACTCGGAACTTTTCTAAAAGGCATACTGAGTCAACTGGAAACCAAGTTACTATAGTCTAGAGCTTATTTGAATGACATTTGTGAATCTTTTTTTCCATTAATTGTTGAATAAATGACTCAGAAATATATTTGCCCCTCTTTGACGAGCTTCATGTATGGTTGAATAGTCTTTTCCAAATAAATTATTCATAAATTTTGAGCAGTCATTGAGTAATTTATTCAAGATATTTTTTTCATTATACACTCCTCTATCCCATGGACTGTGAGTGAAACTCTGACTGTGTTAAAGTTAGTGAAAACATTCTAAATTACTTGACCAATGCCAGGACTTCACCCAATTCAAAGGCTTTTGAAAGCTAAGTGTTACATTTACTCACAGAACCTTAGTTTAAATATTAGTGGTAAACTTACCTGTGACTATTTCAATGCGTAGAAAAAAAAAGGAGCAGGAATTACTTCAGCTTTTATTAATCTAATTAATTTAAATTAAAATTTGACTCTAGATATGTGAATGCACAATCAAATTGGTTTTTTTTTTGGATTTCCACAACGCGATATTTCCTGTCATCTGAAGTCCCAGTTTATGATGAGTGAAATCACTACAACAATTGTTGAAGAAGTCTCAAGTTCTGTCTGGTTTCCAGTTTTTTTTAAAGTTCAGGAGTACACAGTTTTTTTGGTGGTTTTGGCTTTTTTTTTTTTCTTTTTTTTTTTCCTCTTTTTTAATTGCAGCACTCTTTGAAAATGTTCAGAATTTGGGTTGGGTTTAATCATTCTCATCATTGACCATATAAAAATTGTTAGGATGTTTCCACAATTCTGGAAATAAGTGTAATTTATTTTATTGTGAATTTATTTGCATTTTACTACTAGTTTTGGCAATTATAATACTCCAGCCTTAATTCTCCCTGAAAATATGACGTGAGTCTTCACTTCCTGTCTTAAATTTGTATTGTGTAACTTCATGCAATTAAGGCCTGGCTGGCATTATGCCATTGTTCGTGGGTGAAATTATTCCTATGTAAATACCTCATTTTGTGCTGTTAATTGGCAAATGGTATAGAGTGCTTTGGGATCCATCTGGAGAAAAGTTACTGCATATGCTTATGATCATTATTACTGTGTTATCTTGTTCCTTTAAGATACACAACTGCTTTATTATTTGCTGAGCTCCAGGAGAGTACTTGGTACTGTACAGAGCTACAAGGGAAAATGCTACTGCCCATGGAGCCCACAACAGGCTTGGCTGAGTGAGACAATAGGAATTGAGCTGTGTGAATTACACGGGTTCTATATCCACATTTCTTATTAACTGAGATTTAAAAATCTCTCTGTGGTATTATGATTAAGATACTTCGTAGGAGAAATGCACTGCAAGTAAATGATAAAAGAGGAGAAAAGTAACTTGGGGAATAACAAAAGAGAGAGCAAAGCCTAAAAGAGAGGGGCAGAAAGATGAAAATAGGAGTAGGATTCACATGGGCAAATTCAGAGATAGCTTGGAAGGAGGAAAGAGAGCTTGGGAAACTTGTGCTTTTTGACAGATATGACAGAGGGAGGGAAGGGAGCAGTAGAGGGAGATAAGCTGGTAGAGAACAAAGCAGAGCAGTGATTTTAGTGCTGTGATTTGTATTGGGGAATGTGGGTTGCATAATAGGAAAATGAGGACTGCTCATGTCTGGGGATGGAGAAAAGGAGAGGTGAAGATGAGCTGGTGAAGAATAAAACTGTTAGTTGTAGAATTGAGAGTCTGTAACAAAAGAGATTGGATAACTTTTTTAAGAAAAGAGATCTTTTTGAGATAAAGAAAATTCAGAAGTTGATTATGTGATACTGTAGGAACAGATTTCACTGAAATTTCACTGAAAGAGGAAGAATTGAGATAAAAGGCTGGGTTTAGATATGAGTAACTTAAAATGTGGTAACCATTTCAGAAGCTGCCAATTTATTAATTAACTAATTTATTAATTGGCTTTAAACTCACTCAGACCTTTCTCTAAAGCTGGAAGATTCAGCCAGGCCTTTTCCTCAGAGGTAAAGTAGGAAAAATCTACTGAAATTGTATTGTTTAAATATTTTGATGGAAAATAATTTTGTTTTCCTCTGTTGCTCAAAGATGTTGCTGTAACTGAAGACCCTGATCAATAAAGCAGTGAGGAATCTGTGTCTTTGGAAGCACATATTACAATATATATAGGCATCATACAAGGTACCAAACCAGAGCTTGATAGAACTGAGAATCATTTCTTCCTTTCTTTATGTGTTGGTTGGGGTTTTGGACAATCCAGCACTTCTATGTCATTTCTTTGTACTTAATGGACATAAGAGTTTATTTTTGTTCACCATTCTGTTCGTTCATCTGTTCATTGTAGTGAGGTATCTTCCTATCCTTATTGGCAAGACATGGATGGGAGACTGTATTCCGACTGTATACCTCACAGAGATGCCTATGTTGCATAGGGTTAGTTAATATTTTAATATATCTGTGCAATGCAAAGCATAAACAGAAATACAGAGTATTGTATTCCACAACTCTAATTTAACTTCTCTTCATTGTCTGCCTGTGGAGTTGGGTCTGAAAGCTCTGGATTCTGTGTGATCTGAAGGAATGCTGTTCTCTTGAACTTTGAGACTGCACTGGTTGTGATCCCTAAGTTAGCCACATACATTGAATATGATCCCACATCAAAACAAAAATGATGCTCATATAGTATGGTAATCTGGAGATTCAAAATTAAAAAGACAGGCTATTGAAATTGCTATCAGATGTCGTGTCTAAAATACCTCCACTTTTCTCTAGGGGAAAAAAGGTTTGGCAGTGCAGTTGCATGGTATCAGTTGTCAAACAACCTTTTAGGAGAAACTGCTGTATAAAGTCTTTTTCTGATGTGAAGGCCCACACGTGAGACATTTTTGTAAATACCGAAGAAAACATTCATCTTAGCAATAAACTGTACCTTGTGTAAGTAGGTTGTGTAGATTGATGTGGAAGGCTCAAACAAATGAAAAAAACAGTTTAAAGTTTGCAGTTCACTTAGTATTACTTTGATTAATGGTAGTTTTTTCATGTATCAGATCATTTTTTGCTAATTCAGAACAACGTTGTCTGCCTAATAACAATCAGTATCAATTGAAAATCATTGATTTCCTGCTTCCATCTGCACTTAGTGTCAATATTGCACATGGTGCTGCTCAACACAAGTGATTTGTTTGTTAAGCACTTAGCATGCATAGATAGATAGTTAGATAGATAGACACATAGATATTTAAATCTGGTTTCATCAAGGTAGACTCTGAGAAGTTGAATGAATTGTACATGGCTTGGTTCAGTGCAACAGTCTCAGTCTAAATGAAGATGCCATTCTGCCAGACTGAGCATCCCCAGACCTGGCCCATGACTCACTTGATCAATTATTAGAATAATCCTGAAAAGTTGTTTTACTCCTTAGTAAATGAATTAAATATATGAAACCGAAATCTCATGATTTTGTTCTGTGCTTGAGAAATATCAAGTTTCTTACTGAAAATGTGACTGTCAAAAATGTGACAAAGAGACACGGATGAAAGGAAGGCTTGGAAGTATTTTCACGACTATTTCTTGTGATACTTTGCTATTTTACTTCCAGTTAATTTCTTTCAGTGGAAGATGAACCAAGATGGCTGACAAAATCATAGGCACAAGGCACACATGAGGTGGCATTCTGGGCTGGAAAACCATCTCTCAGTGCTGCAGAGTACATCATCCCTCTTTCCATATGTCTTTGCTTACTAGTGAGGATGAGTAGGTGTTGCAGTAGGAGGCACTACCTGAATCATCTGAGGGAGTAATAAATTCCCTGGGGAGATGGTCGCCCATCACCCTGCCTGCAGGTAGACAGGTACCTTGCCTTGGAAGTGCTCAGGTGGCTGTGTATTGAGAAATGCATTTCTTTTGTCTGGCTTTGTTTTCAATTTCCAAACTCCCCCTCCTAGATGATTATACTGCCTTTAGGAGATCTCTCTGTTAGTCTCAAGTGAGACAGATGCTCTGGCTTGAGCTGGTAATAGTGCTGTTTGGGGGCTGACAAGCTGGGTGAATTTGCAGTGTGGTTGTATACATCCTCTTCAGTCACCAGTGCTGTGTGTTTAACTTCTCAATATGTTCCATCTGTGGTAGCTAACAGGGGTATGGAATTTATGAGTGCAAAGACTATAACATACCACAATACAGGAGCTCCTCTTGAGCTGAAATGATGTTTTTAATCAGTACATTAAATGTTGCAGTTGATTGACAGATGGCTCTTTCTATCTTCTGGAATGAATGTACTTTAACTTAATTGTAACAAGGGTATCATGTGTTTTATAACACCTTTTACACTAACAGATACAGAATTTTAAAGTCCACGTGCAAAGAACATTTCATGCACCATGGAAATGTAAGCACCTTAGGTCAAATGTGGGGAATTTAGGTAGAGAGGATATAATTACCCTTGCTGGAATTTGGCCAGCACCCTGAGATTAAAACCCCTAATCTTACAAAGAGTACCATGGGATCTCTAATGACCACAAATGGTCAGATCACAATTTTGTGTCTCTGGCCATAGTGCTTTACTACAACAAGGGTATTTTCAGCTGTATTATGCATTCATCATGATTATGCAGCTAATTTTATTCTCATTATAATTTCTAGTAATCAAATTACAATACTGCCGCTAAAATGTATGAACAAAATGCTATGACACAATCTGATGTTACATATATTTTGAGGGCATATTCTGCACTCACTTATAGTGGTATCTTTCTTTGAAGCCAATGGAATTCCTCCAGATTTGTGCTGGAATAACTGACAACAGAAGTTGTGTTTCCAAGAGAGAGTTTTTTTTATGCACATATATTGTAGATATGTTTGAAAAGTTAAATATTTATATTCTGCCCAAATATGGGAGAGTCTTTCTTCTTTTATTTTTAAAACCATAAAATTGTTAACAGACCCATGAAAAAAGAATATTACAGCTCTATGTCTGTTGGTTAACCTTCACCACAAAAATTGATCTGTGGGAATTTCTCACAGTGTAACATACTGTATCCAATTCCATAGTTATTACTGTAAACCTATTAGTGCCACCTGGGTTTGCATATCCGCAATGCTGTCCAAGTGAAGACAGATTAGCTCTATCACATGTTATGCCAGAGGGACAGCCTCACGAGGAGCCTGCCCTCAGGGAGAAAAAAAAGGGCTCAGACCTTTAATGAGAATACAGTGCTTTATAATAGCATTTGGTGGCCTAGAGATTTTCTGTCAAGTCATTTCAAATTAAATTGGCAGCCTTGCAGTGTTCAGCCCATATGAGTTTTTGTGTGCCGTGTACCGGCAGTGTTAAGCCAATGTGCACAGAAGATCAACACAACGTACAGAGGCACTGTTTGCATCAGGCCCTCTGCTAAAGTCTGGGCCTCTACAAGCCCTGAAAAACGCTTTTTCTGGAGCAAAACCTAACTCTGGCCCGATTTATTCATGAGTAAATTCATGCAGTTTCTTTCTGAAATTATTTGTAAATAATTATACATTTCTATACAGTGTAATAATGAAATTAGTACCAGTCTAGGAGTGAACCGAATGACTTTGTTACCAATTAGTGTGATTCTACTCCCACTTCCTTAGGCTGACTCCCACGGAAAGGGTGCAGAATTTGCCACTGAGAACTCCATTTATTTCTGTTACTTCCAGGACTTTCCTTTTTTAAAATGTAACATTTATGTGATATTTTAGTCCTTCTAGTGTCTGAAAATTTAAAAAGCAGATGATACTTAAAGCTAAACTGCTATCATTATGCAGGAAGCTTTTTCCTTAAGTCTTTCTCACATTTTTCATTCAGGGCTCAGCCTGAAAAGCTCACATTGGTATTCTCTTTCTGAGATGTATTGATGGATTGTTTTTGTGGGAAACTGGGGGGATTTTCATCCTCAGAAGTAGGTGAGTACCTTGTTCAATGGAATTCAAGAATTGGGCGGCTGAATGAGGACCCCAGTTTTCATTTCCAGTTAGGCAAAGTCCTAAGAATACCTGCAGGATTCCTAAAGTTCATAAGCTATATTACATTCAATGATAAAGAAAGTAGTTTTACAATTTCTAAGCATAGAGCATTAGCATGGTAATATTAGATGAAAGTTTACTTTCTAGCTTCTTTGGTACAAAGGAAAGTCTAAGTCACTGAAATAAGTGAAAAAAGGGGCTAATTGTGTGATTGCAGCAACAGGTTATTTTAGTCCATTATTGCACCAATATTAGGTGAATAAGATTAGTCATATAATAATAAAAACAGGTTGCTTTTTTTACTAGGGAGCATACATTTTCCACATTTTTCCAGAAAAGCTCCTAAGATCTTCCATCCCATATTTAGTATGTGCACATTTGTAAATCAGACATGAGTATTAGTTTTGTTAGAATTATCTAAGTAAAACTGAAGCACCACAGTCATGAAACAAGTTTGAATTCCCCTTTTTATTTAATATAATCCTTGTTTTGGGATTCAGTCCAAATCTGTGATTTCATAACATCCCCTACCCTCTGTATTCTGTTTTGTAATTGAAGGAAAAGTGATGACAGAAAATCTTCCTAATGTGATCACATTCTTATATTTAACTGTAAAAAGAAAAATCCAAATCTCACTTCTTCAAATTAGAGGAGTAAGTCCACTGCATTTGGTAAGAGATTTACACTGCCAGAGCAAGCATTACTTGATCCTGTGTGTGGTGTAAGCCCATTTTTTCCTGTCTGTTAAATGTGTAGTCTTACTTCAGTGCTTGTTCCTTAGGCAGAATTTAGCTCCATTTTCTTAACTTGCAGTGCTGGACCAAATTCAGCTGTGCTGCAATTCCATTGACCTCTTTGGAGTTACTAAATAATTGGATTTGACCTAATACACTCTTCACTGAGTGCCATCTTGCTTTCAGGGAGCTTAACACAATAAAATTTTCTATTTCTGCACTCAAACATGAGCATCTTTTTTTTTTTTTTTCTTCTTCTTAATTCCTGCTAGAGTGAGTAGACAAACTGCTGCTGTAGATAGTGCAAAATAACTAAAAGATATCCACAATTGCCTTGAAATCTAACTTTATTATTTGAAATTGATAGTCAAATTCCTAGTGACATTAGGATGGCAGGAATTTTCCACTGTTGCACCTAGTTATTTTTATAATCAGCTGTCCTTCCATAGAAGTGGGGTTCAGATCACAGTAGGGTGATGCCCTGAAGGGTCCAGTTTCTCTCCATTGACAGTGACCTTAGGTGACTAACTCCAAAATAGCTACAAATAAAGGAAAAAAGCCCAGACATTAAAGTTCCTTGCCACTATCTCTCGTGGTGCATTTGAAGTTCAAAAGCTGGGAGTCCAGATCTTCAGAGTGCCTTGAACAAGCAGCATCTGATGTGGGAAGGTGGAGGAGGCTGGGCTGTGTGAAGAGCCTTAAGTTGAGTATTTTGGCCTGAGCTCATCTATCACCATTTCACATGGTGCATGCTGGTAGCAGAATACAGGGATGCACAAGCCTTTCTCTGTGAAGTTCTTGGTCTTGATTATGTCTTGATACAGTACCAATAATGTATGGGATGAGGTTTACTATGTGAGCAACACTGGGGTTACATAAAATGCTCAAATGCAAAGTTTTGTGTTTGTGTGTGTTTCCAGATCTAGGGATTTAAGCAACAAATTCACACTGGCAGTATTAGTAAACTTGAGTCTGTGTTTTCTGAGAAGTAATTGGTCTAGAAGGACATTATATTAAGCAGGATTTTAAGGGTCTAATTTGAAACTTTTTCTATATGCCAATATCAGATATGTAATGAATATATCATATGAGTTATAGTTAATTTGAAATTTATTTCTATATGCCAAAATCAGCTATGTAATGAATATATCATGTGAGTTATAGTTAATTGATCAGATCAGTTATTATTAAGATTTGAGATACAGAGCCTAATTCTGTACTTTGCTGAAGCTTATGTCTGACTTAAACCATATAAGATGCATGTAAGGCATTATTTCCATTTTGCAAGCATCAGTGCTCATAGCTGGAGAAGGACTTGGAAATTCAGGCTCTACCAGTGATGTGCCTTCCCTCTGACACAGTACAGACTGTGTGCCCAGGTTGGGCAGCAGTGCAGATGGAGAGCAGCACACCTGCAGGAAGGAGCTGTTGGCCCTCTGGAGCTGGTGCCCACACTGAGTACCTTTCAGGAGGGTGCTTCAGGCTGATGCTAGTCTAGTCCCATGGACTGAATGTCAGCAATCTCAGTGAGTAAATAGGGCTCTCAGGAACATTTCTTTCTCTTTTAGCTCTGAGGCCACTCTGCAGTGTGAGCCCAAGTGCAGTAAATGAGGATGATTGGTAGGTTTGACTTAAGAATCCCTGTGATCCCAGCTAAAGCAATAATACAGATGCACACACATGGAGTGATTTCTGGCTCTCTTTGTTAAGCGACTGCTTTTAAATACTAATTTGCTTTTCTTGAGACTTTGTATTTAATTATTGTGACATCACTAACCTGTTCAGGAAGAGACAGTGCAAATGTGTAGCCCTTGAGAACATCCATCAAAGGTTTCTACCTCTTTGGCCTTGTTGTAGAAATGTATCAGCACAAGCAGATTAACAGTGATGATATGAAATGCAGCTGTGTGATCTGAATGTCCTTATTGAATAGACTTTGATTAGCCAGTCAGCAAAGTAGTGTATTTTAAATCATTTTTTTCTCCTTGTGATGTGTATTGGTATTCCTTGGTTCACTGAACACATGCCCGAACACATCACCCTTGAATATCACACATACATATACTCTGCTCAGGTTGCACTGAGGTTTGTGGTACTATATAGATGCAAACCAGGAAGAACCACAAGGTGGAAAATACATTTGAAACTGTCTCACTGAGGAGTGGTACTACAACTAAAAAAAAAAAAATCCAGTACAGAAACTAGAGCTAAACACATTGCTGATTATTCCTCTGCAATTTGCCTTTAAAACTTCTGATGGTCTTTAAACTGTTGTACTAATGTTTCAAAAGAAATGTAATTTTACAGAGTGACTTGTCTGGGAATAGAATGAGATGGAACATCTGTCCTTCTGAACTGTTGGAATTGCTTGGCTGAAGCAAATGCAAGATGAAAAAAACAGAGATGAAAAGACAGTTGAAAAAAAATAAGACTTGTTAATCTTTTCTCTAAAACACATACTAAACTTTTCAAGTTAAATTTACTCATACTATTTCCTGCTGTTTTATACTACTACATCTTCCCACATAACAACTGAGTTAAAAAAGGAAAAAAGCAAAACTGGTTTCATTACTGAGATAACAGCATATGCTAGGACAATTGAAAAAGTTTGATGCATTTGCTGATCACAGAAATGCAGTTTTGTTTTTTAAAATCATGTGGGTGAAAACATTTAGTGATCTCGACTCTTGATTCATATTGTCAGCATCTCAGCTGATTATTATGATGATCCTTATTTTGTTCAAAGCTGAAATTCTACAAAACATACTGGAGTAAACAACCATTAAGTCTTTCATGCCAGAAAGCACTTAAGGCTAGTAAAAAAGGTAACATTGTGTTTTTAAAATGTTTTCAGCAGTCAGTAATCTATTTTCATGGTGTTCTGTAAACCCTATTATCAAGGCTGCAGATTCCTACACATGACCAGTCTTCAGTAGTGAACAAAAATGGCATCTAAATCCCAAGTGACACTCTTAAGTACTTGGCAGCAGAAGGGCTCTTCTGAGGAAGATTAAGTTAATGGAAGCATTTGGGTAACATCTGCATGACTCTTCGTCCTGGTATGGCCAACTCACACTGCTGCAACACGTGACAGAGGATTTCTTCGATTATCACTTAAGAACAAAACTGGCTGAGGTTCCTTTGCAGGCATCCATCAGGCTGTGATGTACATCTTGGAGTATACATGTGCTGTAAACAGGCACAGTTAGAAAGAGTGGCCTGCAAGGCCTTTGAAGAGGACTTAATAAAAGTCAGATTACTCATTTAATGAAAAGTAAAAGAAATTGGGGGAAGATTTGTTGTTGTAGCTGCTGTTTATTTGTCTTATTTACAGGAAGATGTACTGTCTTTTCCAATTGAGGGCTGCTGCAGGCACACAGAGCCTTGTTAATACAGGCGATTAATGCACTTGCCCTTCACCTCAGTTGACCTGGATTTAAATCTGTTATTTTGTTACAAGTTAGAGGAGTTTATTGGCCTTTCTTTAGCCCCTATCTGGTGCCTTTCTGCCTCGTAAAACCACTTCACAGTTTGGCATGAGTGCTGTATTCTGGTGTGAAAAGACTCAGGTTTGCAGCAGCAGGGAATAGGCAAGTCCTGGCTGAGGGACATCTGGGAGGGGGCACGGGGGACTTCATCCAAGGGCTGGCTGTGTTGGACTGATCTCACTTGGTTTTTCAGACTCCTGTTTGAAATCAGGGAGATCCTCCTTGTCTGCATCATGCAGCATTGGTTTCCATGCCCAGACTGATCAGAAGTTACTGGGCTTCATTTTCCACAGGACTAATATTAACAAAAGAAGGATGGGGGAACATGAAGGAGTCAATTATATTAGTGCCAAGTGGCACTATTTATATTTGTTTTGAGGTTTGCTGACAATAGGGACAGAGTGAAATAGAAATCTTAAATTCTTTGTATAGGTTCTTATCTTCTACTGGATATTCCCACTCATTCAAGCCTCCTTTTCTCCTTTCTTTTCCTTGCCATTATCAGGAGATGATTTTCATCAACAGCTACAGGGGCAACCTACAGACCAACGCAAGCTCCAAAGAAGTGCCTCCTCCACTCTACTTCAAGATCTGGCTAATTGGAAAATCATCTTGAATTATATTCCAAGATTTGGATGGAAAGGTGACAAATCACTGCAAGCTTGAAATGAGATCCATCCTCAGAAAAGAGAAGAAGCTCAATTTTTTTTTCCATAGAAAATGAGTGTTTTAGAGGAAATTGGCATTTTCCAGAAGAAAGCCTTGGAAACTGAGTTTGAAATTTGTGTATATCACCATAACACTCAGCATTTTAGGCAGTTATACAGAAAAATAAAATTTGAAGAACATAAAGCAGACTGAAATTAAAAAAAGATAAAAACACTTCCAGAGTTTCACAGGAAAGATAAAAATCAAGGAAAAAAGTTGCTGTGGCCAAAATTTGCTATCATGTTAACATTCAGGTCTGAGCACTAGAGAAGGGAAATTGAGATCTATCTGCTGAAATTTAATGTCTTTTTCCTTAGCTTCAAGTTCTAGCATTACCATAAGGGAAGTCAACTAGTTGTTAATAATTTCCAGAATGTATTCTTTTTCTCCAAGGTATGTGTTCCTAGAATTTCCCCAGATTTTGTTTAGGTAAGGGAGTAGTTTTTCACTGCAATTACTTTTTTCTTTAATCTCTTTCAAAGGAAAGGCACTGGCATGCAAAGATTGGTTTTGCCTGCAGATTTCATCTTTGACTGATGTTTTGTGTTTTAGGATGTGGTAGACATCCACTGTAGATCAGCACACTGGTTTCAGATGTGCTTTCCTTTTTGTTGCTGGTTACCAACTTTTTTTTTTTTTTTTTTTTCGTAATGCCATTGCCCTGAAAGCCATGTGGAAAGAGACAGTGAGAATCTGCTTCAGGGTAATGTCAGCCAGATTAAAGTAAAGAGCTTTTCTTGTGTTAAATTAACCTGCTAGCATTTGTAATAGGAACAAAGAAGAGCTCTGTGGTGTGGGCAGCTATATGCAGAGGGATGGTAGCAACCAGCTGAAGGGGGACCCTCTAACAGCAGTTTCTTCAACAAGCAATTGACCACTACTTGTAAAGATTTTCAATGTTTATACCTAGAAGTTACTTCCACTAGTGTCACTGTTTAATGTGTTATCAAATTGCAGTGCTTCCTTGGGTGGTAGGGCTCAGGATACATCACAGGGCTCTGGGTTTTCCAATTAAACGTGCAGTGAATTAAGGAGTTTACATTTCTTGAGAATGAACAGATGAGTAGGTGAGTCTTCTTATGAAATAGTCTAGTAAAAAAAATCCAACCCAAACCACCCAGACTGTATTAATAGCAGATTTTATTTTGAAAACTTCACTAAACTTCTGATCCTATTGACCTACCCACTTTAGTGATTGGACAGAAAGACAAGAATAATCTGTCATTAAACTAGAGCCTTCTCATCACATTCTCAGCAGTCTCAACATGGAAGCAAAGCATCTTATCTGGAAAAGCTTGGTGGGGATGGAGGTATACAATTCGTGGGGCTTGTTGTGAAGCCAGGCTCTCTTGGTTGCAGTCACAGTCTCAATCCCTGCCCACAATCTGCTCTTCTGAAGGGTGAAGTTTGAAATCTCAGATGAGATTCTAAGCCTATAGTTTGGTGACTGAAATGCAATAACTTGTAAACCCCAAACGTCAGTGTCTGGCAATACTGTCTGTTGGCATTGGCCTGAAACCTTGCAGATGAGCTTAAGATGGTTGTTGTAATCTAAAAATGCTGAGGACTGCTCACGAACTAAAGGATGTTAATATAAAAAAGAGCACCAACCTCATTAATCTGTCAAAAGCACATTAAAACTGGAGCTGTTCAGTTTCTGATGGAATACATTCCTTGGGCCAGATCCTCAGGTGCTGCAGACAGTTGTGCTGAAGTCCAGCAAGCAATGGTAGTTAGCAACAGCCGAAACTTTGGGTGCCTGCGGGTGTGCACGTGTGTTGTATGTGGCCTGGATATTTACTGTGGGGTTGGATTGCATTCAGGGGATCTGATGGTAGTGTGCCAAATGGAGAAAGAAAATTCTCTTTCCATGGAGTGCTGTCATAATCCTGCTTTTGTACTTTGAATCATAAGGGAAGCTTTCAGGCTTGCAATTGTTTAAAGACATCATAAATATTTCTGATATTCTGTTAAATGCAGTCTGCTTTAATTATCAAACCTAGCTTGAGTAATGCACTCTGGGGACTAATGATAATGTTCATTTACCTATGTATAGGGTGTAGTATATCAGTGTTATCAGACATGACTTTATTTTAGTAGAAACTTTACAATACAAATCTAATCTGATAGTTTTATATGATCTCTGGCTCTGGATGTTGGAAATAGGTTGCAGCTTATGTTGTAATGGTTTTGTTTAACATAGCATATGGCTTTTCAAAAGTATTTAGGGGCAACCTTTGCTTGGGATTTTTTCTTACCCACACATGGCCATTTTAATGATGACTCACAAGAAACTGTTTGAAATGTTTCAGAAATCTGTTGCCCTAACTTTGATAGTCTTGTTTGAAGGTCAGCCTTTTAGAGGCTGTGAACTGTGTCGCAATGTCTGAAGGATTCTGGAGAGAAACTTGCTTCTGAACAGGCTTCAGACTGGCTTAGAAGAAAATACCTTCTCTTACCTACTGCCTGTTGAGAAGTGACCCTGCTGTAACTCATTTCTTGCTGCTTCTAATACATCCTCAAGGGAGACAAAGCCTTTGCTACAAGCCCATCAGCAGAAAGCTGATCCACAGAAAACTCAGTGACATGGTACAGTCTGGGCCCAGTTCAACTTTGCTTCATCTTTCTAGCAATCCCAGGACTCTTCAAAAATGTGGGTGGAGATCTATTACACATGCTTACTATGGTTACTCGACATGAAAACAGTATGAACGGCCAACACGGGCTCCAGGTGGTGGATCAGCATTAATCATAATAGACTCAGGGGCAGAGGACTGGCAAGATACCATGGGAAGTGGTTGGACATGATCCCCTTGAATTCCATTTCCTCCCACAGGGGATAGGGATATGGAGGTAAGTGCCAGTGCCTCCATCTTCTGTTTCCACCTATCATAAACTGTGATCTGCTGTGTGTCCATGTCCTTTTGTCTGCAGGAAACAGGTGCATGACATAACCATCAGGTAGAGTAGGCTTTGAAAGCTGGGGGTTTTGACAGCTTTCACAAAAAAATAATAAAGATTGAAGTCTGTCCTTCAAATTCAGTTGGGTTTAATGGGAACAGCTTTTAGCAGTATGGCATGTTTGTCAGTACACTTGGCTAAAAAGCCATCTGGGTGATGAGCCAGAAAGCTCCATCTTTTCTCCTCTTTCCTCTCCTCCTCTCTCATCTATTGCATATATATTTCTGCTCATCTGAACCTGGAAGGGAAATGGCATGGATATGGAAGAGAAGCAGGAGTGTTCAACGCGTTTGTAGCACGCTCAGAGCAGGCCTGTTATGTGAGATACAAGTGGTGAACCAACTAGCAGAACAAGTTTGGGCTTGTGGTTGGCCTTGCGGCTGGGCTCTTTAGCTGGGAGCAGCTGCAGAGGCAGCCAGGGCTGAGCTGGCTGTGAGGAGATGGGGAAGTAGACAGGCTCTGGTCAGTGCCCATCCCTCCCCCTTCCCTCAGTGCAGAGTTGTGTAGGGAGCTCTCTTGCTCAGAGGATGTTAGGACACAAGTGATGCCTCCTCTGAACCACAGAGAGGAACAGCTACCAAAGTTGCTGAAATAGGGACTGTTAGATGCTGTGAGAGCTTGCTGCACTTCTGGAACATTTTCTGCACCCCATCCTCTTTCACTGAACCTCTGTCTCTCTCTTTTCTGCATCTTACCGCTCTCTGCAGTCCTTTCACTTCATTTTTACTCCATGTCTGTTTTGGTTTATCTTCATCTCTCCTGACCTCTTTCTCCTTAAACCTTTCCTTATCAGTCACTTGTTTCTTTTAGTTCCACACACCCCGCTTTATGTAAAGCCTGCACAATTTGCTGGCTTTGGTACTGCCTTTCCTCAAGCCTTTCCTCCATTTTTCATTTCGGCTGAGACCTCCAGGAAGGGACTGCCTGCAGCTCTGTGTGCCCAGAGCCTGGAGAGAGTGAAGGCACTACACTTGCAGTAGTTCTTAGGCACTGATGTGGTCAGCACAATTAATAGCAATTTGAGTGCCAGTGTGAGCACAGACTTACAATACTTCTGTGGGAAAGTTAAGTCTCCTGGTGTCTGATCACTATCTGTAAAATAATACTTTTCTTCTAGTCTTTAAATAAGAATACATGGTTAAAACTAAACTGTACTTTTAAATCTCTTTCACCATGAATAATCTTTTGTGTGATTAGCAAGAAAAATTAGGTATGCAGTTTTTGAATGGCAAATTTTAGGTTTACCTATCTGCTTCTCAGATGCTACATGATTCTGCCACGTGATGTACTGATTTGTCACTCATGCATCCACATGAGTACACAAGAACATTCCCTTTTCACTTCTTTTTCTGCTTCTCCTTTGGAGGATGCCACTGGAAAACTGCAAGAAATAGGCATCTGAGAAAAAACTGTTACAAGTTTAATATCCTCCCACCAATTTGTATCTTTCATACCTGCACAGGGAGGGAAAGAATAGTGATGGCAGCACATGGATATGCACATGTTCACATAACTAGCACAATGGTAAACAAAGAACAAGGCAATGGTCAGAGCTTGTTGCTATTATATGAGCCCACTCATAACAATAGTGCAGTGGAAAAGTGCAATGAGACTACTGCAGTGTATGATATAATCATACTTGCATAGCTCAAGGAAATATGACTTATTAATTATGGATCACAAATGTATTTTGAGATCCTCTGATTAGAAGCAGTATTGAAATATAATGCATTTCAACAGAACTGTTCTGATTTGCATGGTTGACTGGAAGACCTTTTGTGGCCAAATTAATTTTGCAATTTATTAAGTTAACATACCCAGCATAGTAAAGCTCATGCCTCACAAATCACAATTCTTCAGCATATTTTTACAACAATATTATCTATTTTAGTTATTTAGAGTGCATAATGACTTCCTAGTTATTCCCAGTAGCATCTGTCTTAAGAAAAATCAGTGAATTCTCATTTATAGAGGCTGAAAGGGTTCAAGCATGTGGGAATGTTGGGCAGAGATGAAGTTAGGGGTTCCTTTCTTCTCTCACCTGCACATTGGCTGCTTGCCACTGCTGTCTAACTCAGCCTATTGTCTCTTCTCAGAAGTACTGAAAAGCCCCTGAAACCAGCACTGTGGTTTAATTAGGGACTATTTAAAAGAGAGACATTCTTGTTTTTATTGCATGGTGTGCAGAAGAGTGTGACTTGTTCTATGCTCTTTTGCTAAATGCTTGATAATGGCCAAATAACAGATGAAAAGATGTTTTCTCTGTAAAGCAAGGTTTACAAATTTGGAAATAAGGTCATCTTAAAGTGAAAGCAAAGATCTTTAGAGTATGACAGAAGATAAATTTGCTCAAATGAAACAGATAAGGTTACAGATGACACAGCTTTCAAATATCAGATTGTCAAGCAGATGTTACTGTAGAACACGCTTGCTGCTAAGAGAAAAAAATACCTTACAAACAAGCAACTTGGTGAATAAGAAAGTCTTCTCAGCACTGTGATATGACAGTCTCATGCTGGTGAAGGGTCTAGTGAACAAGTCCTATGAGGATCAGCTGCAGGAACTGGGGTTGTTTAGTCTGGAGGAAAGGAGGCTCAGGGGAGGCCTTATCACATGCTACAAATATCTGAAAGGAGGTTGTACTGAGGTGGGAGTTGGTCTCTTCTCCCAAGTAACAAGCGATAGGACAAGAGGAAATGGCCTCAAGTTGCACCAGGGGATATTTAGATTGCCTGCTAGGAAAAATTTCTTCACCAAATAGATTGTTAAGCTTTGGAACAGGCTACCCAGGTAAGTGGTTAAGTCACCATCCCTGGTGGTATTTGACATGTAAATGTGGCACTTAGGGGCATGTTTTAGTGGTGGACTTGGTAGTTAGGTTTATGGTTGGATTTGGTGATAAAGGTCTTTTACAAATGATTCTCTAATTCTGCGTAGTTCCTCGTCCTTGGCCTGATGGATCTGAAATCTTCCACCTCAAGATTATCAGGAGACCATCTGGATTTCCTTTGAGATCAGCACATGGGATCATATACATTTTTTTCTTCCCAGCAGTGTAGCATCTTATCCCTCCCTCTCACCAACAATCCTGTCAGTTCTGGATTTTGCATCTCTTGCTATTCCAGGCAGCCCAGGCATATACACTTTGCACATGTGCCAAAGCCAATAGTTTTCAGCATGTTGGTGGTTGACTTCACTTTCTCTCTGCTTAACACTTCACTGGTGCTTGGCACTGGGGGCTTGTTGTTGTGTGCATCTCCTAGTACAGAGCAGGTAGCATGGGCTGCTTAACTTGTTCTTCCTCATGCTGGAAAGACATCTCTTTTCTGGACAGGAATTCTCACCCTCTTCTGCTTTAACCAAGGCACTGTGCTGATATATTACTCCTCCTTGCACCCACAGGGAAGTTGGTGTTTCCCTTGCCATTGGGCACAGCTTGGTGGTTGGTTGCCTTGTGGCTATCACTTGTCCTGAAGCCTAGTTATCTTGACAAAAACAAAACACATGTATAAAACAGAAAATAGACCATGCATGACTGTGTTAATAATTTCAAACATCAGGCTTAGATAGGCCCTAGACCAACTCAGGTCCAATCCTAGTCAAATTGGTAGGAGGCCACACACAATCTATTTATGCTGCTGCCTGTGTGGGTGCACCTCTTTCTCCACCAAGAAACCATCCAATTGGCTCTCTCAGATAGTCTGAGGCCATTGAGCCTCTTTTGTAAAGACCAGAATCACAGAGTGGGTTGGATTAGAAGGGGTCACAGTGGGTCATCAGGTCCACCCTCGCTGCTAAAGCGTGTGCCACCCTAGGGCACATTGCACAGAATTGCATCCAGACAGTTCTTGAACATCTCCAGTGAGGGAGACTCCATAACCTCTCTGGACAACCTGTTCCAGTGCTCACTAAAGAAATTCTTCCTCACTGAATAATTGAAGGTGAATTTCCTGTACGTCAGTTTCTGCCTGTTGCCTCTTGTCCTGTTGCTGAGAAGAGCCTGGTCCATCCTCTTGGCACCTGCATCTCAGCAGGCCAGCCCCAGCCTGTGCTGGTGCCCAGGGTTATTCCTCCCCAGGTGCAAGACCCTGCATTTGCCTGCGTTAAATTTGAAACTGTTCCTCTCTGCCCCTCTCTCCAACCTGTTGAGGTCCTTCTGAAGGGCTGCACGGGCCTCTGGGGTATTGGCCACTCCTCACAGCTTTGTGTCATCAGGGAACTTGCTGAGGAGGCCTCTACCCCTTCATCCAAGTCATTGGTGAGTAAATTAAACAATATTGGGCACAGTATTCAACTTTATCAGATACTCTAGTCCCAGAAGACTTGAGAGAGATCTGTAAGACTAGGAACAGTTCTAAATATGAGTATGAATGTGCTTGTGATAGAGCTTAGGCATGCCTTGCAGTCTGAACCTCAGCCTATTTTGGGGGGCACTGCAGAGAAACAAGGATTTCCAAATTAAACCCAAGTCCAGCATAGCTCTACTTTTCCATCACAGATTAACGTGCTGCAGTTCTCACCTTATTTCTTGTTAGTACAACTGTTTATATTTTGGGGTGTATGAAGGGGAACAGCCAGTATCTTGTTTTACTGTAGTGTGAGGAAAATCTATTTAAATGTCTGAGGAAGGAACTGCTGGTTGCAGGTGTTCATGAGAGATGTGTTCCTCTTCACCCCTGTGCCTCTGGAGGGGAATTCAGCAAAAAGGACCTGCATGTGGAGCACAGTCCCTGACTTCCCCAAAGCTGTATAAACACAGCACAGAGGCTGGTGGGCCCTGTGGACTGAGGATCTGTCCCCCATGTAGAAAAGAAAAGAGGCTTAGATGATGTGCTTATGTATGTTAACGTGTGAAATGTTCACCCTTTTTGTTCATATAGAGTTTGTGGTGGATGTTTGTGATTCACATCTAAGGATTCTTTCAATTTCTGACTTGTTTACTGAAATTTTCAAGACAATAAGCAGCAAATAATAGTAAGTGAATAATGAATGAATAACAGTAGTAGGTAGTAGTCCAGAACAATTACCACCTACAGACTGCTGGCATCTTGCTGGCTGTAATTTGTCCACTCTAACTCTGACCTGGTAAAAGCCTTGAACACAATTAGAAGCGTTTGAATAATTCACTAAAAATACTTTTTGTTGCTTTCTTGAAATTAGATATGTCACTAGTTCCCTGTGCAGATGATGTGTTTACTCTCATGCTTATGAGCAATGCATCAGGCATCACTCTTCCACATACTCACAGAAATGTTTTATCTCTGGTGAAATATGTCACCTTCTTCCTTGAGCTGAATGTTTCATTCCTCTTGCTCACAGATCTAATACCACAGCGAATTAAATGTATTGATGAATCAGGACTGAAATCTACAGTGAATATGATTGCTTAAAAATAATTCCACCAGACGTAGTTTGGAGATGTCATTTTCTGTGGGCACGTATGCTCAATGTATATAAAGCAGCATGTGGGAATGTGATGCTATTTAACTCATAAATGGACAGCAGAATTTTATTGGTCACAGTAAATATTTGTTCAAGGAAAAGGAGTGTAGGTGAGAACAATCCATATGAAAAGAAAGCAGGTTAATACGCAGAACACTGAAAATATTGTTCAAGGACAGTTTATCCTTGTGGAAAATATGACCCCCTGTAAAGCTGCTGAGTCTGTTTGCAGATCTTTTCAAAATAGAGTCCTTGCATTTGCCATTTTAGTTTGTTTTGGCTGTTGGTGTCCAAACTACATTCCTAGTAAATTGCATGAAGTGCTTATTCCATTATTTCTATTGTTATGTTTCTCAATAGAATGTGGTTATCTTTAGCTAGTGTCATGCTTTAGTACATTAGCACTAAAATGCACTGATGATATTGCAAAGAGAGTGTGAGGCAGCTGACATTGAACTGGTACCTTGTACCTTGTCTCTGAAGATTCCTAAGTCAGAGGTTGCTTTCAGCTTAAAGTGAAGAAAGAATATCTGTGTTTCTTCATAGCCTGGTCTCCTCTTGCGAAACTGTGACCTGTGCCAGTTCATATATGTTCTGCTCAAACTCTGTCCAGGTGCTGGGATGTGCTTGACTGGTCCTAACTGGTTTTTGGATGAGAGGTGCTCTAATCTGCTCTGCATTTTTATTTTGCATGGCTTCAGTTTTCACATAGGGAGCCAGTTTTATCTGTCATGTGCACAGTTCTGCTTTCTTCACGGCCCAGTTCATAATTTTGTTACATGCCTTTTGTCCATAGAAAATAAAGGAATCACGGAACTGAAATTGAATTAGACTCAAAACGTGCTTGAGTTTCCTGTTTTTCTTGTATTAAAATACTTTTTCTATTGAGACCCATCATGTGGCAGTTTCCTAACCACAACCACAGGGACTGCGAGAACACACTGAGTTTTGCCACACAGCACAGGGAAAGGGGCAGATCTGGAAGTGGGCTGGGGATGTGCTGGGCAGAGCAGTGCTGAGGGGACGCTGTCCTGCTGCACTGGCAGCTGTCCTGCTGATGCTGGACAAATGAGTTATTTTTGTCCTGGACACTGGCAATGACTAGGTTTGTGGTTCACCCCTTGCCCAAGTCAGATGTCATCCTTCTCTTTCATCCTCCTTCCCTGCTGTTTTTTCTGCTGCCCATTCTTTTCTCTCCTCTCATCTTTTTTTCTGTCCTGCTCCACTCCTTCTTTCACTCTGTTCTCATTTTTGCTCCTCTGTTAGTCAAGCAGACCTACTGAAATATAAAGCCTGGCCTCCCCTAAAGGAGGAGGATGTCCTTTTTCTTCTTAAATTATGCACCTGCATAGATGTTTTCATCATGTAATTGCTATACTCACTGTTGGGAATACAGATAGCACCTTTAAGACAACCACTAAAAGCCTTTTGATTTAAAATGATGTTTTTAATTTTATGGCCTTTCTGTGCTTCTGGTAGTATCTTTCTGCAAAGCTTAAGTGGAGAGACAAAAGAAAGCAATGCAAGACCTGCCTCCAGCAATATTTCCACAGCCTGCTACTGGGGAGGGCTGCTCACACTGAGGTCACTGCTAGTAGAGCTCATCGCTGAGTACAAAATACAGTCAAAAGTCACTTTATTATAAGATTAACTGCTCTATCATGAAAACCAGCAACATTCCTGGGCTTGTGGAAATCAATTCTACTGCATTCCAACCCAGGATGTCCTTTTGACATGTTTTTTTTCTGTGGAAACACTCATAAATTTGACCATGCTGCTTGGAGATGAGTTAGACCCTTTTGATTGCAGCCCTTTTGAATCCACCCTCTCTCCTTCCTTTGTTCCAAGAAGGAGGTACTCTGTCTCTTGAGCCTTACATCCCTGGGTAAACGAAAGGATATTTTAGATATCTTGCTGTTTGTTTTGGATTAAGTGGTGCTGTTTAGGGAGTAATGTTCTTTTTGGTGTGAATGGGAGGAGTGGAATTTGTAGTTCCCGTCTCAAGAAAAAAGATATTTTCACAATAGATAAAGAAGCACTTTATTTTATATGTAGGAGAGAGAGGCATGGTACACAATCAGAATTTTGGAAACCTCCCAGTTTAAGGGAGCTGTGATTTGGGCATTGATAAAAATCCCTGTTCTTAATGGTAATAAGAGAAAAAAATCCCAACAAAATCCCTCCAGAAACGTGATTATGTTAAATTTGCAATGATTTTACTTGTATTGACAAATTATTTAATACAAATTAATCAGATATTTAATTTAGACACTAATTTGATGATCCACCCAACAATGAAAGAAAGGCTGTTGACTATCCATTATCTCACACAGAAGACAAACACAGTATTATTGGAGTGATTTGCATATTTTCTGAAGTCAAATATTAAAACACACATGTCTTTCCTAAGTTTCAGCCCATCACTAAAGCTCTGTGTTTTTTTCACATTAACATTTTGGTCTATTTTACTATGCACAGTAAAATCAAACTATGTAACACAATTAGGCAAAACACCCTTGTTGTTCATTTTCTGAAGGTACTGAATGCAACTTTTATTTAGTATTTCATCTATGGCTAGGTGTTGTACCTTGAATAAGCCCTAATAATATTGCCACCTTCCAGTTTTCTTACATAGTTTTGAGTTTATTTGCTTGTTTGCAGTCATGTCTCAAATTAACTATTTCAGTTACAAACCTAAGGAAAAGAGGAGTATAATCTCCTAATGGCACACACAAGTGGGGCCTGCACTGGATATTTTAATGTGCTCTCTCTCCTTGTTATATTTGTACCATGTCTTCCTTATTTGCTTTTAATATGGGCTATCAGTTTTCTCCTTGAAAGCCTCAGTGCAAAGCTGTGTGTGTTGATTGTACCTGTTGTTATGGGGGCCTTTTCTAACAGCAGTTTCCCCTGCTGTCAGATCTCCCCCCACCTATCCATTCCTCCTGCTTAAGGCCTGTTTGACACTGTTGTAATGATTCCCCCTGGGAGATGTACAATTAGATTTCTAAGTTCCCACATGGCTCCTGCTTTTTAATGTTTGCTCCTGAGTCAGCACTGTATGCATGACTGACTGGAATAGTGAAAATTTGAATAAATATCTGTTCTCTTCTCTGGATTATATTGCTGTTTGGTTCCAGAGAAGAAATGTGCCTCCGAAAGGAATCTCATACTCTCACATACAATTAGGTTGTAGTATTTTGTATGCCTAGTCTTTCTATTTCCTAATCTTACTAGTACCTAAAGATTTTTGTTAGAAATAGCCTGATTTTCAGCAAAGCTTTGTTAGTTAAATACAATAGATGATGGATTTTTTTTTAATCACACAGCAACACCCTTGATGGACAGCACAGGCTCTGCTCCAAGTTGCATTTGGTCATAAAATATGTGGCAGTGTGAGTCTAAACTTGTATACTGGTAGAACAATGATCTCATAGCTAGACACTGGGGTAAAATTAGCTCAGGTCAAATTTACATTTTAGAGAGAGCAGGGATAAATGCTTGTCCCCCTGTGTCCCAAGAAAGGGAAAGTTATTTCAGGGAATCTCTGGATTCCACAAATGCTTCTGGAGTTCAGGATCAAATTATTGCTTTCCTATGAAGAGTTTGAGGGTTTATGTTTTTTCTGCTTCAGCCAGTCATGAGGGCTTCAGCTCTGCTGTATGTGCAGGCTTGTGTCCTTACATTATGTGTTGATAATTCTCATTGTCATACACATTGGCAGAGAGTGATGCAATCTATCAGGACCTGTGAGCAATTATCTTCTTTTGGGCTACATATCCTTAGTAGTTTGGGTAGCAATTACCCAATCTGAATATTTGGCAAATAGTTTGTAATTCCCGTGGAGAAAGCATATGCAAGCCTGGCTCTGACCTGATTAACTTTCTTAGTTCTCTGCCTTTTCTCTGCAATACTAAGGGGAGCTAGCATGTTCCCAGGTACTTGTGTCCTGAACAGCATCAGTCAATGCTAATCATCCCTTCTGGATTTGGTGCTCCCTTTCATCTTGGGCTGGCTACCTCCCAGGTGGGTGCAGCTTCTGGCAGCATGCCCTACAATGTGGGCTCTGCTCTCAGAACAGAAGTAGAGGACTGCCAGATGTCCAGTGTCACCTGCCCAAAGGAAATTTTCCTTCCAAATCTCTGTGTGGATTGTTTCACCAGGTGACTGCACTCGTTGTGGTCTGCTGATGTGACCATGTGACAAAATGCATGCTGGCTTCCGTGTTCAAGGGAAGTGGAATTTAACTTGCTCAGATGTATTTTGCAGCTGCAAAGAAGGAAAAAAATAGAAGTAGGAGTACAGTACAGGATGGACCAACATATGTCTTATTTCCTGCATTCTGGCAGCACTCTTTGGGAGGAGGGACACAGCACCCTGGCAGTGACTGTGGGCCAGATCCTCAGTTCAAGTGCTGCAGTCAGGAGCATAAAGAAAGCTCAAGTATTAGGATCATTTTAATCTCCAGGTGACTAAGGAGTTTGCCTACAGAAGGCTGTTTGGTTCATAGCAAAACATGTTCATTTCATGATGCTTCCTTTTCTGCTTTGCAGGGGTAGTTGTAGACGATCTTACAGTTTTCTAATATTTCTCAGCTTTTTTGGATAAGCTTATCCTGTGCTTGCTTGCATGCTATCAGATTTAAGTGAGATAGAAACTTTGCTGGAGGACTAATTTCCTGCAACATCACCTTCTTATTCAAAGTTCCAACTTCTCACACCAAAATATATCTGATGTCACTGATATGGAAGGGCCTGGGATAGTTCAGTATGTTCCTTTCCTCAGCCAATCACATCTGTCTGATGTGTTCAGTAGAGGGACTGGTTGTTCTTGACTCATCAAAAGGGATAGCTTAGGTTATTTTGAGCTGGGTTGTCAAAGATGGCCCTTGACAAGCCTTGAACTCGTTCTCCTTGAGCTTAATGGGCTGGTTTAACTGTTCATCTCCAGACAATAAATTTGATAGTCAGAGTCACTGCAAGGAGGTACAAGGAAGTTCTTTTAATCTTCATGAAACTTCATGGGTGAGGTCAAGTTCTTACCCTGTGATTCACCAGCAAATTTCGTCAGGTTTAAGAGGTGAACATCGGCTGCTTCATGCTTCTTTGTCAGTTCCCACATATCAGCATTCCTCCCTATCATGGCATAAGGGAAATGGATGTGACTCACATTTGACAGGTTTCAGGTAAAGCAGAAATCAGAACATAAGAGATGTTGAAGGTTGTGACAGTGTTACAAGTGGTGGGTCACTTCTCTCCTTAGGGAATCTGCTTAACGCCCTCAGACTTCTCCAGGAAAGAGGGAAAAAGACAAAAAAAAAAGGATAGTGAGGAAAGGAAAAGGCACTCCCATTTTTTTGTGGCGTTAATACACAAAGCTGATCTGCCAGGTTAGTTAAGATCTACAGAGAGATTGTGGTTAGTACTGGTAGTTGACTGGGCGCCACTGCATTCCTTGCAGTGGGACTCAGGCCAACACCATTACACCATCAACTGAGGGATCACCAGGAGCACAGCAGGACAGGAAAACACAATAGTTTTTGACACCTAGAAAAGGTGAGCTTCAGTGAGAGTCTGTTCTTCCCACCACCATGACCATCCTGGAAATGTTAAAGTGTCAGCATGCCCATTTGCAGTGTTTTCGGTCTGTAAAAGAATGGTTGCTGTCAAAAGTAGTAGAATATAAATATTTGTGAGGTTTTATAGTTTGGCTTTTTTTTTTCTTTTTCTTTTTTTGTTTTTTTTTAACTATAAATGCCCTCACTTCCTTTCTTCCTTCTCTTTAGCAACAAGCTGTGGGTCATTAGTATAAATATCTCAAATCTCTCTCATGCCACACCTAAAATAAATTGTCAATAGGAGGTGTTGTAGAAGATTCACACATCATCCCAGCAACTGCAATATCTGTTGGGAAATGCAAAAACACCAGGTGCATAGCTGCTGGATAGAGTTTCCATTTACTTTACCTGGGGCTTTTCTGTAACATACAGTAATGTACGTCACATGCAGAAAAAAAGTAGGTGGAAGGTTCTTTCCAAACCACATTGACTGAAAGAATTTATGTGTAAGGTAAACTGTATGCTGACATGCTCATGTGTTCTGCAGAGGAAAGGGTTACCTTGTCAAGGAAGTCTTCCTGGTGCAGGTGTGCATCCTAGCAGATTCATTCAGAGACTGAGAGACGAGAATGAGCCCTCCCTCAACTGACATGTACAAACAGCCTTTTACCCATTTGTCTCCTAGGACATTTGCTAGCTGTCTCGTTAATCTTTTACTTGAAGTCAGACATATGTATTGATGGGAAAACAAACCATAGACCACAGACCCCCTGCCTTGCATTCCTCACCTCCTCAAAATAACACTCACTATAGAAGCATGCAGACAGCACCAACAGCTCAGTGGGTTTGTAGCTGCATTTCCTTGCAATTCTAAAGCACTCCTTCCACTGTTCTCTTCTCCTTGCTTATTGCTTAAACTGTTGAGCAGCTACCTAAGCCCTGCAGTCCATCACATCCCTTTCCTCATTTGCATTTTGCAGGTATATGATTCCTTTCGTATCTCTGAGGTGGCTGAAGAAACTGGGACTGGAATTCCTTCCTTTCAACACCAGATCACAGCGTGCTCCATGCACCTCCTGCTAACCTTCTGGAGGCTTTAAAAGAACCTTTAATTTTACTTTCTTCTAACAAAGTAACAAAACTTTAGGATCTGATCCTCAGCTGGTTGAATTGTTTTTAACTTTATTAAGAGGGAATAAGAAACTTGTGAGCCAGAGCCAGTATCAGAGTATAGAAAGGGAAGTAATTTCAGGAACAGAAATATCTGTAAAGTTTTAATCTCCAGTTACCTTGCCTCTGACTTCATCATCATCTGGTCCCAACACACTTCATGAGCTAAATGGAGTCAGATTAGCCCAGTATTGAAATAAAAGAGCCTGAAGGTACTGTCTTAGTGGTGTTAAATAGTGATCTTCTATCTTACCCTAGCAAGCGGATTCTTTTGCATCTTGCATCATTGCATTATCAGAGACTTTCTTGCATATTTGCCTTCATATTTGCCAGGCGGATTGGTTTGGATTAGTGGCAGAGATTTTTTCCAATGTTAATTTTATTTTTAATAATATTTATTTTCTCAGACAAAGTTATGCATACTCACATGTTGCATCTCATTTTAAGTGAGCTCAAAATTTCTTTGAATAGTAATTATTTGAAAATGAAGAATACTCTCCAATTCCTGTAAGAATATTGTTTATAAATATTTGTATTTTTGCATCTCTGGAAATGAAAATTACCAAAGCAGAACAATTTATTTTCAGTTCTCTTTAATCTTAGAGTTATGCTTTGTACTATATGACATAAGACTGACCTTCACGGGACTGGATCCAGTCAGAATTCATATCTTGCTCAAATTCACATTTCTACTTTGTTTAAGGTGTTTGGTCAGGAAGTTTTAGGCTGTCTGTTTCAAATAATTCATATTTCTAGAGTTCAGTCTTAGTAAAATGCACAGACACTTCAGTAGGCTCTGTAATCACTTCTTCAAGTGAAAATGTATTCTTCAATAGGAATTTAGGTTTGATACAGTGGTAGAACATCTCCTCTCAATTTCATTTTTTTCCTAAATATTTTTTTAACTTTTTGGTTCCATTTGCAAAAAAATTCTCAAAAAACTTTTTGCAGCACCTAGCACAAGGACACCAGAGTCATATGTTGTTTCATAATACAAATCACCACTTAAAAGTAAAATAAGAAATAAGCTGTACAGACTATTGACTGTTCTCCAAGAGGTAATCAGAGGTTTGTAATAACTAGTGCAGTTGACAGCCCAGGGGAGGGAAGTTCTGGAAGGCAGTGTTGGTGATAATGGTGTGACCTTTGCTGTGTTACCCTGCTAGATCCTTCAACGCTGAAGTAAAAGCAAGTACTTCCCTCTGTAATTCAATTGTCAGTTCTGCACTATCCTTAGTCTTGATGTGGAGGTCTGTGACAAAGACATCTCTTGTGCTGGTAGCAGTATTTGGAAATTAGTAGGAAATAGCTGCTGTACTTGGAGACAAAGAGTTAAATTATAAAGTTGTTATTAATATACATATAATAACAACAGTAATAATCTGGGACAGATTTGAGTTTATAAACCCATCCTGCAAACTACATCAGTCCATCTCTAACCCTGGGTTCATTGAGGACATTGAAATTCAACATGTAGGTTAAAGTGAAAATTGCGTTCAATGTTGGCTTTTGTATAGACTAATTTGTTGGCTGGAAAGCAGTAAAACTAAAGAGAAGGCTGAAAAGCTAGTGAAAGTGCTGTGGCAACTCACTGTAAATTTCTAAGTCCCTGGTGGAGAGACTACATCCAACTGCTGTTACTTCTCATACACTTAGATCAACGGGTAATTCTTTGGGGAGTGGCATCATTGTTTTGTTCTGAATTGTGTTCATGGTTGGTCTGTGACCATGCCTCCTGGGCTGAAAGATATTACAATAGAGATGGATCCTCTCCACCTTTGCAAGTGAATTGAGAAGGCCAGGTCTGGCTGCTATGCCTTGGGTGAGCTGTGGGAGCAACTCCCATGCCTTCCTCCCTGTTACTCTGCTTATGGTGGTGCTGGAATGCAAAGGAGATGAAGTGCCAGTGCATCTGCCAGCCTGTCCTGCCTGGCTGGGTTTCATTGTTCTTCTCCTAATTTCATCTAGTATTTAATTCAGGGAAGAGTAATGCAAAACTTTGCATCCTAGATGATGTCTTGCTCTCTTACTTGGCCTCCACACCCTTGCTAGGGTCAGTATCCTCCATATACCCACAGCTACCACGCTCTCCTGCCTTCCCCTTCCGTTCCCCCAGCAGCTTGCTGTCCTCTCGCCAGGTTACACATATTTTTTCAATCCCGGTTGTTCATGTCTCTGAGCACAAGGCTTAGTGGAGTGCTGTGCTGCCAGCGCTGCGAGACGCCCCAAAGGGAGCCTGGCCATGGCTCTGCTGCTTTCACACCTCTGCGCAGATGGACCCGGCTCCCCTCCGCGGCGCCCCTGCGGGCGCCCTGCCCACCCTTGGCCTCTGCTGTCAGAACGGCTTTGGCAACTGCCACTGCTGGATTGCATCACCGTGCATGGCTCCCAGGTGGCTGCAGCTTTCAAACTCGCCTATCAGCCTGTCTATCTGCTATTAGGTTCTTATCTTGCCTGTCTATCCGGGGTATCGACTTCTGGGCTGCTTTTGCAGCTTTAATTGCAGTTTGGGCACGGCAGCACTGGGATGTGGGTGCTAGGTCAGCAAACATAAATCCCATGGTTGTTCAGGCTTGGACCACACTTCTATGGCTCTGCAGGAAATGGAGGTGCAGCAGGCTGAAGAACACGGGAAGTAAAGCAAGCACAGCATCTACTTGCGTGTCTCAGCAACTGCGCAGGGAAAGGAGCAGCATTGTTATAACAGGCACCATCGGGTGACGCCAGCTTCCCCCCTGTGATTTATATGGGGTTCACAGTGGGCTGGGGCCAAACAGGCCGGTAGGAAGCAGCTCACAGAGCTGTGTGGGATTAGTGAGGAGCAGACAGAGGCAGAACAGGACCGGGCAGGGGACCTGCTCGTGAGACGGCTCAGCCACAGAGGCAGCTGGCACTGGAGTGCTGATAAGGAGGAGAAACAGATGGCCACGCAAGCCCTTACACATGCCTTCCTGGTAGGCCTGCTGAAGGCTGGTCCACATCCCTTATTCCCCAAACAAAAATACATCTTTTCCTTTCCCTTGTTTGAAGATTTCATGTGGCTCATTAAAGTTTACTGCCATAAACATACTCTTGCAGTCTTAGCCCAGTACATTGCTGCTGCTTGTGAATGACACAGGATCAGTCCCATTTATGCCTCTACCATGCTGTTGTGACATGTTTACAGAGCCCTTTCTTTAGTGCTGCAAGTCTAAAAAGTTAAAGGAAATTGGGAAAAAAATGATAAAAGAAGGAGAGACAGCAATTATGTAAAATATCCCTAGACCAATTCCAGAACTGGCCTTGATACCAAGGGAAGAATGCAGCAACTCCTAGGTGTGCAGAAGGTAACACGACAGACTGCTAAGTGGAATTTGTTTAAGCTGTGTTCCATATCGCAGAGCTAAGGATGGTATAGGTGCTGTGGAAGCCTTTTGACTGCCTGGCAGATGGGGAAACCTTTTGGTTGTATGGCAGAGGGCAGAAGGTGAGCAGAGCTCAGGTAGTGCCTAGGTACCCAAGGCAAAGCTCCAGCATTTGGAATCCTCTCCCTACAGCAGTGCATTGCTTGCAGACTCATGTTATGCAGCTCTGTCTATTCTCCATTACTACAGAGCCACCGTGGGGATGAGGTTTGGAAAAAACACAGAATGTTTCTAGTAGTGCAGATGTTTTCAATGAATTCACCCTTCAGAACTGAAAGCGAAGGAGGCCTGGAAGGGGAAGAGTGTTTGTAGTGAAAAATATTCGGCTCATCCATATGTAGACCCAATGTGAGCCTGGAAGACTCTGAGTGCTCCCTGTGAAGTGACAAGTGCCCTCAGTCTTCACTAAAGTTTTGCTGAAGGCAGTGGGTATGTCTGCATAGCAGTGGCAGCAGTGACTGCTTTTTGGCTGGGTAAATTAGCCTTTGTGGCTGCGCTTCGGCTCCTACAGTATGCACGCTTCAGTATCTCTTTAGAGGCTTGTCTGATGAAAAGGGAAAACATTCAGCATCTTGCCAGATCAGGGCCTGGATTTTGAAATGTTTTTGTAGGTTAAGATGAGAATGCATATGCATGGGCTTGTTTTCAAGCAAGCTGAGCACTTGTAGCTTACAGAGTTGGGTGTAAATTTTAGATGTTCTGAGTCTCAGAGCATTTTTTCTCCTGATACTATCCTTATTGCCCTTACCTCCACCTCCTCTGCTGTTATATAGTATTTTAGCTATGTAACTGTACTATCTAAAGCATTTATGATACCATTTGTTTGGGAAACAGTACAAATCTGCTCTATCATATTTAGGAGTTCACACTGCTACTCAGCAATGTAAACCCCTGAGTGACTTCCATGTAAAATCAATCAACAATAGTGAAATCTAGTGGATGGGCTGTGAATGCCACTCAAAATAAGGCTCCCTTTCCTCCACAATGGCCTTGTCTCAGCCAGCAAACTGGAATCTGGTCTGTTTTACTCACCATCTAATGTCTGGGTACAAATCCACTCTTTTAACATCTTACAAAAAAAGGTCACATGACCCCACAGCTTTCACATTTCAGAGAAGTGATAGAGATGGAAAATTTATATGAGGACCCTTGTCACTGTAGTATCAAATGGTTACCTAATTCTGTGGCGTATCATCACTTATAATCTTATGTGAGCAGGCTTTCTAGCATTACAATATTTCTGGAAATATTTAAAAAGGTGCCGATGTTTATATGAAAAGGTGGGTACAGTATTAGGTCTATATAGCTGTACTTTTGATGCCCTCCCTCCTTATCCCCACATCTGTTTCCAAGAATGTCATACCTGGAAAGAATCATTTCAAATTAATTCAATTTGTTTCAAAGCAGCCTAAGCTTCATCCCTCACAGGGGCCACTCAATCATATTACTGCTCCTGTGAAACTCCTAATGGGACACAAAACTAGTAGAAGTAGATTCAGGTGATCTCACATATTAAACATACTAATTAAATCTGGCAGCAAAATGACTTAGTGAATTTCCTTTAATCCTGTTTTTAAATTAGGCCATACGTATTTTGGCTGTAGATTTCATGTGCTCTCTTTCTACGAACTTCCTTTTAACCATGTCCTGTGGCCAGTTCATATCCAATTTGTGAAAATCAGTCTTAGGTGATAACTGGATCATTACATACAAAGTGTCTAATGGTGCTTTCAAATCAACCTGTTCCTTTGAAAATCTTAGTGAATATGTCACATGAGAGGTTCAAAGCTGAACTGATCTGATTGTCCCTGTTAAAAACACAAATGTACCAGGTCTCTGTGCTTTATGAGAAATGTTTCCTAGAGAAAAGCTAGCTTTAGGAAAATGGAATTTCTTGCTTTAAATCAGCAGTAGTTTTCACTTTGCTACTTTATAGCTTTGCCTGTGGGGAATATAGTCTTATTTATGTGTTTTGCAGTGACGTGCTGACTAACAAGGGCTTTTTCCTGTAGTCCTCTTCTGTACAGTCTTGATATTTAACCCACCCTATAAAGAGTTTGGTTTGCAGTTCAAGGAAGTCTATGTTATTAGTCAAAATGTTACCAGTCAGTATCTACTTGAATATATATTCAGCCCTGATGGATGCACTCCTCTGTTGTGCACATTTTAGCTTCATAAAGCCAAAGCTCCTTGTGGCATCCAGGATATATGGTGGTACCTGAATGGACTCTTCAGAGATGGGAGGAATTTCTTGGTTATTTCTGGGGCCCAGAACATGGACACTCATGTCTCATGCTCCCTGTGGTACACTATCCTTTTTATCTATTTCAGGTAGGGAGTGGAGGTGTGGGTGTGACAGAGAAAATGTTCACAGTGTTTACAGACCATTCTGGGCAGAACATCTATTTATATGATTTTGGAGGGACTAAACTTGGTGAGCTAGGTGGCCCTGCTCCTCCTCATTTTATGCTGCACTCTCTTGACTGCACCAGTGACATAAATATGCAATAAATAATACAACCTACAGTACTGCTGCTTTCACATAATAACTATGGCAGCAAAATTCTTTCCTGGAGCCAACCATTTAGTGGGTGTAATCTGTTACAGCTCTGTCAAATTACACAGGACTCCATCAGTTTACTGCAGCAGCAGATTTGGCCACTTTAGTTCCATCTAGGATCGGTGGACAGGAAATTTACCTAGACATACACACAGACACAACGATGCTCACCCAGAGAACATAGTATCGTGGACTCACAAGATGACAATCTGCTCTGCTGAAGTGAGTTTGTGTCAGCACTGTTCTCTTGATCTCCGTGCACTTAGTGACTCCTCCACTGGGCAGTAATGTTGGAGAGCAAGGAAAAGCTGCCAGTGATACACGTTTGTGGGTGAGTAGACGTGCACATAGTGCAGAGAAAATAAGTGGCACTGTTGAATAAACGTTCTATCTGCAGAGGTGTGAGGTAGTCGCATTACTCAGAAGTGTACTGAAATGATTGATGCTAAAAATGTTATACCACTGTACTTCACACAGTGCACATTAAAGGAAAGCCAAGTCAGGGCATATTAAATTTTATTGAGAGTGGGTTTTGCAACTTTTTAAGAGGCCATGTGCCATGCTTCCTTTTTTAGGATCTAACTACCAAAATTAAAACCAGTAAATCTTTCTAAAAATAATCTGAGAAAAACTTTCCCCTATGTGAAAACGAAGCATGTTAATGTCCTTGTGTGCCTTAATTTTCCATAAAAATATTGCCTTGTTGGAAAGCACAGTATATTCCCCTTGCACGATACCAAACTCCACATATCACCTCTTCACCTTGCTGCTGGTGGTGCAAAACTGGATGTGACCAGTCCTGGCGTTCAAGCCAGTAACACTCCCAGGGATACGAGGACGCTTCCACTAATGGAGGCAAAAGACCCTGACTGCAACAGACTGCCTGAAGAAGTGAACAGGATTTGGACCACTAGATCTGGGGAAGATGTAGTTGTGGGAAGATGAAAGATTTAAAAGTCAATCAGATACAAATTTATTGCATGGGTTTTAATGAGGAATGTGTGCTTTGTGGGCATAGCTGTGTGCATACTCACTGTTTGCATTCAGTGAGCAAAGACACATGTGAAAGGTGTTTGCATAACATGAATGGGAAGTAGGTAGGGTTGTTCTTTCTCACAGTCATTTCTTTTTCAGTTTATATATATATATATAATTTACATTTATTGCAAAATATTATGTACTCAGACTGCAGCATATGCTAGGCTTACTATTTCACTATTGTATGTTGAATTCTTGGGGAGAGATGGAGAGGCAGTAAAATAAAACAGGATCCTGGAGAGGTGATCATTTCCCGTTAAAGGGGCATATAGTTTGCATAAGCAATAAGGAAAAAAGTTATCTTATTGATTCTGGAGAATTTCTTCTGTGTGTACTTGGAGGCAGAAGCAGAAGTACTATTCAGATGTTTTAAGAGTGTGCCTTTCTCTACATCTAGAAAGTGCCCTGCCCAATTTGTGCAACTCTAGTTTAAACAGAAGAAGTGACCTTATCTGTTTCATAGGGTAGTGATGAATGTGGAGGGAAGCTCCTTTACTGCTGCTGGCTAGAACCAAAAAGTGAAGACATGGGTGAAAAGGGCAACCCTGAGTGAACTCAAATAGCTTTCCAATCTCTTAAAATTGCTCAGCCTAGATAAAATTGTGGGATGTGAACTGCAAGTGCAGGCGGGGAGCTTAATGCTTTCTGGAAAAAGTAATGAGTGAAGGCTGCAGCAAAAACCAGAACAGCCCTTCCCCCCCTCAGCCCACTCTGCACAAACCAGCATTTTCTCTGCAGCTATTGGGAGTAATAAATAACCTTCACCTAAAACATCTCTTGTTACAGACTTTATTGTATTGGCAGTAAGTGCGTAATAAACCAGTGCTGTACTAATAGTTCTGTGCTGATAAAAACCAAGTCAAGTGAAACAGAAAATATTTTTTAAAAATGCATTCTGAAATGCTTTCTTGCAGTGCTAAAAGCAGTTTACAGGAGATGTTGAAAGCTAAGTGCAAGGTGTAGACACCATGTGTTTACTTTTTAAGACTGGGGTAACGCCTAGGAAAATCTTTGCTTTCGAAATGTGTTTCAGAGGACCAAATGCACTGCTGTGTACTCATGCAAGTTCCAGCGGAGCAAAGGGGGCTGGACCTGTTTCCACCAGGAGTTGGTGCAATCACAAGCAAACTGCGATGTGTTTTTCTGGTGTCACTGGCACATGCCATCAGCTGCTCTAGTAGCTAGAGCCAGGCCCCCACAGTGGCCAGGGCTTCTCAGGGAACTCTTTTTGTTCATCTGTGCTACTTCTGCCCATTTCAAAAACTGTGGCCAATTAGCTGTAAAAACAGATGTGCCTGTGATATTTCTCTTCCTCTAAAGGTTACAGGCCAGATTGTTCTTGATGCTTGCATGGCAATAAGGCAGGAGATGGGGAAGAGGGGAGGGATCAAGAAACCTTTGCTGGTGTATTTGCATACCTACTGAGACAAATAAGGGGAATGAAGAGGAACCAGGTTCTTTGGTCAGTAACAGCCCTTACAGCAGGGAAGGTAGGGGGAAGGCTGGGGTAATGGAAGGGTGTTTTTTTCTCTGCAGCACCTCTGTACCCATCAGCCTAAGAAAGTTAGACACACAATAGCAATTCCTGCAGTTCCTCAGTTTTCACTTAATCCCACTTCTTCAGGCACAGGAAGTTTTGGGAGTTAACCTGAGCATTGAGAAGCAGTTGCCCCATCACTCTTCAAGCAGAAGACATCAGCTGGCAGACTCCCAGGAGGTGTGCGGGAAGGGGTTTCTGTGCTGGTCCTAGAGGGAGCTAAGGAAATGTGCCCTTCGCCGTGCGGACAGCCGCTGCTGGCTGCTTGAGGTCGACCTCGGGTGGGCTGGGGCAAGGGAGAGGGCAGCCCTGCAGCACTCCCTGCGCTGCTGTGCCTCCCACGGCCAGCTGGGCACTCTCCTTGGGCTGCTGCGTGGTGTGGACACTCACCCAAGGCTTGTGCTCGGGGCATGTTCCCGAGGCTCCCTGGGCTGCTCCCCGCTGGCCCCGGGCTGGTTCAGCCGCCTCTTCGGGAGAGCCGCCGGCTTGACGCCTTGGAGCCGCCTGCCAATTCCTCCCCTGTCACCACCTCTTTTGCTCTGTGTGTGGCACCAGAGCAGCCAGCAGGATGTAACTATAGACTCAGAGTATTTAGGGCTGTCGCTGCTGACCAGCGCTGTAGTCGTTTGACTCACAAAGGACAAGGGATTATTATTTTGTTTTCCAATGCAGTTTTTCAGGCTTAAACTTATGCACTGGACAGGGAGTGCTGCTTAACTAGAAAAGCTGCTTTAAGATAAAGTTTCCTCGTTTTATTTTGTGGTTGGGGGGAAAAAGTTTGTTCTCTTGAGTGAAATATGATGAGAAGGCCAGAATCCTCCTGCCAGCCAGGCCAGGGCTGATGGGACATGGCAGTGGTGTGAGCCAGTGTGAGTGAGGAGACAGTCTTGGGCACTTCTGCACTGTGAGGGCTGGTGAAACTTTGGATCCCCTCCTGACTGCAGATCTTCACAGCAGCATTCCTTGTGTGACAAGCCTTTTTCACATTTCCCCATTCAGCTGATTGTGGGTGCTGTGCTATTTTAAACCCACATGGAAGTATGTTTTTAGGACCATCTGCTACCGGCCCTAACCCAGATGATACAGTTAGAGCCTGCCCACAGCATCCTCCCCTCCTTCAGACAGTTCCAGGAACAAGCGGTGAGTCAGTCCCACAGCTGAACTCATATTTAGCTAACCCTGATATCCTGCCTATCGAAAAGAAATGCACAACGGCCTTCCCAGGTGCAAAGCCCTGTTGTTCCCATTATTTAGAGAACGCTTGGAATTAAAAAAAAAAAAAAATCCACCACCAAAGCAAATGTCAGATCAGTTAGTGCGTCAATTCTTTTTGTTCTGAAGGGTGAGAAGGAAGAAGTGATCAGTCCCCACACAGCAGCTTGCTCCTCTTGCCTTTGCTTCCAGGCTGAAGGGCAGTTTCTGCCCCTGGCTGACCAGTAGGCTTGTAGCCCTCCCCTCGCCTCTCGCTGTGGCTCTCGCTCGTGCTGAAACATCTCTGCACAGCTGGAGCATAGTTAATTCTTCCTTCGGGCACCGGGGGTGAGCGTAGGCGTCTCCTAGAGCTGTCTAAAGGCCAGTGCTGCCTGTCAGGGTCCTGCCTTCTCTCATTGAGCAACTGTTGTTAAACACATCTCTTTCCCTTTACTTTAGGAGCTTCATGAGCCTGAAATAAGATTTCAGCCAGTGGATCATCTGAAAAAGCCTCCTAGAGAGCAGCATGACTAAGAATCAGCATTTATAAACCATTACTTGATGTATTTTAAACTCCTGCTCTTTGATCCCTGTATGATCCAGCAGCCGCTTTCTGACTGTTTGGCAAAACCAGCAAAACATGCCCTGCTCTGTCATCACATTTCTCCTGGATCCCCTCAGCATGCTGCATTGTTTCCCACCCAGCAGGTTAATGACCCATAATTACTTTCATCATATAATGAATAAAGTTCAGTATCTCCACAGCAGATACACTAGCACTCAGCCTGGGCACAGCCTTCAAAGTTAAATGATACCTGAGGCTCTGTCCTGCTCCTGCTGAAGGAGAGGTAAATCCCCCACCTGGCCTCTGCACAGCCACTGACTTCCCAAATCTGCAGCACAGAGGAAGAACCCTCCCTGACGCTGCCTGGAGCATTACCTGTAAAATGAGTATGAAACATGAATGTTGTTTTTTTTAGGCTGTGCAATGTTTGTGTGCTCCTATGCAAGCTCGGATCAGCCCTGGCTCTGAGGAGCTTTCATTGGTGTCCTCTTTTGTTCAATGCTGATTTGAACAAGCATCCTGAACCTAATTATTTAGTCCTGCTCACATGACATTGCATTTGCTATGGTACCCTTGAGACAGGCAGGCTTTATCCTGCTCAACAGAAACATCCGCAGCTGTACCACACTCTGCTTCGGGCTCCTTGGAGTTACTTCATCGCTGCCTGACAGCTGTGTCCCCTGACCATTATCTGGTGGCCGCATACTTCAATAGCAGACTGTATGTACTGTATGCACTAGACTACGGTGTGACCTGACAACTTGGCTTCCTCTCCCAGAGTATATCTTCTGCTACTCTTCAGCATCCTACAGTTTATCTGTGGTCAGCTTTCTTACCCATTTCCTGCCAGCTGCTACTGGTCTTTTAGTCAGCTCTGCCAGGCACACAGGCAATGGTGAGCTTGCTGAGCCTTGTGATGCATTATTTCTTGGATGGAGGCTCTGCAAAGGCTGCTCTAGAGTTTTGTATAGAGGATTTCTTCATATATAGTGTCATGGCAGTCAGAGAATGCCACTCTTAAGAAACATACCTTGTATTTATCAGGCGGTATCAGTTTTGACTCCATTCTAGCATTGTTGCAGCATTATGGCTGAGGCTTTGAAAACACAAAATTGTTTCTAGAAAAAATTATAACTAATTTCATCAGCCCACAAGCCCAGAATTTGGTATTGTTCTTACCTCCTTTGCCAAGTTGTCCCACAGAGATATTAAAGCAGCTGAGGGCACAAATCCCTGCTTTGAATCCAGAATTTGGTGTTTTACAGGAACACAATTCCTCTGCCTAAGCCTTTTGGAAAATGGCTTGTTATCCAGGCTGGGACTGAGCTGATGGCACTGTGGTCATGTACTGAGTTCAGTTTGGAGGCGTCCCCATTGCCACAGCAGGATGCAGCAATTGGGAAGGGTCACTATTCATGGACATGTCCCTTGCTCCTCTTGCTCCTGTCAGGGCAGGTTTAGGTTTACTGTTGGGGCTGTGTTGAGAAGCACCTGTTCTGAAGGAACCAAGTCACTGGAGTTCAGGGCTGTAACTGAGGGTTTGTTCTCCACCCTTCCACCCTGACTTCCCCTGTGTGGGAGCTCCCTTCCTAGGAGCAACCGAGTGAGCCCCAAACGAGCTGAATGTTCAGTGAAGCACAAATTAACCAGAGAGACACTGGTGCTCCAGCCTATCAAGAAAGAGTGGCTTTAAAACAACAAAGGGAGAAGAGCTCAAAGACTTGCCCAAAACCTTTCCTCTTTTCTTTTATTTTTTAATTTTTTTTTTTATTTTTTAAAGAAAAAAATCACTTTAAACCTTTATGAAGTTTATGTGTCAGCATGTAATAGGTCCTTTTACAGGGGTATGGGACACTGTGGGAGTTCCTGAGATTTCTTGTATGCATTTTGCTAAGCCCAGATGCACATTGTCAGTAGCAAGTTCTGTAAGATTAAGCACAGGGAAGGCATGGATAAAGCTGTGTCCATATCCCATTCAGCCATGCAGCCTAACTGCACACCTGGAGACAGGAGTGCTTGGGCCAAAGGCTGAGGCAAATCACATGGGGAAGAAGAAATTTGGCTCACACAGTGGAATTCACTGGTGAGCTTCTTTCTGAGAGACTGAATGCTCATGACACAATGTCTCAAATAAAAAGCAAGGCAGAGATGTCTTCCTGCAAAGTGGTAGGAGGGATTGAGTCCATCCTTTTTCACCAACATTCATTCTGAAACCTCATGATGATAGCTAGAGGTGAGGGGTGTGTTTTTGTTCTGAAACACCTTTTGAAGGAGCCTGACAATCTCAGCAATACGTTGAGGATTCCTGGAGAGTTTTGTCTCACTGTTCTAGAGCCATCAAGTGCAAAGACTTTGGGTTCAATATCCAGCACTGTTGCTGCCTTCTCTCCTGGTAAATTTGGTAGACATAACTAGGAAAAAATCCAGTCGAACTGAGTACCACAGTATGCTCAAATGGAAATTACCCATTAGGGTAATTTTTAACCTTTTCTGTTCCAGCTGTGGGCTCCTGCCATGTATTGAGTGAATTGTAGATTTTAAGGTGCTGGTTCATTGGTGCATTGGCTTATTAAAACTTAGGTGTCAGTGAATCCACTCGACCCCGTGATGCAGATCTGCCAATATAACTATTTTTCTCTCCATCATTTACTATTCCAGCAATTTTGAAATGAGATCTATCTTTCAATAACAAAATTTTTTCATTTTCTTCAAATAATTGCTAAGGATAGTGAGCAGCGCTGGGCTAAGAGGTTTCTGGGGGATCCCATTAAACATCTTCTGAAGATGGGGATGATTCAGTTAGGATTGCCTTTGGCTCACTTTTGGCTCACCAGCTTTTAATCGATTTAATAAGAGGTACATTAATTCTGGATAGTGCTAATTATTTTAATCAGAATGCCATATGGGACTGACTTAAATGCCTCACAGATGTTGAAACCCATGACATAGACACAGCTATCTTTATCAGCTAAACTGGTAATTTCACTAAAAAGCAACACCGAGCTCATTTGACAAGACTTTTCCATGAAGTCATGCAGATGACTATGAATTACACTGCTGTCCTTTGAGCCTTTTTCAACTCTGACCCACAAGTGCCCATCTGAGCAGGATGAAGGTGCAAGGCAAATGAGACACGGAGCCAGAGGGGACTTGCTGAGCTGTGTCATCTCCAGGTCAGGAGCTACACTGGCTAGTATCAGTCATGTAAAGTCTGCTCTCTCACTAAGCTTTCACATCAATCTGCTTGACTTGTGGATCAGTGTTAGGCTGTGGTTGCCCAGCCTCCTTTTTTGTGCCCTCTGTAAATAGTAATGCCTCATGAACTTTTTGCCAGTCTTCTGGAAGCTTTCCAGTGGTCCCAGATGTGTGAAAAATCAACACAAACATTTTGGAAAACTCTTTGGCACATTTCTTTAGTATGCTGAGATGCAGCTTACCAAGTGCTGCTGATTGAAAAATGTTCAGTTTTGATAGTGGCTGTTTAACTTTCCCCTAAGTAACTGATGGAATAGAAAGTATTTCCTTATCACTATGAGATAAGAATACATCATCCTACTAGTTTCCAAATACAAACCTGAAATATTTATTGAATATTTCTTCTTCTATGAATCATGACTGACAATTTTGAGATTCCTATCTAGGTATGGAGCTATCTCATTGTTAGGATTTTGTTTGTTCCTGATAAATTTAAACAGTTCCTTTTTATTGTTCTTACTGGCTGCAGATTTGTGTGTTGTTGCCTTTAATTTCCTATGGTAATTTGCTCACTGTTGATATATGTACACCCACGCTGACAGACCAGATGCAAGTCCAATGTCCAAACTACCAAAGTTTTAATGAATATGGGCTCCTGATTTTGTCGTGACCCGATACAAATGAACAGCCATAAAGACTGGGTTAAGGTTTAATTTCTGAATTTCATATCCCTTCTCTCTGATTCCAGAAAAGCTGGCATGGTTCAAAGCCATCTTTTATTCAGTGGCTCTCAGTCTCTGAGAATCAAGATCAGAAAAAAAGAATCCCATTTGTTTCATTCCTGTGAATCAGGAATGAACTGGTTTGTACTACAATGAAAATACCAGGGTTATATTTTGAGTGGTGACTATGGACTTGGCTACAGAGCTAACTGCTGGATGGGCTGGTTGTCCTCTGCTCCCCACGCAGGGCTCAACGCTGTTGCAGAACTGGAGACTGCAGAGAGCAGGGAATTTCTGCAGGTAGGGAGCGCTTTGGTCCAGGCACTGCTGCAGTTTGTGTCTGTAAGGGCAGATGGGCAATCACAGGCTGGTGGGGAGAAATGAATTCATTGCACCAGGGCTGAGGCTGTGCACGTCCCCACCCTGTCCTGCTGAGCAGTCCCTTGCAGCAGCACTCGGTCCTGGTTGTGGGGGAAGGAGGGTCAGCCCAAGTGCTGCCCTGCTTTGAGTTTGGAGGTTGGTGGCAGTGGCCTTTGGAGACACTGGTAGGATGAGTGGGTCTTTCTCATTGCTTCCCTCCCAGCTGCTGGGGAGGTGTGAGACTTTTTTCACCCTTCTTGTTGCTGTTTCTGACCTAGTGTGCTGCTGTCTGCTGCAGTTGTGCCCTGGGGACTTAGAAAAGCCCCTCTGGGTAACAGTACATGAATTGTTATTTTTGACTGCAACTGGGTGACTATTTATTGACTCTTCAGCTGGGTAAAGTTATTTAGAAAGTTATGCAGCTGGAAGAATTCTGCAAGCCTGGCTTACAACTCTCCTCTCTTTCCCAGTAATAGACTTTGATTTGCCGTAGTTCATTTCCCTCTGAAGTCTGCTTTTTGTAGATAACATAAAGCACTTGGCATAGTGGTTGATAACTGAATGTATGAAGCATGACATTTTCCTAGATACAGTATGCCACATGAACACTTGTCTTTTGTATCAGAACCCATAAACAAGAGTTGACTGAGGGCAAATAGCTTGCTCAGGTCCTGTGGAGAGGCAGGGAGTGAGTCAGTGCTGAGGGGAGCATGATGTGGTCACAGCTGCTTTGAGGAGGGCATGTGGCAAGAGAAGGCAAAGCCCAAGGGCAAATAATCCATGTGAGCCAGCTGGTAGCAGGTGAGGCGACTCATGATGGGGATTAAAAAAAAAGTATTTTGGAAACTTAATTTCCTCCTTACTTGTTTTTCTGTCCAATGATTAAAATACTGACATGTTTTTCTCTCTCTGGAGCATGGCAATCTACCTCTCCTCCCACCTCCCCCAGTGAAAGCCTCAGAAACTGCCATTAAGGACCAGGACACTCCTGCTGGGTTTAGACCTTGGCAGCCCTGTGGGGGTAGATGATGGTGCCCATGCCGAGCCATCAAACAAAGCAGTTAACCTCTTGGTTTCTCCCTCACCACCCACAAAGAGAAGCTAAAAATAGTAGGCAGTATTACAGAGTCTGGGAAAGAATAAAGTTAGAATAAAGCACCGGGCTGGGTGGCTGGAAAGCAGCACTCTGTGCTGTAAGATGGAGCATAATGTATACCAGTGAATATGCAGAACTGTGTAGTATATTTTAAAAGTAATGAAGCTTCACACCTTCAGCTTTGCTATTAAAGCATTGCTGAGAGCTAGATTCACACTGCTGTGCTGCTGAGAGTTAGTAAGGGTGTGTATGAACTGAGGAAAAATGACTGCCCTTCTCCTTCTCAGTTCTCAAGGTTTTACACCAGCTGCCTGGCCCCAGCCAACACAGGACTTACACAGGAAGGTAAAGGAGAGAGAAAGTGGCCATGTCATGAAAGGCAGCTAGAAGAGTGTGGGAAGTACACAGCTCTGGTGAGTTAAGTTGAAGATACTTGGGGTTGAGTTTTTGAGCCTCCTTTCCTAAACTGTGTATGCAAGCTGCAGGCAAGCAAGTGTAGGCCAGAGACAGCTCAAAGAAATGCTGACTTGCTCATGAAAATGCAGATTTTACAGTTGTGTGTGTAAGAACTTTTGCATAGCAAGTAAGAAGCTGTGAACTGCTTCCCTTGATGCAGACTGAGCTTCTTTGGTTCAGACTCAGTTGTAAGGGAAAGTAATCCAGTTACTGATTTTGAATGAGAATCAGGCATCTGTTTGGATGGGGTTCTTGCATTCTGTTTCAGCCATACATTTTTGAGCATTTATCCAGAGGCACGGGAACTGAAAGTGAAGAAAATATTTGTGGGATTCCACAGAGACGGAAGCAGCCACTGGTTTGCACGTGTGAATTTTGCCAGTGCATTTTGGTGGCTTAAAATGAAAGCCTACTGCTTGCTCATAATGAAAGTTGAACCTAAAACTGGTCATATCCAAATTCCCAATGCCCAACAAACTGGAGTGTGAGGGCTTAAGGCAGAAGAGGGGGGCTACACCAGGTAAAGATGCTGTATATTTATTTTAGTGCTTAGAGTTGATTAGAGTTGGGTGAAAATGATTAGCTGAAAGGATTCTGAGTAAACCAATTTAAAATGTAATTATGAAGGGCTCAAGATAGTGTGTGTATGTGTGTGTGTATGTGTGTGTGTGTAATTATGTTTCTTGCCCGTGTGCACTGTACTCAGTGATTTTGTTCTGCAGTGAGTGGAAGGGGGAGGAAGGGATGTGCAGGACAATAGCTGCATGGGGAGCAGCTGTTGTTGAAAGGCAGCTTGTGCTGGGTTTCTCCTGTAATCTGGAGGTGCACTTTTAGCTGTGCTCAAGGTAGCACTGAGCTGGGTATCAGACCCAGCGTAGTCATAGCAATGTGTAGTTGTGTTTCAGCTGCTCAAAATTGGGAGCAAAGCTGAGCAGGTGATTGCAGTGAGCTCCTTGCTGCTCCCTTGGGATTCTTCTAGCCTGTGGCACAGTGAGCTTGTACAAACCAGCTCAGGGTTGCCATGCAAGCTGCAGCATATCTTGGGATGAGACCACTGAAATCCTGGTTTGTGGCATTTCAGGGTTGCTCATATCACCCCTGTGACCAGCAGCAGAGAATAAGCCTCATCTGGTCAGATAGTTACTGCAATCTAGCTCACATCCATGCTGTTGGTGGTGAAGTCAGTCTGGGATGGGCTCGCTGCATCCACACTGTTTGCTCTGGAGTAAGCTGAGTCTGTGCAGAGTGGGTGTAGGTGTGAGGGGACTTTTCCCCCTTGGCTGTGGCTAGCTCTCCTTTCATATGCTGGTCCAGGACTGGAGCCTGGGGTGAGCAGACCAGCACACTGTTGACACTGCACCCATGCATGAGCCATGCAGGACAAGCTACACACTGTGTCTGGAGGCACCTTTTTGAGGCTGTTATATCTAGGCTTTCCTCCAGATGTTTTTCTTCTGTACTCTCACATTACTGAAGGCACAAAAGGTCAGGAAATGTTCCTAGAATCCTTACATTAAATAGAGAACGGCAGTGAGGAAGAGAAAGGAGAGAAGAAATTGTTGGAGGAAGGTGGGCTATGACATTTAAGGGGGCAAAGTCAGGAGTGCTTAAAGGCATTTTGTCATCAGTGGTGAAGGGTGATTTTTTGTAGGACTTGATACCCAATGAATGTGTGTCTGAGTTAGGTAGTGAACTGTGCACAGAGGCACATTTAGGACAGAAAGTGAAAGGACATGCTCTGGCTGACTCACATCCATCCACAGCGTGAGAGCAATCCCTTTTGTAAGACACAGCCCCAGTTGGGCAGCAGCTGTGCTGCACATGACTCTCGCCTTCATCTGACATGGGAACAGAGGGCAGGAAGAGACTCCTGGGATAGCACACTCAATATCTCTTATTTTATCCTGTAATATCTGATAAAGCATAGTATTAAAAAATTAAAAAAGCAGTACTATGCTCATGTTGTTTCATCTTTTCCTTATGCTCTCTGTATGTCTGCTTTCTCATACTGCCTTAATTGGATTGTTGGCTACTTGGGGAAGCCATGGTCTTGTGCTCTCATCATTTGCTGTGGTGGCAGTATCACGCAGACTATCACATCAGCACTTGAGACACATCCTCTGGCATTTTCAGACATGGGCTGCAAGATAGAGATGTTCCGTTGGGACTGGCACATTTTCACAGCAGGAAACCTACATTTCTGTTTTGTCCTTTGCTCAGTAGGTGCTGGTGTGTGTCAACTAATCCTTTTCCTACTTAATCATTCAATCAGCACCAATCTATTCCTCTGAGTAATGGCCTAAAGACCAGAACTTCTAGCCAAACCTTGCATTTTGCTAAAACCACAAATCAAACTTGAAAAATAGGTGCAATAGGAAATAAAGCTTCCCAAGAAAGAGAAAGGAATATTTCAGCTGCTGTCATCTTAATACCGTCTTGCAGGAAAGAACTGTTTTTGGAAGATGGCAAGGGAAATGAAAAGGGATAGCAGTGCCTACAGCTGATAACACTGACCTGTTTTCTTGGCACTCCTCCAAATGCAAGGCCAGCTCTGCTTGAAATATAGGTGATTCATCAGCTGAATTGCAAGCAAATAGTGTGGTGCAGAAGCACAGTCATATTATTTCAATAACCTGAGTTTTAACTATTCCACTTTAAAAACTAATGAAGCAAATAATGTTGTGACACAGATGTAGGCAGTGAAAATGTGTCAGAGAAAGGCAATTAACCTCTGTACTAATAAAGTCTGTCAAATTAGTAAAATATTTTTTATATATTATAATTGCTAATCAGAAATATATAGGCCATGAGTATTCAGTGCCGCAAGCTTGTGCAATCTTTTATACCTTTGAAATCTAGATGCAAAAGTTCATCAGGGAAAAGCAGGAGATTTTTAGTATTTTTTTTTAACCCAGGTGTAAACAACTAAAGTGTCACAGGGTGATTTTTGCTGGGGTGGGTTTTGGATTTCTCAGGACTTCTTGGTATTGTATCCACCCCCTGCAACTAAGGTTGGGCTTTTATTTGCACATACAGGCATCCCTTAATCACTTACTGGCTGTATTATCAATGCTTTGCTGGACATTCATGGGGCATTCTGAGCTGACACATGATTGATTAGAAACCAAAGCAAAATAGATTCTGTGATCCAGCTACCTGGCTGGAGAAATGGGACTGTATGAGATGTAGTCCTGGAGCAGGAGAAGGTTCTCTCCATTCTATGTCCTCTCTCAGTCATGATTCCTCCCACTGAGAGAGAGCAGGAAGATTATGTTGAATGTAAGTCAAGGCTAGGTAAGTTAAATCCAGATTTGAAATTATTTGCCAAGGTATGTAAAAGTTATTGTGGACAAAATTGACTGCTCCTATAGGAGAAAGAACAATATTTCTGAAACTGAGTGAACTTCCTAATTTGTTGTAGGCATTATGCATTAATGCATTGATTTGTAGGCATTGTGGTGCTATAACCATCACTTAGCTGCCTCATGTTGGATTTTGATTGGCTTAGTCTATTGGTGAACATCACATGTGGAGTTCTGTTGCACTAAAATATCGTCAAACTTGCTGGACACTCCAACATTGACAGCAAAAATACTCTGAAAACCAGCTTGATCTTCTGTATTTCTTTTAGGATTCTTAGTAGTAAAACACTTATCCTGTTTGCAAATACTCAGACCAATGCATTAAGACATTACAGAGTTAAACCTCTTTATTACTCCAACACCAGTCACCTGCCATCTTTTCTTTTAAAGTTAAATGTTTACAGTGTTGTCTCGTATTCACAGCTATAGCTTGTGCTGGTATTTGTGTGATAAAAACCAAAATTTTATCAAAGCGTTTTGTATCTTAACTGTGTCCTGCCTCTCTACCTACAGCAGTGTTACTGTTAAAGATGTTAAGTCGTATTCTAAATTAATAATTAACAACAAACACCTCATATAAGTTATTGCTATATGAAGGGCATGTGCTGCTGATTATGGCCTCTGTTCTTCTGCTTCTCTACATGTATGCTCTTACCTTTCCTGGAAGAAAGAACCTCCTGTGTGCCTTCTGTGGTTCTTACCATGGCCAAGGCTTTTTGGATGGTGCTGATGTGCAGTTTGGGTGTGGACCTGAATGACAACCTTTCCAGTGGACAGACAGCCTGTAACTGTTTCCCTTTGCATACCTAAGTCTTTCTGGATTCCAGTTGAGCCAGTTTGTGTGACTTTGAGTAACCAAGCAAATGATCTGTTTATCCCCATGACCTCCTACTGGGGCTCTTGTCATGTTGTGCATAGAATTTGGGAATGCTGAGAGTGCTGTGTCTCAGTGACAGCTCCTGGTGCAGGCAGCTTTTGTCATTGAGCAGGCTCATGTTAAGTTGCATTCACAGAGTCATAGAATCAAAACATGGCTTTGATTGGAAGGGACCTTAAAGATCATCAGGTTCCACCCTCCCTGCCGTCATCAGAAATGTATAATATTTGATCTATTTGAATAGATCAGGTTGCTCAGAGTCCCCTCTAACCTGGCCTTGTGCACTTCCAGGGGTGGAGCATCTATAACTTTTCCAGTCAATCTACTCCAGTGCCTCACTACCCTCATGGTAAAGAATTTCTTCCTAATATCTAATCTAAACCTACTCTCTTTATGTTTGAAGCCATTCCTCCTTGTCCTGTCACTACGTGCCCCCTTAAATAGCCCCTTTCCATCTTCCTTTTAGGCTCTTTTTGGGTACTGGAAGGCCACAATTAGGTCATCCTGAAGCTTTCCCTTCTCCAGGCTGCACAATCCCAATAATTGCAGTCTTTCCTCATGGGAGATGTGCTCCATCCCTCTGAGCCACTTGGTGGCCTCCTCTGGATTTGCTCCAACAAGTCCTTGCCTTTCTTGTGCTGGGGATCTAGAGCTGGAAGCAGGACTGCAGGTGGGGTCTCACCAGGGTGGAGTAGAGGGGCAGAATCCCCTCCTTCACCTGCTGCCCTCACCTCACCTGCTCTCCTACCCTGCTCTGGATGCAGCCCAGGACACGTTTGGCTCTCTGGGCTGCAAGGGCACAAGGCTGGGTCATGTCCAGCCTCTCGTCCACCAGCACCCCAAGTCCTTCTCAACAGGGCTTGTCTGCATCTGTTCATCCCCCAGCCTGAATTGTTACTGAGGGTTGACCCAACCCAGGAGATCTTATTAAAGCTCATAAGATTCCCACAGGTCCACTTCTTGAGCTTGCCCAGGTCCCTGTGGATGGCATCCCATCCCTCAGGTGTGTCAACTGCACCACTCAGCTTGGTGTCATCTGAAGATTTGCTGAGTGTGTACTCAATCCCTTTGTTTGTGTCAGTAATACAGATATTAAAAACACTAGTCCTAGTTTGGACCCCTGAGGACACCACTGGTCACTCATGTTCATCGGGACTCTGAGCTGTTGACCATAACCCTCTGGATGTGAGTGTCCAACCACTTTCTCATCCATCTAACAATCTACCTAGAGAATCCCAAACTGTCCAATATAGAGAGAAGGATGTTGGGGGGCTACACAGAAGTGGAGATAAATGATGTGTAGCTCTTCCCTTGTCCACTGATGCAGTCACTCCAGGATAGAAGGTCAGGCAGGACTTCCCCGTGGTGAAGCTGCACTGGCTGTCTTGAATTCCCTCCCTGTCCTTCATTTGCCTTAGCAAAACCTCTTGAGGGCTGTGTTCTAGGGGCTTCCCAGACACAGATGTAAGGCTGACAGGCTGGTATTTCCCAGGGTCCCAGGTATCCAAAGGCTTAAACTACAAAATGTGAAGTTTGACTGAACTTAATAAAAAGAAATGGCAGAAATCATGTTATTTTAATCACGAGTGATTTGTTGCCTTTGAATTTGTTCTAATTAAACATCAGGTCAGATTAACTATTCAAAGGGTCTTCTTTTTTTTTACCTGGTCTTAAAGTAATGAATAGTTTAATAAGTTTTGAATTCTTTTAAATAGCTATTTATTGCTTGGAAAAACAGCTTTTTGTACTTTTTAAATTACACAGTGAAAATTATATTAAAAGTTTATTTTTTTACTTCTTATCTATAAATTAAGAAGCTTTGAAAGGATTAATTAAGCATCCAAACTACCTGCTGAGGTATGTAAATGTTACTATCTCCACTTTTCTGATGGGGAATCTGAAGCACAATGCTGCGTAAACCCTGAATCCACCATGTCTCCATTTCAGGAAAAGACAAAGGAGGATCAGCACCTGCCAGGGAGCAATTAATAGATTAACACAATCAGGTGAGAGTGGCTTTCCCAAGGTCAGATTATAATGTCACGGGCAGACAGTTGCAGGCATTTGAGTTAATGAGTTACTGATGGTAAACCGGACTGTGAAAACTCATAGGGTACGTGCTCCTGCTCACAAGTGATGTACATGACAGTACAGATTGCCCTGAAACGGTGCTTGTGGGGCATTAGGATAGCTTTGCCATGGCTCAACCTGATTATCTAAGCTACCACAGCATTTTGATATCTGCTGTCCTGTGTCCCTATCTCAAAGTCCTCCCCTGCCCCCTCTGTGGTGTGATCTGTAGATATTCCAAGATCTCCTTTGCTGATCCAGTCATGGGAAGAGGAGCTAAAAGAGCCAGTTTGGCTCTGGTTGTTGTCAGAAGTATCCGTGTACTTTGATGATTTCCACACCTGAAATCTGAAACATTTTCTTATTCTCAAGGAAGTTCTTCACTTAAAAAACTCTTCCATCAAATCCAGCCTTCCTGTTGGTTTAGTAGTTTTTACTAAAAATGGCAGAATCTACCATTCATTTATATTTAACAATAAGCTCCTACAAGAACCATCATTCATCTATAAGCTGAGAACAGCCCTTCGTCTTGCAATCTTTTTGCTTTCTCTTCATCTGTATCCCAGTCCTCATCAACAGTTTCCCATGGGAATTGTTGTATTAAAAATGTAATGACAGAAATGCTGTTTTGTGCAGGACTGTTGAGGAAAATGATGAATGCTGTGCAGATGTGTGTATTGAAACCTCTGTATCTCTAGGAAATACACTGCTGTGTTTTCATAGGTGTCCCTCTAAAGCTGTAATTAACAACAGTCAGCAGAAGGCTTGAAAGGGTTAAAGGAAAATAGATTTGAGGAAATACTCAAAGCCATGTGTAGATGCCGCACATTCAGTGTTGCAGTTGCATGTGTGCTTGCAAAAAACACAATGGGAAGTGTATCAGTTGCCACTCTTTGCAGATGGATGTGTGTGTAAGCAAGATGCTGGTTACCACATAATTAGACCATGAGGTTCTGTCCTAATGCCCCAGTTTCTGTTTGTAACCCTGCAGTGATCTGTCGTGGGACAAGGACAAAGCATTCAGCTTCTCGAGGTCAGTGCCATCAGCAAATCAAGGTGGTCACACCTCTGGTGCCGAGTACAAAGCTCAGTGTTAGTCACAATGTTATCTTCCTCTCTGTTTGGGTATCTGCTGTGTCCAGTTTGATATCTCAGAGCTTATCTACAACATGTGTTGCATGAACACCTGATAGATTGCCTGAGGCTCTGTAACAAATATTTCCCTTTTTTTCCTTCTGCTAAAATTTCTCAAGTTCTTACACAAGTCTGTGGAATAAATTTCAGTAAAATGTGACCTACCAGAAGCCTGGGTACTTTGCTAAGATGCATTTCTTCAACTCTGTATTCAGTACTGAAAGTACAGATACTAGCAAGCATCAATAACCATATTTTTTAAAAGTTATCTATAATATATGAAAGTAAAAATACATTATATAGCTATTTTTGAAAAGTGAACTGAATATATTCGTATTTATTTTCATCTATGAAGATTTCTCCATGGGAGGAGAAAAGGAAAAAAGAAAGATCAAGGTATGACAGATGCACACCAGGGAAGTGGGTTGTCACACTGCAGGGTGGTGTTGAGATATCACAATGATGGGCATGCTACATAGACCTGAGCAGAACAAAACACTCTCTTAGGAAAATTGAGCAGACGTAGAAGTCATTAACTGACTTAGTGAGAAATGGTCCTGAGGTGAACTGCAATTTTTAAATAATATGCAATATGGAGAAGTCTCTGTGAAACAGGTGTTAGAGTTTCAAATTGAACTTTTTACATTTGTCCCTAAAGGCAGATCTGTTAAGTTTTTCCTTTGTGAGGCTATAGGCTTGAGGGGAATCACCTGTACCACAGCGGTGTCCTTTGCTTTTAGAAATGGAGTTGCAATCTGCTGCCCGTGCTGCTCTGAACTGACCTTTGAATCTGCTCTTGCAATCCAGTATCTGCTTTCTGAGCCTAAGCTGTAAGTCACAGGCTTTGCAGCAGTCTCCCCAGAGAGCTTTGAGGCAGTTCATCAAAGCAGGTGGAAGGAAGAATATGTTGTAATAGATCTTTCATTCTTGCATATGAGTAACGAGGAGGAACAAAATATGCTGTCTGTGGATATAATTTTTCTTTAGAAACCAATTATACCAGGACTATAAATACAAGCAATGTATTACAGGTGCTACATACAGCTTTAAATATTCTTCTTTGGTGCCAGAGTGTGTGTATTGGTGTGATTTTGTTGTGGATGGAGAGAAATACTGTCTTGTTTTTGTGACAGCTCAAATACTGTGTTAAACAAAATACTTTCAGGACATTTCAAATGTTTTTATTGTTTGAGCAGCTCAATTCAAACAGTTAGTTTGTGTTCAATTTCCTAGGTAAGTTAATAAGCTTTTTAGAGTGCTTCATGATTGCAGTTTAACTGGTGTCTCAGAATCTATGCTTCTGTTTTGTTTGCTCAGCATTAGCATTGCTCATTCACTAATCAAGCACTTACTTCCTAAAGTGGCCCCTTCCCCTTCTCAGCACCTGCACTCGATTCCCCCTTGAAGCCTCACTTTCCTGGTAGCTTTTATGTGTTCTGAAGGATATGTACCTCTACCTTGGATAAATTATTCCTTGCTGGGCCTATTCCAACAGCATTGGAGAACTTACAGACGCCGTTCAGAAATGAGTATGAAGTTGAAGCTAGCAGCTCTGCTGCCCAGGAGATTGAGTTGCTGTCATATTGCATCTGACTTGCATCAGATCAGAGTTTAGGATTTGGGTGATTTGTTCTTCAGATTAATGTCAATCTGTTTTAAATTAAAACACCCTGGGGCAAATCCTTTGCTGTGATCAATGAACTGTCTGGCTGCAGTCAACCAACATTACAACAGACATGAATTTGGCCTCCTGGTTTGTTGCTTCATCCCCTACATCACTTTCCTTATGTGGTTCAGACATCAAGCCTTTGATCCTATAATTGTTGACCATCTTCCACTGAAATCAGTAAGAATGGAGGGTACTTCAACGTTCAACACCTTGTTGGTTTGGGCACAAAAGTGGGCCTCTACCTAAAATATATTTATGGTATATCTATGAGTGGGCAATCTGCTTTGCACCTGTTTTGCTACAGGAACAAAAGGCACAGGAAGTGTTTGGAAAATGAGGAACACACCTGTGTGTGAGAGTATAACAAAGCATCTTTATATATAATCATTTGCTATAAGTCATTTCAGAGTTGACAAGCTGTTTTTCAACTTCGTGTCACCACTGCCTGATGCATCTAATTAGTCCTGTTCTCCAGCTGACAAATATCAGCTGCTCTTTCTAAAACATGGTTTCTCCCTTAAGTACATCCCTCTGGCAAAGTTAAATATTAATTATCCTTTTTTTGTTTTATGATTATTCATGTGTGCTAATGTCACTACACAATGAGTGGGTAAGTCAATACCACAAAATATTAAAAGCATTGTTTCTAAACCTCTGCAGCAGCCAAGATGTACAGAGCCATTCTGGAAATGAATGAGGCTATGGTGTCTGGGCTGTGCCACCAGTCACACATGTCAGTGGTGAGACTCAGAGACCTGTGGCTGTGGGATGTGGGCCTGGATGTGGGAGATGTACCTTCTCTTCCCAACTCAGATGCTGGTCTGCACCTAAAACTGCTCAAATCACAGGACTTTTTACTCTGCAAACTGAAATTGCAGGGCACAGAACAGCATGGATACTCAGGAATCCAGGTACCTCTGCAGATCTGAGCTGTGTGAACCTGGACTTCTGCTGAGTATTTGGGTGCTGCTGGTCTGCTGGAGTTTCTTGCCTTCCTTTGTGTGCTGGCCATCTTTGTGTGCTTGCCTTCAGGAAGATCCATGTCCATACCTTGTGAAACAGTCTCAAAAACAGACACTGAGAAGGAAGACATGTTGTAATCATATTTCCTGAGACCAGTTATGTCACCTGCACCCAGCCTATGACACCAGTAGTTGTTCCCACAAAAACAAGTTTCCCATCTTGCACTTGGCTGCCCCACTGACATGAAGCCTAGTGCATGCTTTTTCATTCTGGAGGAGATTTTGTATTTGTTCTGTCCAGACAGACTTGCAGCCGCCCCCATGCAAAGGCTAGTGTAGCTGTTCGAGCCCTAATCCTTTGTGCCTTTCAAAGCATTGTGGGCAACTTTGAAGCTGTTCCTTTCCTCAGGCTCCACTTCAAGCTATGCAGGCTCCCTTTTATCTCAGTGTCTTTTGCTCACTTTGGCTCCTTCCTTCCAGATCTCCATGTGGATCAGAAAGATGCTGAAAGACAGAAGGATCTCCTGTAGCTGCTCCTTACCTTATTCCAGTTCCTTGCCTTACCACTGACCTGGCTTTCTGACCCAGCTTCTTTGTGAGTGTTTTCTAGCAGGACTAGCATTTTCTTACCCACATCACACAGCCCAGCATGTGTGCAGCCCAGGGTGCTAGACGTGTCTTCCCTCCCTTTCTGCAGCCACTGAAGTAGTTGGAGTTTGATTGACTCGCAGAGCCAGTCCAGAGGATTGAAGTAACAACCAACATTTGTTAGGATTTAGACTAACATTTTTGCAATATGCAATATCCTAGAGCAGTATGTTTTAGAAGCCCAAAGTATTTGTGGATATATTAATTTTAAAGATAAAAAATAATAACATTTGATTGCATTGTGAATGTTGTGCTTAGGAAATAGAGTGCAAATAGTACTGAATACCTGCCACATGTTTAGATCACGGTCTTATTACATGAAAATTTGTGCATCTCTCTTGTCTTTTAAACTGTCTGTCACCTGATGAAGATTTTGAAGAATGCTGCCTTTTCTGCATGTTAGATACCTGCTAAAGATCCAACTCCCAGCCAAAAGAAACTGAGGTATGTAGGATCAATATGAACATGAAAGCTTCCAAACTGGCAGTCATGGAGGATATCCAATCATTGTAATTATTTCCAAGTAATTTAGCATATCTCTAATTATGATATGAGGTCATCTTGATGCAAAATAATGTCTAATTAGACACAGTCCCTTTTCAGCTACTCATAATAGATTCCAGAGAAAAACCTTTTGGCTCCTCTTATTGTGAGATTTTAATTCTTAATTTACGATTTTTTTGGTAATTAATTTTTTGAGCAAACAGGGCAAATCAATCTATTTGAGTTAATTAGCATTTCTTCCTTGGTTTCCTGGTTGCCCTCTCTGTTACTCCTCTTCTTCTTCCCCTTATTTGAATATTACTGTAATTTATTCACATTTGTTTGCAACTAGTGCATAATGATTTCAAGCCATGGGCGAGCAAGAGACTGCAACACAGGAAAGGTTGCAGCTCTGGGAAGGAAGGAAGGAAGGAAGAAAGGAAGGAAGGAAGTAAGGAAGGTCTGCAGAAATTTTGTGTTGGTCACCTTCATTTAGTTGCAAACACCAGACTGCATCAGGGCTGATAAGGGCAGCAGCGGGGTTAAGCAGGACTCTGTGTGGGACAGGGTAGCAGAGCAGTGGAAGGAACCAGTGCAACCACAGAAAGGGAACATGATAAGCACCCAAGAAGGAAAACTGATTGATCTGCACTTGCTAAAACCCATTTTAAGCTGAACATCGTTTCACCTTGATACTTTATAAGAAAGTTCCTATGAGATCAGTTTTACAAACAACACCTGGGCTACATTCACAGAAACCTATCCCATCTTTATTAGTGTTTGTCCAGCCACTTGCTTTTTTCAGTGTTTGTACCCATCTATTCTTTTACCTAATGCAGATGTACTCTATGGTCTGCAGCAGGCAGATTTCTGCTCTAGTGCATGCTTGCCCTTTCTCCCCTCGGACCTGTCAATCTCTTGAGCTGTGAAAAGCAACACTGTCCAGTGGTTTGAGCTGTAGGCTCAGTGCCAGCAATTCCTGATGTTGTCTTGTCCTGGTTCCTTTTGTTGCTGATTTTAGGAGCTCTCTAAACACAGAGTCCAGTTCAAAAAGGAGATACTGTTTGTTCTGTGCAGGGTGAAGGGTGGAGGTTTCAACAAATCAAGCACACCAAGGGGTAAAAAGGGGTTGCATCTTTTACGTGGAAAAATTTACATTAACCTTCCTATCTAATACATGTTCTCACTACCTAATGTATACCTATTCGTGTGACATATTCTTATTCAATGCTTGAAACACAAAGTAATATTCTATTAAGCAACTTCTATTGTAGAAGTTATCTGACGACATTAGTTACACTTACAAAAGGTGAGAAAATGACATCAGTTCCTTTTGTAGAAGTTATCTGATGACATCAATTACATTTACAAAAGGTAAGAAGATTCAGCCCAAGGACAGATAATTCAGCTTGAAAACATCAGTTTTCGTAACTTGCTGTGTTTTTTGCATGTGTCAAACAGTTGAAACTTTTGTCAGGACAAAGGTGTCATAGTATCATGGAAAAGTGACAAGAAAGCCATGTTTTTCATGTGGCCTGTGATGTGAGACATTTCAGTTTTGTTTGTAATTGAAGGGCTCAAAAACCAAAAAAATCCTAAATTAGCAGGTGATTTTGTCCTCTTGTTTACCATCTGTTTTTCAGTAAAAGATACATAACAGTACTTATATATCTAACTCCTTTGGATATTGCAAAAATTACTTCATGTTTGTAATGCTCTTTGAAAATAGAAATCTATAAGTAGCGTTACCTTAATCAGAAATTGTTTCTCTTTTAAATGAAGAAGATTTTAAAGGGACTTAAAAGATCTTTATTCTTCCTATAACTTGCCTTTGCTGATCTCAGCTTGTACTTAATGTATTTGGAATTGAATCCAATAGGAGAAGCTTAGATTCAGAAGCAGAATGACCATGAGAGAGGAGGATTTTGTAAGGTAGAAGATTGCTGCTTGGAGATGCAATCTACAATTGCAGTTCGGGGGCCACATCAAGGTGAAATAGTGTTTTGGCCTAATAGATACAGTCATGTAATTTTCAGGTCAATTAAAAATCAGCCCAGACAATGCATGAAGGCTGATAGGAGATTAAATAGGCTCTACAGAAATGTCTCAGGGAGCAAAAGAATAGAAAAAAGCTGAGTTTGCTTTGTTGGGGTGGTTTGGGGAGTTCTAGTAAGAGGTAGTTCCCATCCTGGCAAGTTCTCTGTGCTGAATGAATTGTGGTATTCGAGATTGCTTCTATGTTAGTGAATAAAATAGGCCAGGGAACTACTCACTGGCCACAAGGCCAGCTGGAGTGTCACTGTTTTTGAACATAAATTCTTTTTCTCTCCCACCCTAACAAGGTGGCCCATCCAAACTGTATTGGGAATGGTCCCTGGTTATTGCTGAAAGTGTCCAGGCATTGTGTGAGGGAGAGCTGGTTGCCTGGAACAAGTCTGTGCCAAGGACAGCACTGACAGTCGAGCAGCAGGTGATGCTGTGCCAGTGCTTGGGCCCATGCCCTGGCTTTCCTTGGTTGCCTAGTGCACTAGCCCATATGCCTCTGACTCTTGGCCACATCCTACTATTCCTTCAGCCCTTCCTGGAATTCTTGGCTTGAATTTTTGTTTTATTTGTTTGCCTCAGAGCAGCACTGCCAAGATCTGAGCTGCCTTCTGGAGCAGGTCAGATCACCCAGCCCATCACCGGCTGCTGAAGGAACAGAGGGAGCAGCACAGTCCTTGGGAGCCTGGGAAGTGCAGGGCTCACTGCTTGGCTGGACAGCGTGTGAGAAGGAAAAGAGGCAGTGCCCTGCCTCAACACACACACACACACTTGTGCTGGCACGGACCATCACATGGATGCATTCACAGGGCAATTCTCCGAGCTGTCTCTTCCCACTCATAGCCAGACTCTTTGGCTGTGATAACTTTGAAGCAAGGAAGTGGTTCTCAGCTAATAAAATACCTTCTGTATGCAGAAGGCAATAGAAGTTTGGTAATGATATAGCTTTGAAAAGTGGGATGGAAAGTGATTGTGAAACCTAAGTCACTCTTAGAAGAACTAATTTCTTCTAATTTGCAAAGTGGGAGAGTGTCATGTAGATTGTATGATTCTATGTGTAGTTACACATACAAGTGTATTTATTTGACAAAACGTGGAGAATGGGCTGATGATCTATAATAAGAGGCTGACTCAGATGACTGGAATTTAATTTGTCAGCAAGCAAAAGTAGCAGCAATGAATAGAAGACATAGAATTACTTTATCAAATTTCCTCCATAGAGCTTGTTTTACAGAAGGAACAATGTACAGCATAGCATATCAATCCAACTCAAAATATTATAATAATGTAAAATGATAGTCACGTTCAGCATATAGCAGAAAGAAATTGAAAAACCAAACAAAACTCATTGCTTTCTGGAAAAGTGCAGATTGTGTCAGTTGTGTTTAAGCTTTCCTAGTTCCCATGAAGCATAAGAAGTCTGAGTGTGCAACCTTCTTGTCTTCCTAGAAAGAAAAGCTTTTCAGTACTGCAGATTACCAGGTCACAATGGCAAATGAGGCATATACTTAACTGATCTCCAGGACTGGGCTGCCTTTTGTCATAGAAGCCAAAGGCAAGTTTTATATTATCCCAAACAAAGTTTTACATTATCCCAAACCAAATAACAAATAACAACACTTGTATGGCAGCTTTTGTTTTTCTTTTGGAGAAATGTGTTCACCTTGATGCAAAAAAAAAAAAAAGAAAATTTTAGTCTTGCTAGCTCCTCAGAAAGGAGCCATCACAAGATGAGGCCAATATTTTAAAGACTTTGACGAGTTCCTTTCAAGCTTTGGGGACTTCTAAATCATTGTGGAATGCATAGACTCCTTCTCTTCTGCCTGTGACAAAATGAATTACACTGTGATCCATATTGATAATAACAACTGAGAAAGATGATCAGAAGTCTAGCAGAAATCTAGCAATTTTAATTCCTTGTATTTTTTAAATGAAAGAATAAATTTAAGGGGACAAATAAGAGCCTGAGAAATTTATTAAATGCAAACTGAACTGGAATGAGTGTGATTTCTCCTACTAAGACAACTGAAATGAAAAAATCCCATCTAGAAGCAAGGAACAAGGGTTGGGCTATGGAAAAATAGAAACCAGCATTCCTTGGCCAAGAAGACAGATGTTAATCAAGAAATTGTTGTAGACTCAAGAAGCATTATTCCTATGCAAGTGCATGCCCTCTAATTCACCTGAAAGATTATGATCTGTTTTCCCTCCTAAAGTGTGCATATATATCTAGATTACTCCTACAGGTTATTTTGCTTTCTTTCATGCTTTTGTTATTGTTAGGAGGCTTTTCACTTGTGGTTGCAAGTTGCTGTGGATACTGTCCCAAAGTAGACCCGCTGGCTGTATCCATACTGAAGTTCAGGCATTGTGATCATCATGTTGGAGACACGAACCCAAGCTGAGGATAGCCAGTAGCAGTTAGTGCTGTTAGTGGGGGCATCTGCTTTGTCTCACTGGGGTAATTATGTGACATCCTTGCAGCTCTGTCTGAAGCCTTTGTGCTGCTTTGGGTGTGGGACGAAGAAGAGGAAGGTGGCATTAAGTTGTGAACTGTGCAGTGCCCACGGTCCAAGGCTCAACAACCTGTCTCCCTGTCCAGCCCCACTTCTACATGAGAGGTGTCTCCAGTTCCTTTTTACCTGAAATTTTCATGGCTTAATTTATATTTGCTTTGGACATCAGAAAACCAACCTAAAACCTTGACTGTGGTTCTCTAAAGGTGATCTTTTGAGTCTATCCCTTAATGTTGTCTCTACCCCTCTGAATTCAAATATTGAGAAGAAAGGAAGATGCCAGGAATCTGACTGGCTTTAACTCTCTTTGAAAGTGCTGGTTGAGTGATCCTTTGTCTGATCTTGTCAGATGTTAAAGCTGGTGGTCCAGTGAGTACAGAGGAAATCTCTGATATCACTCTATAAAGGTTAAGGCAGACAGAGTGAAATTCTAAGGAACTGTTTGGGTCTGGTGATGAGAGTAGGTAGCAACAGGGGCCTTTCTGAGGCTCACTCTGCTTCTCTGGCATGACAAGCATGGGACTAAGGAAAAGAGCTGGAGAGGCAAAAGGCACATAGGTCCTTTTCATCCTGGTCTACTTTTTTTTTCTTTTGGATATACCTGAAGGAGATGAGGTATTCTTCTTCTCAAGAACATGCATACACTGAACTGTTGTTGTACATTGCTTAGGATGAACAAAGGCAGAAATTATTTCTTCTGTTCAAAACCTAAGAGAGGTCTTGTTTTAAGAACACCTTTCTTAAATAAAGTGATGGAAAAACAGTCCTTTTCTACAAATGGCTTAGACGCTCGTGTTACAGCCACTTATGACAGCACTGCGTGTGATACAGTTGGAGCTTCACATGGTTGCCAACCCTTTCACTCTGTTTTTTAATGTTTTTAAAGCAATTTCACGTCTGCCTAACTCCAAAAATATTAATACAAATGGCATTAAAAGATGTGTCTGGTGCTCCTATTTAGACTGTTCTTGGCAGAGGGCTGGGGAGTTGAGCTAGAGGTGCCCAGGCTTGCCAAAGCCAGCTAAACAGCAGGTCCCCTCTCCTCCTCCCTCCACCACCAAGAAGGGGAAAAAAAGTCTGTTGAGCCCTAGATAAACTTTGAAAATGCTAACGGAAAGAAGTGGAGAATGGTCTAAAAGCCAGATGTTGTGGGGAGAGAGAGAAAAAGATCTGGACAGTTATGAAATGGTGGAGGGGAAGGGATTTATCACAGGATGGTAGGAAGGGATGTAGAGGGTATTAAAAACAGGCAAGTGAACATTACTGGAAGTTGATGATATTACAAGGGAAATAGCTACTTGCTGCTGGCTGTGTAGGAGGCCTGTCAGACTTGAGGAAGTAAAAGCATAGTGCTTACATCAACATGATTTTTTTTTCTTAATGGCATCTGGTCCTGTGTTGCATTTGGGCATGATATTTAGTGACCTACCTATATGTGACACATTTGCTGTAGGCAGTGTTGGTTGCTGCAGCTGGCAGGGACAGGAAAGCTTGCAGAGGGGAATTCTGGAGCACAGAGAGCCAGTACTGTCCAAGCCCTGAACAGCTCCAAGCTGGGTACATCAGTGTCAGCACCGGAGGTGTCCTACTGGTGATTTAAGCTGTGTGTTTCAATGTTCCAGCTTGAACTTTAGCTCTTGTGAGGCACCGAACTAAAAAGAAAATTTGCATTTGACTATGAGTGGAAAGGACTGCCTGGGCCGTCTTCAGCTGTTTGAAAAAAAAGACTTTGCTTTGGCTGTTTTGTTCCACAGAAAAGTGGGGCACAGGGAAGGAAGGGGAATTCCTGCCCTCTCCAGCTCTGTAGCAGCAACCTGGGGACAACCTCAAAATGATGTGCCCATGCAAATGCCACTGCCTGAGCCTGGGCTTGTCCATATTCACTGTTGGCTAACTGCTGCATTTTTCCATTATACAGAACCCTCTCTAAAAGGCCACAAGTCATTTCAAAAGTGAGGGAAGAGACCTAAGTTGAGCCTTTCTGGTTCTAAGAAAGGGGGACAAATGAGTGGATCTGGGATGGCATGTAACTGGAATTTAGCAAAGCTCTGTCTGGGATGAAGCCCAGCTATGGTTCCTTGATTCTCTGCTGCATCCTCAGTGTGGGCTGGATCAGCTCTTGCACACCAGGACAGGTGGATAGCTGCCAAAGGAGAGTAGCCAGAGTGAGGTGTGAGGCAAGTGGTGCCCTTCTACAGCCTACCTGAAACCACAGGAGTCTACACTGACTGAATGAGCCATGGGGGTCAGTCCCATGCCTGGGCAATCCCTAGAAAGGAGTGAGCCAGCCTGAGACCCTCAGTACTGCAAGAGCTAATGTGGACGAACATTCAGTGTCTACTGGAGCAGCCAGTCCTGTAGAGCTTTTACTGTAATGTCTTATCAGGCTGTGACCCATATTTGGGATTGCTCAGATCCTTTCTATCCTTTCTTTGGCACTTGTGTGTTGTTTTCCTGGTAGTAACACTCTGCTCTTTTCTTTAGATCCCAGCTGGCATTTGCTTCATGTGGACAAAGTGCAGAAATTTTTCCAAGTCCATTTCAGAATATCAGATGCCCTTAAAGGTTTGAAAGGACTTATCAGTCAGCAACTTTGGAAGAGCATTTCAAAGCCATTGCCAAATTAATGGGTCAGCTAAAGAGTAAGTGGCCCTTTTTTACTGCTGTGCGTCACAGACCCCCTTCTGTTTCACTGGGCTAGAGTTCTATTGCATGAAAAGGGATTGGGCTGGATAAACCAGCATTCTTTCCCGAGGACCTAGCAGAGCACGATAATCACACAGTATTGTAGGCAACAGAGTGAATAGGAGCAATTGTATCCAATACCTGAGTTATTGGAACATGCCTGCCTGCTCATGTGAGCCAGGAGAGAAAGATTGTTTTTCCTTTCTGAAGAGGGAAAATTGGAGGGAAGCTGTGCCAGAACCTTTCCAGGTTTAGAGAAGTGGAGGAAACACCTGCTACGCCATCAGCATTCTTGTTAACAGCCACTGCATGAGTGACAGAATCTGTCCTTTCCGGGGATGATTCAGACTCAGAAGACTCTTGGTAGTGATGACACGAACGCCTGGTAGCTCCTGAAAGCAGAACTAATGAGCAGTGCCACTCACTTAGCGTATGGTTTGACAACAGATGCACATGTTGGTAATTAAGTATTTGGCTGCATTACATTATTTTATTTTTGGATTTCTCAAACACACTCCCATTGCAATCTCTAGACACATTAGCATGATTTAAAAGCCCTAAACTTATAACAAACAGAAAAATCAGCATAGCAAAACTATACCCCACTTTTCAGAAGGGCTCAGTAGTACATGGGCCTTCCTGTGCACCCTAAGCCTAGGAAACATAGGCTCTGTATGGCAAAACTGTACTCAGGGAATAATTCCAGGGATTTCTACCATACTGAGAAGAACTGTGTCTGTGATTTCAGATCAAATCAGTACACAAGTCTTGCTTCAGAGTTTTATTCTATTGTATCATCACATCCATCACTTCTTGTGACCCAGCAAAGCCTTGGAATGGCTTTGAACTTCATGAACTTCATAAATACCTGAATGCAATTATACCTTGCAGTGCTTCAGGAGCAGACTCAAATAGTTCATCTTAGAAGAGATCTTCTGGAATGTCTTATTATGTCCTTGCATGCCAGCAGTTATTTATGTCTACGTGTTAATGCTGACCTCAGCTACAAGTTGCAAAATATGTACATAATGGTGCTTGCTGGAGCATCTTGCTCCCAAATTGTACACCTTTGCCAACTCAGTCTAGATACTTATTAAAACTCTCCCTTGGAGGCCAGGCAACATTGCCCTATATGTCAGATATACTGGAGGAACAGTTACCTGAGAAATAATTGAAATGATGTTCTCACCTCACTCTACTCAGGTTTCTGTCATGGGCTGTTAAGGAGGAATTAGGGTGCATCATAAGGGCATGATGGAGAAACAAACATAATGATGGCTGGGGAGGTCACGTGGCCCAGGAATAATGCACGGCATTAGGGGTTTTCCTGCACATTATGTTACAGGATAATAATTTCCTTCTGTGTGAAAGTTAGGATATGAGCCAACTACAGTGAACTTGAGTTTGTTTTGAGATTCTGAAAGCAGCAGAACTAGTGAGGAGACCTGTTCTTTATCTTGACATTAGTAACGGTATACAGCAGAGGTTCAAGATCTACTGGAATATCCTTGTAAAACCACCTGTAAAGTTGCTAAATGTTTTGAGTCTTGCCTAGAAATTCTCAACCTTGTTTTACAATTCAAAGAAATTCCAAGAATTTGTCACCACTGCTTTCCAAAAGCATGGCTGGTCATAGACTGTCCCGTCTTTTCATGAAAAGATAAAGTAAAATCTCTTAGGTTTCCTCTCTATCATTGTAAGCCTGGTTCTTGTGCTAAAATTGCAAGATTCTCGTGCAAAGACACTATTTGACTAACTGAGAAGTCTCTCTGTGTATCTTTCTGTGTTCCTATTCACTGTCTGGAAAGTCTGTAACCAGAAAATTACTACAGCTCAGGCTGATGTAGATGTTAGCTATTGTTTAATGAAAAAAAGAATTCCAGTTGGTGCTGACACTGAGAAGGGCATTTAGAGTTTTGAAGGAGAAAGAAAGAAATGAGAACACTAAGAAAGATGTGACCAGGTAGCTCCACCTACAAACCATAACCCTCCAGGGCAGTTTCAGGTTTCTGCTGTGTACTAGCATACAAAACAGATTACATGCAAACCTAGACTGCAAGCATGAGAGTATTGGAAATCTGTTGCAGGTGTTTGATGGTAAACAGTGTTTATAGCTGCCAGGATGGAAACATTAATGCGTGTGAGTGAGTGCAAGTGGAGGGCAGGCCTCAAACTTTCACCCCATTACCTTCACATTTCGGTTTTGCTTTGTGGAGTACTAGCTCCCTGTGAGCTCAGACTGCTAGTGAAGCTACTATATGATTTTACTTGAGCATGTCCTGTGTTCAAATTTGAAATGCCAGAATCACCTGAGAAGTAGTGGGCTAATTTATCACAGGAACAAAAATATACAATGGAGACTGAATGGAAGAGAATGAGTTCTGACAAGCATGCCTTTACTTTTTCAAGCAAGTATTTTTGCTTGGGTGGGTGGTGCATTAGTTATATATACAACTTATGCTTTTAGCTACAGCAAAATGTGAGAAGGCATAATAATAGCTCTTCACGCTAGGGCTTCCTCTTTTTTTTTCTTTTTTTTTCTTTTTTCTTTTTCAGTTCAGTTAGTTTGAGAGTTTAGATTATTCTCTTTCTGAGAACTGAGGGAAGTGTTTTTAATACTTCTCAGTGTGAGAGGTGGCTGGGCTGCCCTTAATCTAAGATGAAAATAGCAATACATTTACTAGGGAGTTGGGCCAGAAGGTTAGACTTCTAGTGCAAGGCTCCTGATTACTGCCTTGCAGTGGTTCTCAGACAGTCAGGAAGGTAAAAATAAAAAACCAAACCTATCCAAACTAAAAGGCAAATTCACCTTGAAGACTTGCTGTGTGTGAAGGGCTAAATATGCTTTACTAGTATTTTTTTTCATAGGGGAAAAAAGTAGTAGTAGTATAACCAAAAGAGAAATGTGTTTACTAAATTTTTGCCCACAAATAGTTGACGATTCCCACAGTGAAAATGCAGCATGAGAAGGATTCATGAACCTGTTGGTGTCCTCTGTCAGGGCTGTGTTCATGCTGGGGTGGACAGTGAGGGGACAAGCAGTGTTTACCACAGCCCCAACACACCCACTGCTGCTGTGTTTTGTGGGTGGAGTGGCTGTTAAAGAAGGAGGTGAAAGAGTTTGTTCAAGTGGTCTTGTGCAAGAGACTAAGGAACAAGCCTGTCTCTTTGGGGTAAAACTTTCCCCTTTATCTTTTGAAAAATGCAGTTCCGTACTTCTACCTATGCCACTCTCTGGAGTAAAAAATACAAGAACATAAAATGTCTGGTCCGGCTCTGTCGTTTGACAATGGTCAAGCTGATGCCTAGAGAAGGATATACAGGGCAAAAGTAGGAATATTTCCTTATCAGTCTTCTGCCTTCCTAAGCCACTGAAGATTATGTCTAGTACCCAAATGGATATCTGTCTTGTTAATTTGTGTAACTGCATCTTGAAACCATGCACTGTTTACAATCTTCTTTGGTGACAAACTCCTCCATTTCACTACCAGTACTGTTGAGAAGAACCTTGCTTTGGTTCTGTCTCCTCATTCCTATTTTGTGTCTCTCATTCTCAGTGACCATTTCTTGTTACCCTTCCCATATTGCTTTTTGTAAGGATCCTACCCCTTCAGTTTCTATTCCAGGAAATGGGAACATCTGTACCTCCATTACACGTGCGCCTTTGCATGTTCAACGGAGTCTGTGATATGGGGCTGGAGAGGGTCTTTCCAGCTGGGATTTCTTCAGTATAGACTTAAGGTGGCATCATTCCTGACTGCAGAGCAGCCATGTAGGCACTTCTCTTCCTCATCTCCAAGGGAAATGGGAAGTCAGGTTGGCTGAGGTATGTCTGACCTCAAGGAGAAGTGAAGAAATCATCTTCTTTAATACATGAAAAAGAGGTGTAGGAATGAGGGAGAACAGAGTGGGAACCATGCATCCTGCTCACTTCAGAAGACTCAATAGGTCTGTAAAACCATCCTATTAATAAAAACACACCTTTTCTAAAGTGAAGGTACAAGGACTTTAGAAACCTAAAACTGTTTAACCCTAACAATGCATAAAAAATCTTGAACTGGAATGAGTTAGAACTGATGACAGTTTCTGGGGTCTGCAAAGCTTCATCCATGCACAGAATCCGACCTCCTCTGAGCTGCCCCTGGCTCTTCCTAGGGGGCTGAGCTTGTTGAGAATTGGACCAGGCATTTCCACACTGCACAGTCTGAAAGCATTTGAAAATCAGAATGCCCACATTTCCTTTTTTTCTCCTTAAAAAAAGGCAGATGCTTTAAAAAGCAGACACTTCTTTAATTTTTAGCTGTTAATTCATTTATAAACTACATGTGCTTCATGAGTGATTATGCTAATGTACTTAAGACTATTTAAACCCTTGCACTGATTAGCCTAACCATTCATTGTACAAATAAGATGTTATCTTCAGAATGTGTCTAGCAAAATTCCATAATCACAAACATGTTACTTTATTGAATGCAACTATTGGCATTACTGAATTCAGTCGCTTGCATTTTAATTTTTAACATTCTGTTTTGCATTGTATTCATGTATTCCATACTGATATGGTGGGACTAGGCTGGTGGAACACATTTAATGGCAATAATAGGCAGTTAAATTTATATTTCATCCTGTCTCCAGGCAAAAGAATCTGTGGGGTCACAGTCACCTCATGCATGCAGAGGGGCAAGTGGGCTGTAAGCCCTGTGAGGCAGGTGGGGTGCTCTGGCACTGTGCCGTGAATTAGCACACCATAGCCCTGGCCCTAGTTCCTGCTCTGAGGTCTGCCAGGTGCTTTGGGGCTACAGGCAAATCACTTAGCCCAGAGTCTGGTTTTCCCCATCTGAATGGAGTAATGATGCTCAGCTACCTTCGCCACTCACTGCTGAGTGCTCTCTGAGCCATGGGCGTTGTTATTAAAGGTATTTGGAGAGATGATTTCTTTGGGCAGCTTTGTGCTGATGCTGTCTGAGGCCATTTCGGGGCAGATGCCCTTGGGGCACCCATGGTGTTGGTGTCATCAACTAGTGTAATTTCTTCATTAAATAATCCAGGGAGTTTAGAGAGAAGTGAGGGTCCCTCCACAGTGCTCTGAAAGCAGCAAGGTGCTTTGGGTGATCTGCCTCGTATAGGAAACCTGTTGCCAGCTTGCAGAAGGTCTTCTGCCTGCAGAGTGCCAGGATGGGCCATGCATCCCCCAGGCCCTGGAGAAAGCTGAGAAGGACTGGTGGTAATGATGATGGGCACTTCTAATCTCTTGTGCCCTGGCTCTCGTTTGGGGTGGTTCTTCCTCTGTGAGCTGAGCACTCTGAGCAGCAGGCATTAGAAACAGCTCTGGGCTTTCTGTGAAATAATTGAGAAAGTCAGATAGTGAAAGTGGAAAAAAAGTCTGAGATAGATATCTGTATATGTAACATTGTGAAACTAGTTAAAAAATGTTCTGTGGATGGGACACATGGAAAAAGCTGTGCTACTTTGCTAAAATGTGATGTTCAGTGACTAGTTTGCTCAAAGGGGCATCTGCTTATACACATGTAGCCCCATCAAGCAGAACCTCTGCAGCCGCCCGTTGGGAATAGTGACACCTGTGCAAGCGGGTGCTGACTTTTGCATACACAGAAGCTGCTTTTAGGGTGGATGAGTGCAGGCACTCCTCCCTGAACATCTGCAGGTGCGGCTGCATGCAAAGAGACAGAGGGAAGTTGAAAGGAGGCAATCGTATGTGCCCTTCATGGCAAAAAGTCATGAGTCACACTCAAAAATACTGTAAGATTCTGTGTTTTCTCTGCAACCATGAAGGCCAGAGTTTCAAGGGCAGACCTCCAGGAAAGAGGACAAGGAGCCCAGCAAAATGCGGGAGCTGACAACCCTGAAACTTTGCCCCCAAGTGTCTCAAAACAGCTGCAGCTGAGCTGCCCACAGCATGGATTCAGTGTTCTGCTCTGTGTCACCATTGAAGTGGAAACCAGCAGACCCTCTGGCTGTCCTTGTAAGAATAGTGAGAGAAGCAAACAGCTGCATAACTTGTGGCAATGCAACTCCCACAAGAATGGCAGCACCAATGCAGGGATGTTGCACAGCACCACAACTTCCTCCATACCAGTGTGTTAGTGCAGCCTAAAAACAAGTGTGTGCGTGTTCTGCTTTGAGATAAGGCCTATCAAGGTCAAGCTAGATGCAAAAGGGTTAAATACCAATCTCATTGCAAAATGCTTAGCAGTTGCATTCTCACATTTTTGTATTTACTGTCACAAGAGAGTGCTTTTTTCTGAAGTATAGAGATATACAGAAGGTATGCTGGTTCTTAGGACAGATTCTAGCCCTAACTGAGACTAACTAAACCATTAGCACAAAACCATACTGCTTTTTCTTCCATGCCATTAATTAGAAGAGTTGAAAGTTTTCCCTATTTTCTTATTAAAAAAATACTATCAAGATTTGCCCTTGTATGGATTTCTCAGAATTTTTTTGTGGTTCTGAGAGCAGTACTGCAGGAAAATTTACAACTCAAAAGCAAATAGAGGCATCAAAAAAAGAAAGATGAGTGAGAAGAGGACCTAGTTTACGATTTAATTGGAATCAATGGGAATTGTGCCATTTGCCTTTGGTGGCAGCAGAATCAAAGCTGAAACACCAGTTGTAGTTTATTTTAGATTGCTGCCTGTCTGAGATTAAATTTCAGATATCTCCACAGGGTTCTTTTTACTTTTAACTACCTACAATTTATGGCAGCAATACATATTCTACATGTCTTCCTCTACAAGGGGATCAGCTGAGCCTGTAAGGTCTGAAGTGAAACAAACCCTTTCCCTTTTTTTCTGGGGTATGAGTCTGCCATGTGTGAGTCTAAAGAAGTGGGAATTTCACTGCAGGGAGATGTGCCTTGGGACAAGGCTTCCAAAGCTTCATGAGTGCAAAAGTGAGAGATTTGAGCAAGTTATGCTACTCAGCACTTTTCAAGTAGATATGTGGGAAGTAGAAGCCAGCTAAGTGGACTGGAGATGGAGCAGCTTGAGGAGTGAAAGTCGCAGCAGGCTGGTGACTGAGCTCTAGGTGTAAGGAACTTGTGGGAAAGATGGAGTAGAAGAGCCTGATGTTGCCAAATAAATCCATAACCTCTTGGGAAGTGCTGTACTGTTGTGAAAAGGAGCACAGAGGGAAATGTCTTCCTGTAGGGAAGAAGAAAAAGTTAAGGCCTAAAGTCAAGGAAAGACTTGCAGAAGATAACAGGGAAATGGTATCCATCTTGAATAGATGTAACAATCTCTGTAATGCTAACACTTGTATTTGTGTAGCAGTACTCTTTTGGCTGGTAAATGTGTATGATTATCTTTGGGAGATGAATGAAAGATAGTAGTCACTTAGTCTTTGAGAACAAACAAAATAGTTGCTGAGGTGTCAGATCTCATGCAGCCTCTGCTTTCTCTTTAACAGTAGTTGGTGGGCAGATATCTCTGCAGGAGATTTAGACAATCAGACAGGAAGGAACTAGTGGTGAGCACTTGAGACATCAGGTGACCTAAAAAATAGGTAGCTTTGATATTGTAGGGAAAAGGAAAATTTTAGAAAACAAAATCCTAGAAAAAAAACTCATGAATGTTGGCTGAGAGGAAATATTTAAGGGGCCAGGACAGAAAAGTAGCTGCATTCTTATGGAGGTATTGTATAGTAATTATGAGCTTTGTAACAACTAGTCAGGAATCATTAAAAAAAGAGGTGAGGTTCATCTTAGAGAAAAAGTCGTGGTTTTCAGAGCTTTAAAATTTCCTGGATTGCTCTTGCTGTGGAGCATTAATTGCCCAAATGTGAGTCATTTTGCCTTACAGGTTTACTGAGGTAAAGTGTCATGACTGTGTTTTCTCCCTATTCCTTTTTATCTGATCAGAGGAGAGAAATATCAGCCACTTAATAGGCACTCAACTCTGTTCCTGTCCTTTCAATGGGTAGGATCAAGCCATTGATCAAGCCTTCATACTTCAAAGGAATAATGAAAATCCCCACACTCTTCCACTTTTAAACTGTCTCCCACTCATGTGTTTTACTGAAGGTGCCCAGAGCAGACCCTGTCTGACATTATAAAAGAAAGCAACTGATAGGCAATTCTCTCTGCTAGAGCAACCAGATCTGAAGAGCTGATATAGCCTCCTATAAGGAAGAACAAATGATGATTGAGATGTTTCTACCCCAGTAAATTGTACAACACATACTCTGCTGCCCTTGGGTCTGATTCTGTATTCCTTGAATGTTCTAATGTGCAAATGATGTTTAGAGGAGTTTTGAGCATGTCAGGAATGTAGCTGGGGCTCAATATGTAAAAGGTGTTAGCAAATTATTGCCTGAAGCACAAAGGCCACCTGGACTTGTGACTGTAAAGTTTCCAGTGGCAGTAACCAAATGAGGTTTTGTTGAGTTACTCTGAGTAGGAAAAATATTTTTGCTCTGCTAAAGAAACTAGAATTTGGGGAGCTAAATATTAATGAGACACTTCAAAACTAAAACAAGAGTAACCTATCTCTGCCAACTGTTTTGAGTTATATCATACTGAATTTAAAAAACCAAACTTGAACAAAACCCCAAACAAACAAAAGCAAAACACATTGTGTCAATTTTCAATTCACTGCCATTATTTGAGTATTACAGGATTTCTTGACCTCTCTCAGCTATAAATAAATAGATTTTAGATAGATAAATAAATTATCTTTCCTAGGATCTCGTTCCTCATTTCGGTGCTGATTGCATTGTGTTGAAAATGCTTTGGGTGGACATGTACATTCAGATACTCTTACTAAAAAAGAGAGCAATCAACAGAAGAGAGGACCAAATTATTTACAATATCTGTTTTCAGCTTAAAAATTCAGTTTCTTTTTAACAGGTTTTCTCTGCCTGTTTTCATGAAGGATAGTTTTTGGAGAAAAGTTGCTGAGAAGGGAAAATTGTTCAGGAGCAAGGCAGATCTCTGCAAAGTGAAATGTACCTGTTCATTGAGGACCCAGAGCCTGAGAGTAGATTCTGACATATGTGTGAGCCCAGAAGTAAACACAAAGGCGTTTATTAATGTGGGTGGTATGGTTGGTATGAAATAGCAATATTAATAACATTTAGATTTATCAAATTTATGAATAACATTTATAAAGTATTGCTACTCTGATTAAATTAAACAATTTTAATGTAATGGTTCAAACAGACAACATCCTTTTTAAAGGTAGGAAATGAGACTTATTAGGGCTTAATAACACACACAGGATCACACCATGAGTTTGAGGGATAAGTGCTTGAATTAGAAGACCTGACTTCCATTATAATGCTCTACATTTGATGACAATGCATAACAGAAAGAATGAATGGAAATAAAGACAGATGGTGAATGAAAGGAAACATGCATGAGTATTTGAAATAAATATATGCACTGGGCAAGAATGAAACTGGTAATTGAAACCTCTGCTCACTTTAAAATACAATTAAATATATTTGCTTGCTGTGCATTTGGAATAACAGGCTACTGAAAGGGATGATATGGCCTATGAGAGAAAGTGAACACATTTACTGAGGGTGTTGCTAAAAGCTATATTTTTACCTCCATTTTCAGGAAAGAATAAGGGAACAGATGGCAGAAATTTCCCAAGGGAGAAAAGGGAATTACTAGAGAAGATCAGGATCAGACCTGCACAGGTGATCATGAAATCGAAATGCCTGGAAACTCAATTTCTCAAGGTCGATATAACCCATGCCTTGGTAACCAGTTCCGTTGAATTCTTAGGCAGTTGGGAAAACATGAGAAAACTGGAAGGTGCTGGAGGACTGGCAAGAGTATGCAGTGTCAGTGATGACCTAGAGATAATCCAAATACATCAGAGTCTTGTCAGGTGGGTGGTTTCTATTTAATTTGTGTTTCTGCATCATGCTTATTGCTGGAATATCTGAGCACCTTCAGTAAAAACAGCCATAGTGTCTTTGCTCTCTTCAATTCTCCTCCCAGGAGGGCCAGTGTTTCTTGGAGGGGCTTGTTTTAGTAGAATCTTTTTGCTTTTATTTGTGTGTGTATTGCAGAATATTTGTTGCAACAGGATGAACTGAGACAGTGTCGTGTGCCTGAAGTGGAAAATAGAAGGTGAGGGAGGAGACTGCATTTCTCAGTAGCAGTTGCTCCTGGACTAGGCCTAGTTAGACTGGAACTACTGGAGATTTAACAAAATAAGGACAGGAATTCCTCCTCCTTTGCATAGCTGTTGATGTTATGTCCAGCTGATTAGCGCCTGCTTTCTCTCTGCTTTGGTGATAAAAGACTGTTTCCAAACACGACCATTAGACTCCACCTGCACAGACCAATGCTGTTTTGTCCCAGTCCCCTCTAACAACCAGATTTTGTGAGATGTCCTGTTCCTAATTCCAGGAGAGCTAAATGCCTAAACATATTTAAAATCTGTATTGACTTTATTCCAGTTTTGTACAATGTATCTCTGTGCTTTTGCATGATTTAGGTAAATACTGTAGTATGAAAAGAAGAAATATCTATGTGGAAGAGGCTGGAAAACCTGAAGAGGAGTACAGTGAGAGAGCTTAAATAGTGTGATTTGATTATCCATAATCAGCATTATTGCCTGAGAAATACTGAATCTACCAAGAGAATTTGTCTTGTTTTGACTTCTCTGAGGAAATAGAAAGAATTTGGGTGGATTGATATTGGGATTAAAATTAAATTTACAAATCCTATGGAATAAGTGGCTATTATAAATGTAACACAGGATGATTAAGCTTATTCAGTGCTGAGGAGCAGGTTTCTAGTTTTAGGGAGCCTCTTCCAGACCAGCATCAAGAGTGTTATGTTCAGAACAGTTCCTTTTCCTCTCATGTTAGTGGGTGTCCTAGAGACTTGCCAAGGAAGGCATGAGCTCCAGGAGTTGCTCAGAAAGTGCTTAATTTCCCATCTTGCAGTTAATGACTCTTCCTATTATATCAAATCCTTTTGTCTGGTCACTACTGGACCAATGCCGGGCTTGACAATCATCTTGCTGGATCCTGGCTGGACTGGAAGAATTAATGGCAAAGGAAAGACAATTTTGTGACAACTAAGAAAAAGACAGGTGTTATTTTGAGCTGGAATTAACAAGTCAAGTTCACTGACTAGTGAACTCTGTTAGAGACACAGAGGCACTCCTAGATTTCATACAGCCTCACTTCTGTCTCTCAGGATTAGTGATTTTCTTTAACAAAGAGCTCTTTTCCTGATATTAAGCAACCACTTGGAATGTCTGTTTTCCCTTGCTCTTATACTGTTACTAAGCTTAACTTGTAAATATTTGGGATATAATATACAGCATGTTACCTTCATTTAAAAGGTGCAAGTACTTATGGAAAAAGTCACTTGCCCCGCAAGTATGCCTGCTGTTGCCTGCAATAAATACCTTCTTGAGGGAAAGAATAGATGGAGAAGAGGTCATGCATGGCTGATGTTGATTGAAGCTGTTTGTGCCTGGTACAGTAAAGATATTGTTCAGTACTTATCTTCCTTGTGAAAATATTGCTGTTGTAATAGTACCAACATATCCATGTGTGTTGTCTCTCACTCCAGCACCAGCTGGACTAGTTTGTTCTACCCCGTCACATGTTTTAAGTCATCCATCTGTATTCTGCACAGGTGTCAGCCCTCCCTGTGATCACACTGCTGATGCTTCTGACCTGATCTGTGTGGATTTTGCTAACGTGCCTCACTAGACCGTGCTTCTGGATGGAGCTTTGCCCAAAGGCACAGTGGGGGAATTGGGCCCAGCTGTGAGCAGTGTGACAGGGAAGTGGCCCTTGCAAGTTTTGCCTTGCACTCGAGAAGCTCCTTCCTGCCACCACATTGCTCACCACGCTTAGTGGTTTAGTGCCACCATTTGCACAGGCCTCCCCCTTCCCGGCAGCACCGGCGTGGTAAATTTGTGCTCGCACAGCGTCTCAGTCCAGATGAGAGGTGTAGCTCGCTCGTAGGGTGCAGGTGGTGGGAGTGGGAGTGTGCAGGCGCTCGCAGTGCTGCTGGTGGCAGCTAACCGAGGCGGCTTCCTCCTCCCACGCAGGGCCAGCGCAGCGCTTTCCTGTTCTCGCCCGCTGACAAGATGTGCAGCCGGCTCGGTCGGAGCGGGTGGGATGAGGTCACGTCCTCTGTACCCTGTCAGAATGGGAGTGATGAGCATCTCCCGCCTCAGCACATGAGGACTTAGCTTCCAGAGAGGTTGGTGGCACTGGCAGTTCCTGGTGTGCTGGCATCCTCTGAGGAGGAACTTCCCTTTTATCAGACTTATTTCTTACACATAATACTGATCAAAGTTATGTGTTTGTCTACACCAGCAGCAAATTTGTTCCTGGGGCTTTTATCCTTCAGTTGTTTAAACCATACTCTTATGAATGATCAGTGTGAAGTGGGCTATAAAGGAAACTAATTCTATCTCAGTTCAATGTTCATTATTCTGTGTACTTAAATTAGCTGTATATAAAATGGTCAACTTCTTTCCCTCCCATGGCAGAACTTTAGTTTCGTCTTGAGTAGATATGGCTTAATGTGGGCTGAGGCTGGGTGAGTTGTCCTGGTTATTTTATTTACTTGTGTGGTGACTGAGATTGATACACACTGAAATTTCAGCAAGAGCCAACTTAAATTTAATTCTATTGCAGTCCAAAGTGCTTCTTTGTATGCTACCCAGAACAGTGGTTCATCAGCTGGACTCCTCAGAGTACTTGCAATAAAAGTAATAAAGCTACAGTTGATAATTAGTGAGGGTGTGTTTGAATTGGGGTTTACAAGGAAAGGTCCTTGCTACAACACCGTATCTTGCCTACCCGTTCAAGGAAATCTTAAACATTTTTTCTTTTTTCTTTTTTTTTTTTTCTCTTAAGTGTCTGTTCTTTTTTATACCTGTACCACTGTATATGATGAGCATCAAGTATGCCACTCTTTCCAAGCTGCAAACTTCTACTATGGATACAGTACCAGAAGGGATAATAAATAGAAATGGATTTTTTTTTTTTGGGAAGCAATTTGCATGTTATGCTTCTGGATCCTAAAGAAAAGGAAGCGTACTTGACATTAAAATTGGCTTCATGGCTCCAGTTTTCTCAGCTCTGCACCACCTGCCTCTAATCAAACTGTCCAATTACAGGAAACAATTGTTTTCTTGCTTTCTGTTAAGTGCAGAAATTCATTCACTTAAGGACTTATTACCAAATGTTGCTTTTAACAAAACCAATTTCATAATTTGTTTGAAAATAATGTGATGCTTATGTCCAGTATACATGTTAGGATTCAAACATATGGTCATCAAGGTCCTCAGAAGGTCATTTATAAAATTTTAATATTTATCTTAACTGATTGCAGGGTTTGAAAATTTCTGTTGTATTGGGAGAAACTCAGTGGACATTAATAGTTTCACAATTGTTGTGGTAAGCTGGGAATAAGGCCCTGACCTATAATTATCATTTACATGAAGAGCACTGATAATATAGAAGGGAAATTGGTTTCCCTAGATATGCTTCCTTAATGTGAGACTATGACTTCAGGCTGTTTCTGAGCTGCAAATCTCCCAGGTGAAATCTTGCTGAAGTAGAATAAAGTAGAATAAAAACCAGAGTAAGAGGATCCAGCTTTGGTTAACAATGCTTTTCTTGTAAAACTCCATCTCAAACCAAACTTTTACATGCTCATAATCTTTACCTGCTCAGTCAGCCCTACAGAATTGCATGAGATCACATGGAGAAAGCAAATACATAAAATCCACTCTCATTTTAGCAATGATGCCTACATGTCTTCACCTAACAACTGCTTTTTATCTGCAAATAAATAGATTGATAAGGAAAATATTAACAATACGCTCTATGATTTAGGAGCTTGTAATTATAGTATAAATATTTGATTGCCTCACAAACTTTGCATGAAACAAAATAGATTAAATTAGAGTGTAATGATCCTAGTTAGGAGACCTGTGTAAAAAGACATATAGTACACTGTAAAATTTCCTTGAGAAGCATGAGGCAGTTATTGGAAACTACTGAATAGAGGAAACATGAGGAGCTACTATTCAGTGTCTCATAACAAGAGAAGGTGGGGATTATTCTGTGATATTGACGGTCAATAAATGCAAAACAGATAAATGAGTGACTCATTGGCATTAACCAGTAAGCCTTCAGCATGTGGAATTAATTTCCATAGGAAAACTATATTAAACTGCAGCACAATTGGCAGCAATGCTATAGCCATGTTGAGAGGGGTGATGTACTAAAAAATACTTTTTTTTTTCTCCAAAATGTGTTTAATATGTGTCTGTGTACACACATGGAACTTGCAGCTATGCTAACTGGATCAATAGACTGCTGTATCTTCTGTTGAATCGATGAGGAGCTATTTGGTATACACCAGAAAAAGTTTTGGAAATTTGATACAATGCCCTACATGAGAATTTCTTTTTGTCCTTATAACTGTACTTGTCTGTGCTTTTTTCTTCTTCCATATTTTCCAATTTTTTTTCCTTTTAAATCAGAATCAAGAAGAGAACAATGCTGGAGATTTTCATGTTGGCTGGCTTGTACTGTTTAGCAACTTTTTGTTTGTGTACTGAAGGAAGGGTTGAGGAATATATCACTTTATTCCTGTTATTTCCAAGATTGCTTTAGTTGCAGTCTTGGCGACATTGATCTTGGCTCATTGATCTTGTTGCATTTGTGTGGATAGCGATGCGGTATATAAGAAAAGAAAAAAATTTGGTAACTGTAGAACAAATCTCAAATCTCCATTGATTTTAAAGGAGAATAAAAGAGTAACCTAACACAAAGCAAATGTTGCTTGCAGTGCAGTAAAACCCAGACAAAATCTCAAATGCTCCATAAAAAGGGAGACAGCATGTTTACCAATTGTTATTCCTATGACATGGGTCATTGTTTTGTTTTATTGTGTAACCTGTAATTTATTACTGTGCCCATCAACATATTAACATTCATTCTTCATATGATAGATGCATATATATTTTTTTATGTTAGCCAAACAGGCTGAAGAAATGCAGCCTGACCTCTGGAGCAAAGAGAAGCCAAGCTAGTACTTGACTGACAAGTGCTCAGATGTAGTGGAAAATAGGTATGGAGAGATGCAATTCCCAGCACTCTTAACATTGCAGTTTGTGCCTTTATCTATTTTTAAAAGGAGATACAAGGGTTTGCCCTAAATATTGAGCAATGCAGAGAAGAGGATTTGAAGAACATAGGATGTTCGGGGAATTGGAGTGTTGCCTAAATAGTCTTTATACGCCTGAAAATGAATATGTTCTGTATGTTCCAGGTGTGTAGATTTGTGTAGTTTTTATGGCCATAAGAATTTGGAGTGGTGAATATGAAGGTATTAGGAAAGAGTAAGATTAATGGATTGCAATGCAAGGATGAGGGGTATGGGTATAGAAGATATCTTCACACAGACTGCAGAAATTCTGGGAATTACCAGAAAAAAGTATACAGTGATAATTCCATTATTATAAAACCTTATCTCTTATTATAAGTTGACCCTGTTTTTCCTGCTGAAACAGGGAAAAGTTTGCTTCCAATTTCCACATTTCCTTTCATATATTCCACTTGAATTGCTATCCACTGTTGGTGTCATACTTGAAACATGGTCATCCTGTCAGGTGTGTGTTTGCACAAGTCTGCATGCATAGAGGGACACAGCCAGCCAAGCCCTGCTCTGGTGACCTGATATCTTTGTGTGTTTGAGTCGAGATGAGGAAACAAAACAGAAATAGTATGCTTAAAGAAAGAATGAGGGATAAAAGCAGAATTTCAAAGCAGTGGAGATTCTGCAGGTCCCATAGTGACAGTGCCCACCTGGAATCATGAGCTGCAAATCCTGTGTGTCTGCTGGCCCTCCAGCCCTTCACTGTGTCATGGCATTGGGCAAAGTGTGAGCTGAGACAGGGCACAATGAAAGCCTCAGACTGCTGTCAGGACTCCCTGAAGGGGAAGAAAAACTTCATATCAGATAAAGGTTTTCTCTAGGATTTCTGCTATTTCCTGTTGTTTCAGGTCCCAGTGCATAAACCTTCCAGTGGGCTGCACTGGAAGGATCTAAAGTACCCAAGTCTACCTAGGCAGAAGGAATACACATATTATGATAGTTTCACACCAGCTCACTCTGGGATTGTCCCTGGGCAATAAATTTTTTGTTTGGAAGACAGAAGCATGCATGAATCACTCAGATACCATCTTTGCTTTCTGCCCTTCGCACCCTATCTTACTGGGTATTTCCCACATTTGTCACTAACCATAATCATATTTTGTTGTGGGTCCTGCAACTCATTTAGCCCTATAGAAATAAGAGCCTTTAGTTTAAATATGTATGTCTAACTCTCCATATAGGAAGAAAATGGTTAAAAAAAAGACTTTTAACATATATGTCACATTATTTTTTTATATAAGAATGTCCATCATCCTGCAAAAGTGGCCCAGAGTCCAGCAAGTCCAACAGCCAACAGGTGCCCCCAGATGGCTTCAGAAAAAGGTACAAGAAACATGACCTTTGAGGCAGTGCAGAGCATGGGCTAGGTTATCACTGCATTTCCAAAGGTTTGCTGTGTGATTTTAATGGGGTAAGGGCCATGCTACCACTGCCAATTACACCACCTTGGAAGAGGCTGTCAAAAAAAACAGAGAGTCCTTGGAATTAAAAGCAAGAGCAATTGGCCAGCTCTCCCTGTGACAATTCCTTTGTGGGTCAGAATGGTATTTGGCTTTGTATTTAACTGTATTGGTTAAAAATATAATGAGCAAATTTAGCTTTTTTATTCTGGACACTGTGCAAGTAGTTTCTAGAAAGAGAGCCTGCAAGATTACGATAGTGCTCACGTGGCTTTTTGAGTGGGCAGCTGAAACATTTTAAGTAACCAAAAATAATAGTAGGGGACATATGATAGCTTTTTGTTATGTTTTCTATTTTTTAGGACAGCCTTTAGGTAGTTATTCATGCTGAAATTCATTACTTTCACGACTCACAAATACATTTTATGACTATCTAACAGCTTGTCTGCATATTGGAACACAACCTTACAAATAGCAGCGCACAAGCATTCGCAAAATTAATTTAATTAGTATTCTATCAGCTCTGGAGCTTAACTACTGTGAATAGATGTTGCACAGGCAGTATAGTTTAATGGTTCCTGGAGTATTTTAACTCAGGACTCCATAACATACTTCTTCAGCCTTTATGCTTGTGCAAAGAGGATCACAAAAACCTTTCAAGCTGCCCAGCTGTTAAATGGTATTCTTATATTTAGGTAGCTTAGCTAAAATTGGTTGGATGCATCGAAGTATTTGGATGAAAGCTGCTCTACAGTGTAAGCAGAAAGTATTATTATTAGAAACATTATTACATTATCAGCAGTGTGACTTACAATGAAAATTCAGGAACCTCTGGCTTTAGGAGACATGTTCCTTTTTTTAACAAAAGTATTCAAGAAATATAAAACAGACAAAATAAGGACATAGAGGTAAAACAAGTAACAGCAATGTTAACTTTATTAAAAAGCTTCATTGTGGTATCAGGCAGGAAGTGAAACTGCTTTCAAACTGCAAATATTTCTCAATCATTTCATGCACCAGCAATCTTTGTAATAGGTTTTCTGTTGGTTTTTTTTTGCAAAATGTTCAGATGAGCAGATAAAAGTTCAGACTCAAGGGGAAAGGCAGTCATTTTTCTTGGATTTCACTTGCCGTGTATTTAATTTTGTGATTCAAAGTGACCTGAGAGTCTGTCTCAAAGAGCAGATGTGCATGAAGGTTTGAGCCCTAACTATTTTTATAGGGTCATTCCTTTTTATAAACCAGCAGAGCTGTACGCTGGCAGCCCGCTAACCGGCTTTGGGTGTTGACTCATGCTTGGTGAGAGTTCAGTCAGAGGCAGCTGGGGCAGAAACGGCTCCCAGCTCCCTTCCCTCACCAGCCTGTGCCTTGCCATGGGCCGGTGGGATGTGATGTGTGCCTGCACCCTGGCCAGGGAGCTGAGAGCCTGCTGTCCTCCTGCGAGCTCCTGCTGACTCAGGCTGGAAACCCTGCTGGCTCAAGAGGGGACACTTGCTCTGCTAAAGCCTCCGTGGGATGGGAGCTTCCAAAAGAGGGATGGAGGCGACAGCTGGCAACGGTAAATGCTTCATCCATCCCAGTTAAATCTGCCAGTGAATGTGCATCAACACTTTTAGGTTTTGCTCCACTTGGAACTACTTTTCTGCCTCTGAGGATCATGTTATGTTGATCCCAGAGGGTCAAGTACAAAAGTATTGAGCACTTAGAGACACTAAATGCCCTTACTGGGTGAATTAATGGGCCTTGAGAGTACTTGGCAATGGGACTGCTCAAAAAAAACTTCCATTAAACTCTTGCTTGACAGCAGAACAGTTTTTTCATTAAAAACAGAAAGCTAGAAAACTGAAACTTCAGCTATGATATTCATTTCTGCACCTGGGTCTGATGCAGAAGGTCAGATGCAGACTAAGTGCTAATTAGGTATCTCTTGACTCAGTAATTCTTGCTAAAAGTGCTGTGTGTGGGGCATCTAGAAGAGCAGCAGGTGTTGTGGTAGATTTTACTTGTCTAATCTTGTAGTTTCTAGACACCATGACCCCAGTCTTTGCATCTTTTCAACCAGCAATGGTTTATTCTTGTACAAAAATAGAAATAAAAAGGCAAGGAAAACACATGCAGTTAAAAATTTCCCAGGTAATCTCACTTCACAGTGTTCAAAAGTGATCTAGTTTGAACACTTATTGTGTTACATTTCAGTCAAATGTTTGTCTAAAATTTGAAAATTTTAAATCTTGATAAATCAAGAGAAGATTTAGTGTTTTTGAAAATCTTTGCAGACCTGTACTGAGGATGAAAACATCTTAATTTGTATAAGAAAATATATGTTAACCATGTCTACCAGGTCTAGGTAATGGCCTGGGATTTGGGAGACCTGGATTCAGTTCTCTGTTCATTGTATGGTGTTCAACATACCACTTAGTTTTCCAGTGCCTCACTTCCAAATCTGTAAAACAGGAGTGCTGTATCTACATTGCAGAGGTGTTGCAGAGATGAGTACTTCAAAGACTGTGATGTTACTGTGTTATAGGACAGTGAAAAGTTTGAAGACTTTACTTTTGTTGTTCCCTGAATTCCTATTCTTAACATTTTGCTTTGCCAAACAGGGGAAAATCACAACGCTCTCCAAAATCATAGCAATCTGCTGTTCCTGCTCTGTTTGCTTGTTCCAAAGCCTGTAAAGTTTTATTAGAATCTTTGCAGTGACTTCATATACTTTGTGTTGGACTTTAATGACCTCAGGACCCATATGGATCAGTGCATTTATTGTTGTGTGCTGAATGTCCTCACATTTCAGAGGCTGATCTCAAGACTGCTGAGAGCTTGTCAAAGTCATTCATTAGATACTATGTGCTTGTTTGATATTTTCAGATTTCACAAGTGTAACATTTACAGGAAGAAAAGTATTAGTACCTAAAAGGGATTGCTGCATTTGCTCTGCTTGCCCCTCAAAACTTTTAGATAGGTAATAATAGTAAAGCCTAATGATACCGTGCTGGTGGGCACACAGGCCCCTCAGTATCATGGGCAACACAATTCATAAAGACACAGGACTAAAACAGCTAAAGGGGATGGCACAGAGCCCCTCCAAGCCTTGCAGGGAGTTGGTGGCTGCAGGGTGTGGTCTGGATATTCCAGGAGCCTTGATTCATTATTGTTAGTGCACTGTTTGCACAGCATTTGTAATGCTGTAGAAAGGTTTATAAACAAGTGTCAGATAACAGAATTACTTGATGAGCTCTCTAGTCACACAAACTGCAAATAGATGGGCACTGATGATGATAAGCTGAATGATTTCTAACACAATTTAAAGGAGATGCAAGGGTATGGTGTGGTTTGCATCTGAATGAGTTCATCTGCTCCAAATGGTTCAGCTCTTAAATCTGTGTATGGTGGAGCAGGCAGAGAGTTTTAAGATCACAAGATCATTCAGGTTAGAAGGGACCTTAGAAAGCCTGATGTGAAACCCTTTACTCAAAATGGGGTCAGCTAAAAGATCAGACCAGGTTTCTCTGAGCATTGTCCAGTCAGGTATTGAAAACCCCCATGAATGAAGACTGCATAACCTCGTTGGACATCCTGTTCCCCTGCCTTTGATTTCAAAGGCTTTTATTGTGAAAAAATATTTTCCTCAAATCCAGTTGGAACCCTACTTTCAACTTATGCTCTCTGCCCTCCCACTGTGTACCACTGTGAATAAAGAACATGCCTCTGTCTCCTTGCTGGTTATCCTCATAAGCACTGGGGTGCTGCTGTTATTCCAAAGTCATCTCTTCAAGCTGGACAAGCCCATCTCCCTCAGCTCCTGCACGCAGGGCAGGCGCTCCAGTGCTGGTGGACTTCTGCTGAACCCACTGTGGTTAATTGAGGAGCTGCTTTGCAGTCATACAAATTTACAAGAAGACACCTAATTCCTTCATAAGCAAAGACTTCCATTGAAATTTCTGTTTCCCCTGTAGAAAACTGTTCCCATTCAGATGTGGCCTCAGCAGCCCTCTGACGGGCTGCAGGGCTCCTGGCCTCGCCGGCTCTGCAGCCCTGCAGCCACAGCTGGGGCAGATTGTCAGCTGGCATTGCCAAGGGTCTCACTCTGTTCCAGGGCTGCTGAAGTATTACTCTGGAGTTTCCAAAATGAAGTACTGTGTAATTTTAGGGAGGAGAATTTCCAGAAACACAATATTTTCTTCTCTCAGTTGACTTCCCTGTCAGTTCCCCTTTTTCCTTCCGCCTCCAAGCAATTTTCTTCAGAATTGACTTTATGTAAGGTACAGGCTGATCCTACAGATCTTTTCTTTTTTTTTTTTTAATTATCCAGAGGATTGTGGGAAATGGGCAGGAGACCCTGTCATTAGTAAGGTGTTTGTTTAACAGAACAAAACTATTTCCCTCTTTACTGTAGACTTCAGATTCTGAACAATTATTAACTTGTTGCCTTCCCTCTTCCTTCCTTCCTTTTCTCTTTATAGTTGGACCTGAGGTTTTGTTTCTCTCTTATCTACTGCTTTCAACATGTTAAAAGTAAATTTTTGTGGGATTGCAGAGGCAGAAAGCAAAGGATGTTCTAGAAGGGAGGCTGAAGTAACAATAATATAATTATTGTTTTTTATTAATAATTGCACCATTATAGATATAATTCTAATTTTGCACATGCAGGCAAACTCAGAGTGTCTAGGCAAGCCTGGCAAGGCCTTGTGCTGCTAGTCCTGATGCACCTTTTCAATGATTACCTTTCCTCCTTTCAACCTCCCTACCCAGCCAACATCCATGTGGACTTGGAGATGACTGCCTGAGGCGGTCGACATCATCAAAAAAGCTGTAGATTTCTGCCTGGCATGGTGTTGTATTAAGAAAATGAGGCAAAAGGGCCAGTAAATTTTATTCATCCACAGAAGGTGCCTCACAGTGTGAGGTTGAGCTGGTAGACTTCTGAGCCACAGGAGGCTGTAAATTTGAATGCCATGCTGGATTGAAAAGGGCCTAGAAAACGTTATGAACAGTTGTAACATTTGAAGAAATAATACAGGCTTAATTAAATCTCATATTTGAGCACATTGGCTAGTCTCTGTAGGGATCAGGAAGGATTTTCCCTTATCCATATACAGCATTTTGTAATTGGTCAGGTGCATTATGGGGTTATTGTCTTTCTCGAAATCCAAGTCAGTGATTAAATGAATCTGCTAGGAGTGGGATGCTGGACATGAGCAGCTGGCCTAGTGTGGCATGGAAGATTTGGTCTTCCTTTGGATTGTTGGTTGTTTTCCCTTGTGATTTGAATTTTGATTCTTGTAATGTTTTTCTAGCTCCTGAATGAAGGTAACGGCAATGAGGATCTTGGCTTTTACTAGGATACTAATTTTTTAACCTTTCTGTCAGTACAATAAAGGTTAGAAACATGAATCAAATCTCTGAAATAGAAGAAACACCAGGCCACCTTTTACTGTATTGTATAATGCATTGGTTGCTAATCTTTTCTTTGCATATTCCAACTCAGAGCAACTACGTAATCCATAAATTTGTTCTATAGAGAAAAAAATTAATCAGGAGGAAAAGCACTTCTGACTTTTGAAGTGCTCTGGGAGATGGATAAGAAGGTGTTTTTTATGCTTGTGTGTTTGTTATCACTGCAATAGTTGTGACCACAAAACTATTTCTACACAGACATTCAGTGTTCCTGCAGCTTGGAGCCTGGAAACCTTTCGTCTTTTGAGAGGGCTGAGAGGAGTAGCTAAGCCTAAATCTAGATGTTCATGTGTGCCTGCTTAACTCCTGCCTGGTATGAGACCCAGCTTCCTGGAGACTGATGGAGCTGCATAGGTCTCCTACATTCTTGAAGTCCTAATGTGATTGTGCAAAGGGCAGAGGCACCCAAAGTGGTGTGGAGGGCAGATGTGAGACATCTGGTCTTGGCTAGGATGTGCCTGCAGATGTATTCTTTTATCCTGGTGGGAAATGCCAGGGGTAGCAGCTGAGAGCTTTTGCACTGAGTACAAAATGCTTAATGCAGGCACACCACGTGTTTCTGACTGTTGTGTGCAGATGCACAACCTTGAAGGGTTTTGTAATGGGAGAGCATCCACCAGTTGTATCCATCTGCTGGCTGCTCATGGTACCATGGAGTGCAAAGGTCATTTTACTAGGGCTGGAGAGTGTGGATGAGGGTCAGAGAAAACTTGACCAGCCTGTTCTATCTTGCCTGCTTGACATTAAAAACAATCCAATTCCTATGCTATATTTCTATAGAGAGGCCAAGATTAATTAAAAGACTTCTCTCTAAAATCCTTTATGAAGGAGTTATAGACCATTAAAATTGCTATTAATTGTCACTGATCATTGTTCACAGTGAAATAGGAGGGAAATTCTATATGGTGTGGACCGTTTCTTAAACAAGGAAGGGCTGTCCCTACCCTAAATTGCTTACAGTTATTGCCCAGCATATGTATTGAGGGATGCAAGGAGTATGAAACTGATCCTCAGTGAGTTTACTGTGAAAGCTTCTGATAATGTTTTAATAATACTCATGCAAGAATTTAGCTTTCTTCTCAAGAATTAATACTTGTGAAAAGTTTATTCTGTATTTATTTGGTGTGTTGTGATACTGGCACATGAATAGAATAATGAGTTATATATGCATGAAAGGGTTTTCACCTGTGTGTTGACTTTTAATTCTTTTTTTAAATGCTGAACAATAAGGTTTATTTTAATTAAAAGAAGAAGATGGGTTATTCCTCCAGAGTGATTTTGGTTAAAAATTTAATTTGTGTTGTGTTAATTTCCTCTTAACTGTTTGCAAGAAAATGGCATGGTGAAACATGGCCCTTTGCAGAAATGAAAAGTAAATTACATCTGTAGTATATGAAAAAATTTGCAAAGAATTGGTCTGGTGACCATATGCATGTGTGCATTTGTCAAATTATATGCTTTTAAGTGAAAGTAAGTGAAGAAAAACTACTAATGACACCCAGAGCAAATGCAAAATGGTTTCAGTTTCTTGAACAGGGCACCAAGATGTGAGTCATCATATTTTCACTGTCAGAAAAACCTGAGTGGTTTTTCCTCAGGGTAACAAAGGTACATGTCAACTGTCTGAATAAGAAACCTCAGGGAAGGCAACAAGCATTAGTTTTACCATGAGGCCAACTCCCTCAGGTCAACCCCAGGCAGGGTACAATACTCATCTTGGCAAGTCACCTCATGGTGAAACTTGTAGTGCCTCATTGTCACTGTCATTTTACCTGGATGTGCATGTTGGCTACCCTGAGGTAACGCTGCCTCTTTATCAGCAGGCACCGGCCCTCAGTGTACGTGCAGGCCAGCACCGAGCTCCTTGGCTGTCCCCAGGTGTGACAGTCAGCTTGTACCTTTGCCTACCCCATCTCTTTCTGCCTCTCCAGTGCTCAGAGTCTGTCCAGCATCTCTTGTGAATTTATTTCAACCCACTTCACCAAATCTGTCTCATAAAAACTTCTCAGGATGCCAGGGGAACCCTGTTAACCAGTTTCAGAAAACTGTTATTGTAACATTCTAAATAATATTGAAATCACCATGTGGTGTGTATTCTGCAGCCCTGAATACGGAACTGAGACCTCCTGCACCATGTTTTTCCCCTGGGGGTGTTTCTCCAGGCTCCTCTCCCTTCTACTGCTTCTTCAAACATTCCTGCTGGTTGCAGGTTTGCCTTCTTGTGCTTGGCATATCCCCACTTCCATCTATACCAGAAAATAGGGGCCTCCTTATCTTTCTCTCTCATCTCTCTCTCATTTGCTGAAGGTCCCTTATTTGTTCCTATGCTAGGAGCTGGGAATATAATTTTCCTTCCCACCAATCTTATCTTGCAGGCAAAGCAAAAATAAGTAAATTTTTCAGCTGACCACATTTTAGCTGTAATGGAGTGAGAAGCAGATGGTTAATAGCCATTGTTATTTTTCTTTTCAGCATATAAACCATTGCAGGGGGAAATAAAGGTATTGGTTTGACTGGGGAGAGGCAAGGGATTGTATGCATCCTGCACTTTTCTCTTTGGGTGAGCGGGTTGTCATCAAAATCATATGGTCTGTGCTTTGATTTGTAGAACTTTTCCTGAACACTGGGCTTGCCTGGAGATGACATTGAAAAGTTCCCATATTACAGGCAGACAGCTGAATGCCCTCAAGCTGAAAGTAAGACCTTGCTTGACTTAGAAAATGAATGTCATTTTTCTGGTATTGTTATTGAAGGTAGTGTTATACTCCTGTGTATCTGAACATGACAGCAGTTACAGCATGGGTAAGTGCTTATAATCAGCTGTGCTAGTGTTTATTTTAGAAGTCAAATGAATCACTAGAAACCTGCTTGCTGAATGATTTTATTGGGGAAAATGATTGTCTTGCAGCTATGTAAACTCACAAACAACCAGAAAATGATGTGGTACCAAGTAATCACAACACCTTACATACATTCTATGTTGTAGGTATGGAGGTCCTCTCAGCTTAGCAGGTTGTATTTGAAAGTGCTATTTGTCAATTGCTCATTTTAATTGCTGTCCTAATTTTCCTTCCTCTGGTGAGAAATTGTGTTTTCCCATCTCTTCTTCCCTACAACTTAAAATGTCTAGTATTCCAATGTAACTCTGTCAACACTCTACATTCCTGTTAACTGAGTTATTCTTCAACATTGATCACTGTCTTCTCCTATCAGGAAGCTATAGCAGCAAAGGGCCTCAGTATTCATGTGTGCTTGACTCCCTAGATTTGATTCTAAGCTCTGCTAAACCCAGCCAAGGTCAAACTCTTGATTTATTTGAGAGTTCAGACTTCTTATCCCAGGTCCTGTGAGTGATCTGTTCATGTGGGTGGCCTGTGTGCTAAAAGGTTGGGCCTTGCATTTTCTAGCCAAGTCACATGTGGGCCTCTGGAATCTCAGAAATTTTCCACTTGACAGAAGAAGGGGACTTCAGAAGCACTGCTACAAGTACTTAGAAAGATAGACTAAGAAACTATTTCAGTGTGCCAATACCCTACTCTCCTCACTTTTGCAAAATGGTGGCATATTTCTTGGAAACTGCAGCATGGCATAGTTGTGGGTATAGGCTGGTTTTGACCAGGATTTGCTTGTCTGTCTGCAGAAGTGGCACAAGGCCTTAGAAAGCTGCAAGATCAGCTTTAACTTGCATCAGTTACATTGGTATGTTTTGTCTTCATTGAATTTTGAATTGGCCCTGATGTCATGAGGAGAGTTCCTGAGCTTCAGGATGAGTGAAAAAACACAGTTCCTTAGAAAACAGTATATTAAAGGCTCAGGAGATGTGCGGAAGGAGTATCTTTGGGATACCTGGGTTTAAGATGCAAGTCACTGGTTTTGACTAAGTACAGACTTATAATATTAGAGAATGGTCTCAGCAGAGACATTTACAGGTGTGAGAAGTAGCCCGTTTCGTTTGCCTTTAAGGAGAATATTTTCAATTTTTCCCAAGTAGATATGAATTTACAGTTCTTTCACACAAATGACTTACTGTGAAGTCTTCTGTAAGCAATATGGTGGGTCATTAGTGGCCTGCAGAGGAGGCAGTAAGTGCTGACAAGTATCTGCAGGTGAAAGCCAAGTAGATAAATATAAGGTACTTTGGAACCTGTTTCCTTATCTAACCTTTTAAGGTTGTCATTAACAATTTCCTGTTTATCCTTCAGTTGAAATCTCTGCTCACCTTGAAGAAGCCGATTGTTAGGTGGGAAGACTCATTAGGAGCTGTATCTCACTCCATCTCAGCAATTGGACATACAGCTCTGAGATTTTATTCCCAGTTCAGGACTGGAAGGCTGCTTTAATTAACAAAGTGTTGCTGAAGTCTACTGTCTTTGGTTATCAGAATGTGCTTGCTCTAAAGACAAATATTGTATAGTTCTAATTTTTTTGTGTGTGTATCTTTTTTTTTTGGCCATTTTGAGACTAAAACCAAGAAGTATCTCAGGGGGTTATGGTTAGCTCACACTATGCAGAATTACACACAGTAGGAAATCTGGGGATTTCTCTCTCTTGCTTCAGTGACTCTAGCAGCTTGCCCAGCAATCCTATAGCAACTTGTTGTAAGGGTCATGTGTTTGGAGCAAAGCCAACACTAGTGTTAGCAAGCAGAATTCCTTATGACTCCACTTACTTATTTTTTCTTTTTTTTTTTCCTTTTTGTTATTGGCCCAACACAAGCAGCAAAAGTAACATGTCTGAACTTGTTTCCTTGTCTCTTCTGGTGTTGCCCACTTTCTTCTGCCGTGGTTCAGGGAAAGTGGGGAAAAAAGTTTTGCCTTTGCCAAGCAGTACTGCAGGTGTCTGTCCCTCTGCAAGAGTCCCAGTAGTGTGGGCGTGCTGGAAAGAAAAATCCCCAGTGACTTCACCCAGCTTGGCTTGTGGTGGTTACTCACAATGAGGTAACTTTTTTTTTTTCTAATTTTTTTTCTTTTTTTCTTTTTTTTTTAGCTCTGCATGTTTAATGCTACATCTGAGTTTTTGCATATGAGTGAAACTGCAGCTCTGGGACGATTCAGGGAGTTTTCTCTGCAGAGTAATTTTGGTGAGTAAACACAGATAAGAGGAAGCTGGGTTAATCCAATAACTCCTCCCTCAAGGGCAGGTGCAGCAATGTGGCTCAAGGTACAGAACAGAGGAAATGCCTTGTTGACACAGGTGATCAGAGCAAAGTGGCCAAAATTGATAGAATGATATGAGTTTGCAATGCAAAGCCCTACTTTCTCAAGGCTGCTATTTGCAGCCCTCCATAGCACATCTCTGGTCTTTCACCTCTGTTTGGTCAGGCATCCTGTTGTGGGTGATTTCCTAGCCCCTCCTTCATGATTTCTCGGTGGCTGCATTGCTACAGTGTAGCTTGGACTGTGTTGTGTTAACCTGAGAGGATTATTAAAATAAACTCTGAGTCATATTTGAGCTGTACGTGGGATAAGATGGTTATCAAGGTTTATTTTTTCTTATAATTAGGTCTCTTAAATATTGCCTCATTAGATATCTTCAGTGACTGTTGGAAAAGTCCTCAGGGGACTCGGGCTTGTTTATTTTCAAGGGAAGTTCACATGATAAATACAGAAACTTGCAACTCTGTTTAAGTTTTTTTTATTAATGACAATTAATAAATTTTTCTTTAATCCTACGTTCTTGTCCTGATTTCTCTCCAGATTTTCTGCTGCTATTACAGCTCTGGTATTCTATAGCAAGTAAGAACATAACATTACAACTGTTCACACGTGGGAGATGGAGGAACTGCATTAAGAGCCCATCAGATAGGAAGGTAAGAGGCTGCTTAGGTTTGTATGGAGGCACTTCCAAGTTTGGCAAACCGGGCTGGAGTGCCTTGGCCCAGGCTGAACTCGTACTGCTGGGTTTATAATGGCTCTAAGGAATTCTTTTCTACCCTGTCCTTAAAGTTTATCACCCAGGGGTTCAGCTATGGCCTGCTTTGTTTCTGTGGTATTCCTCTCCTCTCTCCATGCTTAAGGGGCAGCCTGGGAAACAGCAGCATATGCTTTCCCCAGCTCTGCAGTAGCCTGAGCTTTCATGTTGCCTGTCCCTTGCCCGCCTTCACTCATGTGGCTGTCAGCTGGCTCACATCCATCTCTCAGTGCCTCTGTCTAATAAAATTGGTGCTGTTTAGATACATTTTGGGAAGCGTTGGAAAATATCCAAGGAGACATAGTTCTTTTTTCAGTCATCTTTTCTTCTAATCTCAGTCGGGAAATCTTGATCTTCAAATTCTGCTTCTCCAGCAGTCACCAGCATTTTTGCCTCCTCCTGTCTCTCCCTCACTTCCCCTTCAAAAACAGGAATAACTGGCTTAGGGCTCCTACTTAGGGCTCGTGGTCCAATGGGTATGTGGAACACCACACATGAAGTAGGAACTGCTCTGAGAGAAAAAAAGGATGTTGCTGGCCCTTTGAGGCAGACCTCTGCCCTTCTGCTTTCCTCTGTTGAATTATCTCTAACTGCCACAAGTTTTAGGTGAGGTGGTTCTGTAGAACTAACTGCATAATATGATCTCTCCAATGATAGCTTTTACAGTCAAAGGTTGCAAGTTTTTTTTCAGTTTCTTTCTCATTTTTTTTTCTTTCTATTCTCCAGTTCTTTTTTGTTTGCTAATACTGGGACATCTAAGAGGTATTTTTAGAAAAATTGGTGAATCTGGAATGCTCACAAATTTTAGTAGAAATGCCTTTTTATTTTTCTGCAATGCTGTGTCAAAGGTGCATGCTTTATTTGATACTTGTCAATATTCTCCTCAATTCAAGAATTTCAACCAAGTAGTCAGGGACAGGGAGGAAATAACGTTTTAGAAATGATCACTCTTGTATCAGGAGCAATGAATTGTGAGCAAAGACCATGAGGCTGAGACTGGTTTCGCTGCATGTTTTGATGGATTGATCTGTGATTAATCTGCAAACAGGAAGAAGAGGGGGTAATTAACAACTAACATAAAATTTCGAATGAATAATCTGATGAGTCAGAGGCATAGATTAACTGTATTTTACATTTAGGGACTACTTGGAAAGTTTAAAGCTAGGAGTAGTTCTGGAATAGGCTGCATCAGCAAACTGGTACATTACTTACTCTGGCAAGGTTTCCAGTGGTAGGGAAGGCTATTCCAGGAGGTGTTAGTCTGGGCATGGTCAGCACTGGCTCAGAGTTTGTGTAAAATGCAGATTCAGGAGATTACTGGGCACAGAAGCAGACTTTAGGAGTTGTAAGGCGCCTCAGAACATCAGCCCAGTAGACTAGTGGATCTGCTGAGACATTCTGTTTTCCTCTCTGGAAAAGAAGAATTGGCTCATGCTGTGGAATGACTAACAAATTGTCCCTGAGGACTGGCCAGTTAGGTAGGAAAATGTTATTTACCTTAAAAAAACCCACAACTTTTTTACACATATTCAAGATGCTAATAATAAACTGCCAGTGGAGCTCTGCCCTTTGCTCATAACTGTGGTCATTGCTTCTCCACAGCATGACTGAGTGCTAGCATTTGTCATTTCACCCAAACTACTCATACACTAAACTAACAATCTGGCCATCACATCTCTCCTGGGAGGTTTGGATGTGAATCATATGGAAGAGGGTTTGGGTCTGTGCCACAAGTCATGGGAATTGTGGAAGGAAATTATTATATGCTAGATTTGTTTTATAGTAAACCACATACTGTCCTAGAATTAGATCCCTTCTTTATATTTTCAAGAGCCAATTCAAGGAATCCTATTTCAGATTAAATTCCTCTTGTACTTGAAAAGTTTTTCCCAAACATAATTCAGGTTTTTGTTTTGCTTCTTGTTTACAGCTTTTTTTCCTTTTTTTTTATACATTTTCTTTTCTGATTCAGGCTTATTTTTTCACATGAAAAGATCTGCCTTGATTCTCTGAGTGGCTGGTCAGTACTTTTTTCACTTATTTCTCTTCTCTTTTAGATAGTTAAAAATATCTGGCAGAACATCCTCACTTCAATTCTGCTCCATAATTTTTTTTTCTCCAGCAGAATCTCACAGGTGAGGCAAGGGTCATGAATGTCTTTCTGGAGATGGCAGATACCTGGGTTAGACCCCAGGTGAAGCTAGGTTTTAGTATATGCTGCCCCAGGAGCTAAGTGCATTCAGTACCACACACACATAAGACAAAGGGCCAGCAGAGCATCCATTTGCTATCTGGTTGTCCATTCTGAGTAACTCAGTGGTGGAAAAAGTAGACTGATAAACCCAGTGCACAGATTGTAGTAATTTCCATAGCATGCCTTAAAAACAATCAGACACTTCCAGACCTGAAATATCTAATCCCCCAAAAATCCCCAAACCCAATCCATAACCCCCAAACACTGTGGAAAAGAAAGCAAAACTTCCGAAGGGCTACTGGTTTCATTCTGCCAGAAGCGTGTTGTCTGCAATATCTCAGGTCAGGTCTTCTGCAGGAAACTGAAATAGTTTGTGGGGAGCACTCTTAAACCAGCCTTATAGAATCCACATGACATTTTATTGTTTTGTAGAACTTGCTTTATATATGGAAAATAATTAAAAGGAGAATACAATTAAATGGAAATTAACTAAGGCTATATAGATTTACCATAGGCAATGATGATATCTGGAGCTTAACAAAAACCAACCTGTCATGCACATTCCCAATGGTGTTTTGAGATATGTACTGAGCTTAAAAGAACTAATATTTCATTTGAAAAGAATAAAATATACCATTTTAGTGCTTATTCTTTTCTGAGGCACAGCTGAAGGGTGAAACCAAGCTTTTCCATACAGATGTATGAAGCAGAATTCATACTCCACCAAATTAGACCTTTATGCTTCCACCTGCATATTATGGCTCTAATAAACACGTTATCAGCTCATGAAAATGATGGCAAACAGGTGACTGGAGGATTTGATAAGTCAGCAACAAAGATTAACAGATTTTTCTCAGGGAAAAGGTACGAGAGATTCCTTTATTTAAAACAATTGCAGCATGTGAATTGACTGCACTTAAATCATTACTGGCAATTAGTATGTGTCAGAAAGGTTGCAGCTGGCTCCAATTACAGGTAGAACTTTTAGAAGCTGAACTTAATTGTATGTGTGATAGTGAAAGGCTGAGTAAATGCATACCAGCGTAAATGTGCTCCCAGAAAGGAGGGCAAGATCTTATGAACTGGGACATCATTATAGTAACTAGGCCTAGTTCCTGCCTCCTGGGAAATTGATTTTGTAGGGGGAAATTGATGGGAACACAGCAGTTCACCTTGCTGAACTTCTTTGGGTGGTGAGGAGAGCTCAAAAATGATGTACTATAGGCAACACTTCTTTGTTCTACTGTGGTAGGTTTGCCCAGTTTAAACTCTTGCCAGTCGTATCCAACTTAGGCTGTATAATCAAGGCCATGTGCCTTCACCCTGGTCGTGGAGCAAGGGAACTTTTTCATCATTCCTCTTCTCTCTCTGGTTATGTGTGTGTTTCTTGTCATGTGGCAAAATAGTGATGTTTTGAATAGAAGACTAGTATGTGTCTGATCATATGTTAGGAGTTGGGATTACAGCATGTTGACTGCTTTTCATACCTCCACAGAAGCAATGTGATCCACCTTGCCAGAGAAATTTATCTTTAGACTCTCAAAGTTCCAGTTGTACCATTTACTGGTATCTCCTGATGAGCCATATTGCTTTGCCCAGCTCCTGTGCCCTGTTACAGGAGCCTTAAAGAATAGAAGATAAGTATTAATATTCCCATTTAGGGGTTAAGTGCTGCATATAATGTGTGTCCTTGTGTCAAGATGATGCCCTCAGTTGTAGCCCAGGCTTATTGTTGGCTTCTGGAGGGGCTTGTGTGCATTTAGTGGAAGAAGGGAGAGCATGGGAAGCATTCTATCCTTTAGTCTCTTGCCTTCTGTCTCTTGTATGTCCACTGGAGGAGAGAGGCTCAAACTTTGTCATGTCTGCCAGTGAGACTTAGCCTCTGTTTCCAATAAAAAGGTGTATCCAGACTACTACATTTTTGAAAGATTTGTTGAACAATTTCAAAAGCTTGTTAATATTTAATCTGAACTTATTAATGAGCCATGGTGTGACTGTATTTGTGTCTCCCTGTTCAATAGCCAGCACACAGTGGCTGTGTGGGCAGAAGCCATTCTGCAGTGTGCCTGAACTTGGACCAAAGCATGGGTGCAGGCACCCCATCAGTTCCTTGCATTGCTCATAAACCCATGCAGCTGCCATGGAACTCATTAGAGCTGCTGCTTTGGGGAAGCGAGGTGATGTTTCACATATCATGTGCTAATATGCAAAGGTTGCCATTCTTGTGAAACTAAACTGGAGCTTTGCTAGAGAAGCATTAAGCATTCCAACAGTGCACATAGACCAAGTTTTGAGTAATTCCTCTGAAGCCTTCCCTGTGAATGCTTTTCTAATTTACATCCAAGTCCACAAATGTTGCTATAATGTTGCTAACATATTTTACATCTCCAGCTCTTTCTCTGGGATTTTGAGATGGGAATAGTAATCAAGTAGCAACTGGGAGCTGGGGAAAGAGAATCTGGGATTCCCCAACTCTCCCTATGTTATTCTAGTTTTTTTTGTATCAGCATCAATATAGGTGCTTGCTGTGTAGTCAGCTAAGGTAGTTCTGTGGAGGTAATGTTAGTTTAGTGTGTGATGTCTTGGCAAACAAATGCTGCTGTCTCTGTGTGATTTGTTCAAAAGCAGCTCACCCATTTTTTTATACAAGTATATAGTGCCTCTACAAGAAATAATCTATCATAGGTTTTGTAGTTAATGATCAGTTCTGCCACATTTATTAGAGTTCACAGGGTGCCCACAGTGCTGCGAGGCCTGTGAATGCAGCTCCTAAGCAGCACCATGTTGCAAATTTGTACTTATCCCAATGCATGAATCCATCCAGCATCACTTCAGCTGGGCTGTATGTTTTTTGTTGCTGTCAGTTCCTGAGCACAGAATTACCAACAAAGGAAGCGACCTTCCAAAAGAAACTTTGAATATGTTAAAGCAACTCATGGTACATCCCGTTCTGTTTTTTTCTCAGCATCTCAAGACTCTTCTGTGAGTGAGAGGGATGCCATTGTGTTCAAGGCTGTGCAGCTTAGTGGGAGATTTGGGGGTGAGCTGTCTTAGCCATTATTGATGCTAAAGCTGATATTTTATTCTATTTAATTGTGCCCAGAGAAATGAATTTCAGTGTTACCAGGCCCAGACAGAAGCTGTAGAATATAGGAAAAATAAGTAATAATGCTTTTTGGCACTGCATCCCTTCTCACAGACTCTTTAGAGACCACCAAAGGCTCAGGGCAGGGCTGTCTGAGATATTGCAGAGCCATGTGGCTGTTCTGTTGTCACCTCCCTGGGAGTGCCCTGCTGGCTTTGTCTTAGGCCTGTGAGATGCCTTGAACCTCTTTGGTAGATTGAGTGTCGCAAGCTCTATGTAGCCCCTGCAGCTCTTGACACACACCAGAGACAGCTCCTTTTATTTTTTAAAATGAAAGCAGAGATCCTCATCTAGTAAAGTAATTGCTGGGAGGATTTTGCCTTCTAAGAAACAAAGTATTTCTGTTCTTAATGCAAATTTAAACAAATACTAATACTGTTCTTAGTGGAAACTGCCATGGGGTATGCAAGAAAGTTCATGTCATGAGAAAACCAGGCTACTAATGGGCTATCCCGAGTCTTGCTGGCCACATCTTCTCTTTGAGAACTCCAAGAACTGCACAAATATCTTTTAATTATGTTTCCACAGCTGAATACTCTGCTTACTTTGTGGGAACAATCTTCATGTTAGGCAATTCACTGTGAAGAATGAATGTTGCAAAGAGATTCCTCTCCCTTACTGAATATACTTCATGTGAGAAGGTTCTTGGGGAGTAAAGTTTTTGGGAAATAAATCCAACCTCACAGATGGGACATATTCTTTCATGTGCAGACCTCTTGTAATTTATTGTCTCACTGCTCGTGTATTAGAATTTAGGAGCTGAACAAGAGACTTAGATACAACCTTAGAGTACTTAGTAAGGAAAGTCTGTGTCTTTCTTTAGTGTTGAATTTTTCTTTAATGTTTTCTTTTGTCTTTAGTCATTATACCACTTAACAGCATTGCCTGTATAGATATCTTAGGGATTTTGGTGAGACCTGGGGCTTGGCAGGAGGGATTCTGTGGTCCTGTTAGCTGCTCTGACTGTGACCTGGGGCATAGCATTTTGGCTTTCAGGACTCCTGTACAGTATGCCATGAAACAGCTATAGGAGTAACTACAAAGAGAGTTGTAGTGACATATGAGAAATGCAAATGTGTAAAATCACCTCTAAGTTCTTTGATTAAAAGCACTGTCTAACTGTAAATTATTATTGTTTTAAATTACAATCCATTTATGGCTCTGGACAGTGTTAACCAACAAGAGAGCTTTGCTTCCCTTCAACAATCTTGGTTCTGTGAAGTTACTCTCAGCTTCACAGACTCAAATTTCCTTACATGGCTCTTCTTCCTCTCTCTCACCTACTCCCAGCTGAGACTGTCTAAAATGACTAGTTCTAACAGTTTTCATTACATTCATGGCTACAGCTTTCGTGTGGGGTAAAAAAAAGGCTTTAGAACGTGGTGTCATTGAACTGCAATTCTCTGAGAAATGAGAGCTCTGGTGACAAGGCCTGAGGACCTTGGTGCTCTGGGAGCAACACTGACTATTGCAGAACTTGGGATGAAAATGGGAAGTCAGCAATACTTGAGGTTACCTTAGTATTTTTTTTGTCCCCTCTGAAGACAGCAGCAATGGAATTGATTCTTACTTGAATAGAACCCTCCTTGTATTTCCATTTTACTTTTAATAATCTGTCTTCTTGTCTCCCCCCCATGCTGCAAGCTGTGGTAGCATGGAGATCACTAATGGCCCAGGTAGCATTTTGAAAGTCATGGGATATGTCTTTCTTCCTTAAAAATCTGTCTAGTGAAAAAGCACTTCTTTATTTTCACAGGTTTGTTGTTCCCCTGTGTGGGAGGCAGTCCCTATTTTGTTTCCTCCACAGGCATTCTCATCCCCCATATTTCCTTCACAATGTCTTCTCTGTGTTTGAGCAGCAATAGTTTGGCTTCACCCTCCTCAGGGCTCCGACTGGTGGGGATTTGCCTTAACAGCCAGTCCTTTTGTAGCAGGGCTTTTTCTAAGACCTCTCACTCCCTTGGTACAAGCTGTCAGCCCACACAGCTTGTCATGAACAAGGGAATATTTGAAGGTTTTACTTAACTCACTTTCACATTTTTTCACAGATTAGTATTTTTTTAGACTCTGTTATGTTGTTTTAATTGCGTCTTGCCACCAAAACAAATGAACATTGTGTCACCACTTCTCAGTTCCTTTATACAACTGTGGCTAAGAGAGTTTGGACATGGTGCTACCTGTAGAAATATTGAAGTCAATGCTGTGTATAATCATGATGAATTACATTCAAACTACTCCATACATAAATCTAGTCACACCAGAACAAGAATTGGGGAAAGTGTATAACATTAATGTATTCTCATTACATTCCTCCTTTCACAGGCTCCAAGGCTGTCAGGCTGGCCATGGGGTGGGGAACTTGAAGTGATGAGGAGTTAAATTTAGGCATTTTACTAGAAAGCATTGCAGTTCTACACTGGAAGGGGAATGCCCTTTGAGAAAGTGCTTCTGTGATGTACAATGGCTGCTAAGGAATAACAAGTTCTATATTTTTTTTTTTTTGTGGTGAAGATGCTTGTCCCATTTTGCAAGTTTATTGAAAAAGGCAGGAGTTAAAAAAACCCCAACACCTTGAAAACTCAATTTTAAATTTATAGTGCAACTTTCTACTCCCTTTGAAACCAAAGACAGATTTCCTACTGATTTTATCGGGAGCAATATAAAGGCCTGAAAAGATAAGTTATGCTCCTTCTCCCTCATGTGAAAACATGTGATTGGGTTCCTCCCTAGACAGTTTTTGCTATATCATTACAAACATAGACCAAGGACCGTATGTGGCCTTGCAATGAAAAACATTTTGTTTATTCAATTTGCAAACCTCAGAATGAAGGCCCTACTGGCCCTGAAATGGAGAGAAGGAATATAGAGCAGAGACTCATGCAAGGTAGAGTGACTCCTGTGAAGAGAGGGTGTCCAGAGCAGGAAGTCAGGACCCAGTGAGATAATTTTGAGCTGCAGTGCCTCACATTTGCCCTTACATCTGTCATATTGCTCATCCTGAGTTGCTGAATGATAAGTGCCCCTAAAAATCCTTTTCTCTCTTACAGGGGAGCTAGTGTTGATTCAGTCATCTACCTTAACTCCCACATCTGAAACTTTTGCTGAGGAGCTTTGTTGGTTTGGGTGGAGGATGTCATGTTACATCAGGTGTTTTTAAGAGAAGAGTGGCACTTTAACAGCCAGCTCAAAAGGAGGGAATTTCCTTTCCAGGCAGAATGAGCAGGCAGGTCTTTTGTTAATCACCAAGTCTATGGTTTATTTAACTGGATTTTTTTGTGTGCTGAATACCCTAGCTGGAGATAGGGCTACCAGGCTCCACTGCCAGCAGCATACCGTGGCACTAGAGCTTATATCTGACTTCCTACAGCTGCAAATGCTGACAGCACTAGTATTTCACAATGCCTGGGACAGAACCACTGTGATGAAGGAGAGAGTCTTCTAACTGAATTCCTGTAGTGAGAGACGCTAAGGAAGAGTGGCTTTCTGCAGAAAGGAGAGCTGCTCCTAGGAGAACTACCCCTGCTTTTTAGTTACAAAGCCCGCTTCAGTTGCTGAGTCTGTTCTTGGTTTCTTATGCCCCAATGTGTTTCTCTCCTGACTGATTTTTTTTTTTTTTTTTTTTACTTTGTATCTTTCACTTGGATGTGATTTAGTGGAGCAATTAATGTCTCTGTTACCTTCAGACTGAATTCCTGCAGTGGAGGATGAGGATGGAGGCAAGTTTGAGACTTAGCTTGTGCAAAGAGCCATCTGTTAACCAACACCTTTCTTGATTTACTACAGCTGAGCCTTTAAGGTCAGATCCTGCTCATGAGAGGTCATGTTGAATCTCTTTTGTCCTGTGGCTCATAGAGCTGTACTGGCATGCAGCTACCTTCCTGCCTCTGCCTTCAGTCATGGCTTGCTGCTCAGCCTGCTCTCGTTATGTTGTCTGTAGATTCTGTGCCCCTCTGTGTTGGGTATTGTTCTGCTGAGGTTTGGTTTTAAGAAATGCTGTTCACCCATAACTGGAGCTAAAGCAAAGAGCATTGTTGTACACAAAGAGAGAGGATTTTTAATCCATTAGAGATATAAATAATATTTTCAGTTATAAATAAACATGGAAAATTCTAGTGAATTGATAAGCTTCAGCTTTTAATACTGTTTTGTTTTGTTCCTTGGCTTTCAAGTTTTGTCTCCAGTCACAAATACACATTTTTACTGCTGAGAAACTCACTGCTTTTTGTTGTGAGCTCTATCTCAGTGATTCACTTCTCTGGTCTCCTAAGAAGTTGGTTTGCTCAAGGTGGTGTAGCTGTTATCCTTGAGAATAACACACAGGTCATGGATGATAGAGATAACAAAACAGACACTGTTTAGAAACCCTCAGTTCTGAGAGCTGATGTTGTTAATAATCCTTGATCTACTCTGGCTGCTTGTAAACTTGACAGTCTGCTTCAAGGGTGGACTGTTGGTATTTTCACTCTTAACTAACAGGCAGCCGTGCTATGGGATGCATATTGAGATATCATTAGGATCAGAATTATTAAACTGTAATATAATCTAAACTGGGATCATCTGAGATTTCACAGTCAGTAGAGGACTCCCTCAGATCAGTAGCTGTTGAAGCTGTAGTTGGCAGTGACACAAAAAACTAAGAATTTGAAATTGGGGTCAAAGTTGGTGACATGACTCTGTCTCTAATGATGATAGACATGTCAGGGCTTTGCAGACATTTTGTACTTTTTTAAAGATGGACCTAGATAGAAAGACTTTTTCTGAGTTTTCATGGTTCCCCATGGTAACTGTATTAAACTCAGTTCTACAAGGGTAAACTGGCATGGGAGAACTCAGGCAGATGAGAAACATAAGCAGAACAAAGCAGATACACATCATGTTACAAGACCATACGGGAAGATTAAGCCCTACCTAAATGTGCAGTCTGCACCCTTGCTGAAGTTCTTCCACAGCCCAGCCAGAGCACAGTACTGGATCCTTAGTGCTGGGGCGTAAAATATCCTCTTGTGCCCTTTAGTGAAACTGCATCCCTAGGACAGGCTGTATTTATTATGTGCATGTTGGAAAAATGAGGTAAAGAAAGGAAAAGGTATATAAACATAGAAAAATGTATACATTTATTTTCAACACAGCATGCTGCATGTAGCACTTTCAGTGAACTGCATGAGTCCAGATTCAGTTCAAATCCTGAAATTTCAAGACAGGAGAGTTTCTTTTGAACTCACTGAGAGAGAGAGAGAGAGAGAGACTGAGACTGAATTTTGTGTGCATTTGAAGCTGGTTTCAGATGTGATCCTTGCAATACAAGCATTGATGGACTTCTGCTTTGTGATGTGCCCAAGGGTATCTCATTTTGTGGCATAAGTTGATAATGGGCCTAACCAGCACATACAATGCTAGTTGTTCCTAAATCAGAGCACATATGCAAGGATGGGAATGAAGCTTTAGTGTGGGGAAGTCAAACAGAGTCTCAGGCTTTTCCCATAGGCATGAACAAATCTCTTGACGCCTCTCCCTTTCTAATTTTAGTGATAGAGAGGTTGCTTTTGCAGGAATTTAGAATTGCAGTTGGTTTCTTCACTTAGAACTTGCATGGCTTGTTTAAACAACATTGCAGTTCTGGAGTTCTTTTGCAACATCTTAGGAGGACACTAAAGCAATATAAAACAGACTAGGCCTGACCCCAGGGAAGTTAAGACATAGGTTCAAAGAGTCTTATTCACTCATTCTTTCTGCAACCCAAGGACAGCAATTGTATTTTGCACCTGGAGTACTAGTTTGTGCAAAGCACAAATTGTCCCCAAATTTTGCTTTCTGTCTTCATGCCTTTCTATGGCTCTGAAAGGATCTACAGGGTTTTTTCACAACTCTTCTCTAAAAAGATGCCTTTGTTTTTCCTGTCACTGCCATAAATGCTTCCCTGTGGGTCCAGGGATAAAGACAAGGATTGTACTTCTGAAAGTGGAACATCTAAATACCTCCCTTACAGCATACTAGGTTAAAGATAAAATGATGTCGTCTGTTGCTGTAATATCATTGTGGAAAAAAATGGTGTATTTCTGAAATTTTCAGAAATGTATTGCAGAAAGTCAATACAGGTTTATTCCTCTGGTCTGCCCAGACTGTCAGTGTGCTCTTGGGCAGGTTAGCTGGTCTCTGAGTAACTCAATTATAACTGACGTAAGAACACTTCTCTAATGTTTTTTTATACTGAGGTAAAAAGTGCATTAAAGACTGTAAAATCCTTGTAGTCTGCAATGGTCAAACCATATAAGCCATTAAGATAGATGTTAAATACACAACCTGGCCAGAAGACCCTGGGTTCTCCATGAGGTATTGCAGCCCATGCCTGTGCCAGAATGCTGTACTGCCTTGTGTGTCACTGTTAATCAGCATTTCCCTTCTTGAAAGGATTTGTTGGAGAGCACCATTTCACTCTATCTCAGACTATGCAGGCTGACTGAAATATCTGGGAATGCTCATTGCAGACAGTAAGCTTTGAGGTGATGATAAGGCCTCGTAAGGGACCCGCTAGCCAGAGGATCCTGCTGGTGCTGAGGTGTTAAGTGAAGGTGGTCAGGGCTTCTGTAGTGTCCTAGATCAACATACTTAATTGTAGTTCTCTGCATACTGTATCTTGCATCAGATCTGTCCCATTAAATCAATGGAATTATTTAAATAAATTATTTTTATTAATTTATTATATGAAAAAATTAGAGCAAATTCCTTTGATGTGTGATATCCTAATCACACCCGTAGGGCATTAGCAAGCACAAGGCACATCTGAGTGTCTCTAATTCCCTAGTGGTGTGATTATATCTCATAATATTCACAACCCCCTGGAGCTTCTTTACTGGTATAAATAAATCAATTATTTAAGTCAAATACTTTGATCATTAGAAGCTGCCAGTGCGTGCTTGAACGCCTGAGCTATGCAATTCACCAGTAATGGTCTTGCTTCTCAAAATGCTGAGCAGCCGAGCTGAGTGCTACCAGCACTTCATTTCAATCTGCTTTATAAATTAGATTAGAAGTCAGCTTCCAATACTTCATCCTGGATAGCAAGGAAGGGAGAACTTTGCAGGGGTGGAATTATGAGATATTGCTGCCAACAGATCCTTTTATCATTTAACACTGCTGTCATAGGTTAAATGTGAGCTACTGTTCATATTAACTAATAGCTATTATACTGAAAACTGACACAGGGACTCCAGCTAATCCACCATGAACCTGGTTCACACATAATGCATCATATTAACTATTATTTGCACATATGGATGGAAAGAAGTTTTGAGTCGCTTGGGATATGTGGCAAATTAGCATTTTATATCATATTAATGAAGTGCTAATTGCTCCTTGCAACCTTTTTTTGTGCAAATTGAATGGGTCCTATTTGCATTGTCATCTAACTGCTGTATTACCTTGCAGCACTTTCATTAGGATGAGGCAGCACAGAGTTCATCAAGGAAAAATATTAGTAATTGTGAGATAATTAGTTATGAAACCAAGATTGTTTAAAGTAGACCGAAAATACTGCATTTAACTTTGGTTTAGCTTGGGAATATTTTTATTAATAGGTTTCATAAAATATATTTCATTTTGCATACATTACACTGACATCTTTACAAACAGAGATTCCTGCTTCAATATTTTATTTTTCAGTTCCTGTTTGTCAGGGTGCTTTGCATCTTCTAATGAAACATGAAACTTAGTAAAAAATAATAAATAAGGGAGTAGTTTATTGCTTGTCATTTGTCTCTAAAATGAATTACAAGTCTGGAGCTCTTTGAAATTGCAAAATAAGAAAATATCTCTAAAGATATTGAATTTACAGGTGTCTGTGAGTCTGAGAAAACAGCAGCCAAGTCTGTAAAACAATTTAAGAAATCTTGAAGATGTTACAGTCTTAATCATTTACAGAATCTTGTTAACTGTCACAGATACAATTCTCCATAAGTGTAAAATATAGTAAAAGTATAGTATGTGATATTTTCAGCCAGTACAGGTATTTTGGAGAAGAGAGACAAGTGGAAAAAATGAGGTAAAATTGAAGGTAATTTCATTCCAACTTGAGGATGTTTTTCCATGACTGGGAGGAAGGATGATTAATTTCTGAAGCCTCCGTGGGAAAGGTACCCAGACAAAATGACATAAATCTCTATTAGAGGATTTAAATGCTTTTACTAAGAAAAACTGAGCTGAACTTTAGGTACACAGCCCTTTGTCAGTCAATTCATCCAGATTTAGGGCCTGCACCTTTTCTTTTTCAATGAAGTATTGGATATGGACAGATTGTTAGTTGCAGCCGAAGGCGGTGTGACAGCTTTATTGCTGTTGCATGGGCAACATATTGTCCTTGATTGGGGAAATAGGCTGTGGACTTCCAGAAAGGTATGTACAAAGAAATGCTTCCAGATATTTGTAGTATTAAACAAAGGTTGTTTTTAATACTGATTGACCAATACTTTCATTTTCTCTCTTTTGCCTGTGTATGCTACTCATTTGTATAAATTTAGACTTTTGTGTTTATCAAAAAGGGAATCTCATCTTGAGACAATTGAATGAAGAAACTGTGCATAGCAGAGTCTGTCAGAGTATGTTGTCAAGAGTCTGCAGGTGAGGGGACTTAGGACTCACACCTCAAACAGATATCCTGAGCACAGAAGTAATTGCACAGGACCTCGTCCCAGGCAGTCATGAAGCAAGGCAGCAAGGAAAGACCTTCCTGCTGAGCTAGGCTTAAGACTTTTCCTGAACAAACACAAGCAGCTCAGCAGAATTTTCAGACCTAAAATCTGGATAGGGAAATTTGCAAATTGATTTGTTTTGCCCTGTATGTCATTCTGGCTTACCTGATGTAAAATATGTAGATCATCTGAATTTCAGTTGTATTCTGCCAACTCGAGGACCAAACCAGAAATACTTGATTATGGTACTACTTGCATCCAATTTGTGCTCTAACCAAAGGAACTGTATAAGTGAACAGAACAAAACTGTCATTAGCCTTTGCAAAATGCTTTCCAACCTGTTTACATATACTGACTTTCTGAAGCCTCAAAGATGAAAAATATTTTCTCTTTCTCTCTTTTTTTTTCATTCCTTAAAAATACTTTGTAGCTCTTGCTATGATGTTCTCAGAGACTTCAGTAGATGGTTTTGAGAACACAAATATTATTTTATTGGTAAAGTCTCAGTGCATCAGCAAAGCCTTACCTGACAGCACTGCACAAGCTTGCTGCATTGTGTGCGTCAGAGTTGAAGTTTTAATGGGCTGGTGAGTTATCACAACAAATGTGGACCCTGTGGGGAATTGTTTACTGTGTGCAAGAAGATGAGGAGATCCTGGGTGTGGAGAGAAGAAAAGGGCAATGTGGCAACCTCAAGAATTTTATGGGTTTATGTTAAACAAACAGCTGCAGTAATATAGGAGGTTATCAGGAGCCTCGGGAGATCCAAAAGCAAAGCTCTGGTGGAGAGATAGAGGAATTAGATGCACAAACATTCTTCCCTGCTTACAGGTAGGACTGCACTGGTAAATTCTTCTGCTAGTCCAAATGAGTTTGGAAGAGGAGCTGAGCAGAAAAGGGAACTTTTGGTAAATGAGGAAGGCTGCTTCTTGCTTCACAGGCCGCTTCCTGTTGCATGCTCATCTCCTTTCCAGGCAGAGCTGACAGGAGTCCTTGCTGAGCTCCTGAAGCTGACACTGGGCTGTGCAGCTGTAAAGCTCTGGTTAGAGTGTAAGCCTAACTTAAGCTCATGGGTACAAAAAATCGGTGATATTTGACACAGTGTTTGGCAACCTGTGGGAAATGAATTCAACTTCACTGCTATTCCCTGCAGTTGCTTTGCCTAGTTAGAAAAGCACTCCCAATTTCCTCAATTGGCACAGAGTTTTTTTGTTTTTTGGTTTTTTTTTTTGGCTGTGCCCTATGCCTATGGAAGCAAAGCGCTCTGTGAAGCAAAGCCAGCACATGTGTGCCAAGGAGGGGGGACTTCAAGTCAGGCTTGGAGACACCTTGTTGCAGTGGCATGGAAGAGACTGGATTTCTGTTGCTGAGATCTGTATCTCTTATTTGTCTTAAAAAGGAAAAAAAAAAAGAAAAAGAACACTTCCTTCTATGGGCTGATGAGTAAGAAGCTTTTCAGACACCTAAAATGAGTAATGTGAAAAATTAATAGTTTAGAGTCCAAAGCAAAGTTTGTGTGACCTCAGAAAGGGAGGGAGAGAGAGAGTCTTCAAGGGAATGACAAGAATCTAAAAATATTGATTTCAATTTGCCATGGGAGGGAGCAGGAGAAACAAGCCATTGGAACAAGTTCCTGAAGCTTCCCACTAGCTGGAATGTTGAACAGCAGAGTGAAAACAAACATTTCTGTAAGGTTTGCCTTCTCAGAAAAGATTAAGTCCAGTCCCTCTTGTCTTGCACTCTGTCACTGGCAGCCTCTGGTCCTGTTTGAAACACCAAAGAAGGCAGGCAGAACTTACAGTGCTGTTGGTTTGTGGAAAAAAAGGAAAAAGCTATGGAAGATGTTTTTACTTTGGGCAGGGATTTCAGGTTGCAGCAAGATCCAGCCTGTGCACTCATGAAGGGCTGTGCTCAGTCTCTGGGGCTGGACGAAGGCAAGGGTACAGTCATGCTCCATGTTCATCAGAGCTCTTCTAGGAGTGCCTGCATCAGGTAACCCTCTGCCTTACCCCAAATTCAGAGTCCTCAGCTCGGATTTCATGAGGCCACATGATTCAGTTCTGCATTTTGTGTGATTTCAGACCAATCATTGTCTCAGGAATGCTGTTCCTGGGTCAGTAGACCCCAAAAACTCTGCCTCAGATGTTCTACCTTTCCCTTGACAGGGAAGAGCACAGTGTGCACGTGTGTCTCCAACTGGCCAGACAAGAAGATACAATATTTGGCATGAATAATGTCTTTAATATGGGTCCAAGCAAAATCACGGTCTCTGTTCTTCATATCTTTGAGAATAATGTCATAACTAAAGTAAGATGATAAATTGAAATTTGGAAATGGAAATAGCTTAAAATCAATGAATCTGAAGGGGACTGGACTATTAACATGAGATGAACTTTCTTGTGACCTATATGCATGCAAAGATTGACACCTATACAGGATCAAAGGAGCTTATGAAAGGCTACAGTACCTGAGAGGAAATTGAAAATGTGTAGGTTGTCGATCTCAAGAGTGGCTTTTATTAGTTATTGTACATAATAAGTATTGTGTCAGAAATGAAAGGGATTAACTCTCACCCAAGGTACTGCACCTGAGCAAATATTGTCTTGCCTGGGTGAAATTTGTGCCAACACAAAGAAGACTTGGTATGAGGCTATGTACTGCTTAAGTCTCACTTAAGTCTTCAAAATGAGCATTATGCTGGATTTTAGTGGTATGAAAATATAAGGACAGATTTCGGCCCTAATATTGCTACAGTGTGTATCCCTGGGGCTTCTAGAGTAATGCAGAGTCTCACCAGGAGACAGCAAAGCTGTTGGAAAATGCTTTCTCTGCAGACTGACCACTTTCCAGATTTGGGAGGTTTTCATGTCACTGAACTGAAGCTCTGAAAGGCTGTTGGAAAGAAACTAAATGGATAAGTGAGTTTTAATGGCTGAATGTTTTATTCTCTGCTGTGTTTTCCAGTGGCTCAAATGCTTTGGTCTGTGTGAGCAAGCAGAAGAATATTTTGCTGAGGTCAGTAGGTTTTTCTGTGAAACACTAAATTCTGTAACAGCAGTTGACAGTTTGTTGTTGGAAGTATGAATAGAAAACTCAGTTTCCAAATGAAAGTAGCAAATATTTTCAGGCCAGAGGAACAAAATTCTATACCTGGAGAACCAAGGAAATATTTTTCGTGCTGAATCCTTTTGTCTAGATCTGCTGTGAAAAGATGATACTCACCTTTCAAGTACCCTCTTGCACCTGGCCCAGTTTGCACACCTCTTGCTAAATATTTTCCGGTTTGTGGGAGAATGATGAAATGGTTTCACAAGAATTCAGACCATTGACTTGACATCCGTTCCTGTATTTAGTTGCCTGTCTTTAGTGATAAGGCATGCCTATGTAAGCTGGACTGTAGCCACCAGAGAGGAAAGGAGTAGGATATAATCTTTCACACACACTATTTTCAGAAAAGCATTTGCAAGGGTCTTTTTATGTGTGATTCTCGTATTTATTATGTCTGTCCTTTATCCTGCCACAACATTAGCTGAGAGGAAAAGAAATGGGGAACCTCATGGTGTCTTTCTGTAAAACTGCCTCTCCTGTGTATTAACCTGTTTCCAGGGATATCTTGTAGTGATGGCTCTGATTTTTCCATATATGTTCCAAGATATGGAGATCACTAACAGGGTATGAGAAACTTTGGGATGCTGTCACATGGCACTGTTCCTTCTGAGAGGATGTTGCTGCACCGACAATGAAATATTTCTGAGGGGCTTGTGTCACCCCCATTGCTCTCATTACAGCTTACACATCATGAGGATGCTTCTCTTCCCTGCCAAACTGACCCCTTGCTGTATGGCTGGCTTACTAAAGTTACTGGTTAGTCTGAAGGATCATTTTATGCAGTTTTGGGGTTCCCCCCCTCCCCACCCTTTCTTCAGTTCTCTGCAACCCAAATATATTCTGCTCTGGTATTGTTAGATGCATTTATTATGTTTCTCTGTTAATTTGATCTTACACATATAATTGTAAGCACTGTATTTTTTATTGTGTAGTGGTTGTGTTCTGAGCTGAAGGTGATTAGTGATCTGAGGAATCCAGGCCAATGCTGGTTCAGGTAAAATGATCACACATTAATAGATCTGCCCTGTATGCCAGGAGCCCTATAATGCTTCTGTGGAATTTGAGGAGGCTATGGAGTGGTGATGGGCCCCTCTGTCCTTCAGCTAATACTTGCCCAGTGTAAGAACACTGGCAAGCAGGTCATTGTCCTCACAAGATCTCTGTGAGGTTGGCAATACTGTTGTCACCATTTTGCAGATGAGGAAATGTTTGGCAGAAGAGAATCAAATGACATAACCAGCATTCCCCTAATGTACATCATATAGTGATCTAGAGAAGCATGAATTCTGTGTTATCTTTTTACGTCCATCCCAATTTTGGCAGAAGACTTTGTATCCTTCCTGGTTTCTGTCGTAATCAGAATTGTTCTGTCATCGTCTTCTCATCGTCTTCAAGTTAATTTCTGTAACATTCCATGATTTCCCCAAAAAAATATTAGATTGCATTTTGTCATGTTTACAATGTACATGGTGGAGAGGAGAAGTCTCAGAGGAGTCAGATCATGGATGTTCAAGCTTGCATCTGCATTGTTGTGGCACTCTGGGTAAACACAGAGCAAGAAAGAAATTTTCTGTGCTAGGTGAATTTCTAGAGAGTCTTTCCTTCCAACAAAAAGTTTTGGAAAGCACGATGATTCTAACTTGGTATGTTTTTGATGGATCAGGGCAAAAGTAAGGAAATATAAATTTCTTTATTGTTAGGGGGAAAAATGCATTTAGATTTTTGGTTTGACCCACTTGATTCCACACTCAAGAGAAAGAATAGGGGAGGCAGAGAAATTAAAAGTTTTTCTGTCTTAATAATTTCTAGATAAACATCACCAGTGAGCTTATTAGTATGGCATTTTCAGTGGAAATACAGTATTTCAGCTGGACAAAATGCAAGAATGTTTTATCTCATGGAATTTCCCACTCAGGAATGAAACAATCCTTCATACTGCCACAGCTGCCTCAGCTCCTAATATGGATTTAGTAAGTAACTCAAAAATACCCCTCAGAACCCAAAGACGCAGTTGCTATCATGGTTTTTCAAAACCTTAAAGGAATATACCAAATATGTTAGGAAAGAAATTTGCTGTAAAAATTGTTGGTTGCAAAATAGGAGGGAACCTGCATTTTCCCAGAATTACTAGCCATTTGTTGGATTTCTCCTGTAGCAGGTTCTGCCTTGAGTACACTGCAAAATTTGATTCTGTTGTGTTTTATATGCACTGAGCCCAAGCAAACACCTTCTGTCATAATGTCAGTGCCATTTTGCTCTTAGAGATTGTAGCTTTCAGCTCGAAGTTTTCTTTTAATGACACTACTCTTGTTCATCCTTGTTTTGATCTTCTTTTGAAGTAAAGTGTGTTTTCTAAATGAATGGTTTTGCTCCTTGTTTATAATTCAAATTGCTGAATCCCATTTTCACTGGATTTTTAATTATACAGCATTTAATTCCTGAGTTCATTTTCTTTGAGGAGAATCCTCAGAAGGCTTTTAAATACCAGGGTGTTGCTTTTTGTTCAGGAAGTCTCTGAGTCACACAGGGTTGCAGGAGACTGTGCTGAGGAGGTATCACTGTGTGCTTACCCTGATATCACACTGTTTCCTAAGTTGTGTAATTGGTTAGTGATGCAGGCATGATGGACATGTGGTCTCACCTGGTACAGCTCTTTTATATCCCTATACATACAAAATGTGTGTATGTCTTCACTCACGTCTTTTGTGGATCTTACTTTCTGCATTTCTTATTGTATGACTGGAAGTCACTTAGAAAAGGGCACTTGCATTTAGGGTAATATCCTAGCAGAAGTCCCAGACTGTGGCTGTATTGGTACAGTGGGCAGGGCCAGGAGCAGTGGCGTTGGTGACCTGTGGAGTTTGGGTGTTAGCACACTCCAGGGCATGGTTCTGCCAGTGCCAGCCAGTGCTCTCTGCAGCTGGGCCTGGAGATGGGTCAGAGCAGCAGCGTGAGCCAGGGACTCTTCCAGCAGGCAGATACGGATGAGAACTCTTCTTTGGGGACTGAGCAGAAGGACAGAGTTTAGCCATATGGACATGGGCTGTGCCATAAAACTTGTGCTCAGGGGCAGGGAATTGGCCCTGAACTGCTGTATTTTCTATTCCAAAGCAGGCCTGTTGATTTCTGTGCCACAGTGCCAGGCCCTAAGACAGAATGCATTTACAGCTCTCTGTATACAGGACGTAATTTTAATACTTGGCTCCTGCTGCAAAAAATGTCACAGCGAACTTCAAGAGGATTGTTTATGTCCCCAGAACCTTAAGCTGGAATAATGACTCTAATTTATTTATGCACATTTTGACAGCTTGTTATGTTTTATTCTGTAAAGCTAAATGTGGTCTCAACACCTTGGAGTTATTGCTACCAAGTACCAGGGAGAGATAGGGATTTTTGTCTTTGAGCAAGGAAGATCTTTTCCATTCTGTAAGGATTTAAAACTACTGTCCTTGTGTCTGTCTGTGTATTTGAGAATGTATGGTGAAACTGAGGGGTGATGTGCCCTAGCTGCGTAACTGAATGGGAACAGATTGACTCTACGTCAACACTGAATGCTTGAACAACCCAGAAAACAGTGACCTTCGTGTGGGAGCTGTCACACTCAGACAAGAGATGGGGAGCTCTGTCCTAGAGCAGAGACCTGTAAATGCTTGTTTGTTCTGTAATGTGACTCAGTTTGTTTTGAATCTCCTGAATGATACAAATTGGGTACACCCTTAAGAGAAATTCAGTTTCTCTATGGAGGTCTGAAAGACAGACCCCTTCTGGTCTGAAAGGGTTGTGTCATTTCTGGGTGTGTTTATTTACCCATAATATTTCCTATGTCCAGTATAATGCTTTAAGTTTGATAATACATTGACAGCTAATCAAGGTATTCATAGGAGCATTGAATAGTTTTGTAAATGAGTAGAATATGATATTAGTCTGTAGAAGGCTGTTTTGTTGAGGAGTTTAAATGAAAACCAAAGAAAACAGTAAAACCAGAACACTGGTCACTGGATTCTGTATGATTTTGAATTTCTTTTCCTGTTGCCTACAACAATATCTCTACTATTAAAGAAAACTGTGAGGAAGCATCCCCAAGCACCACATTGTCTGTAATTAAGTGTTAGAGTCACCCCTGGCAGGCTTTAGACCTGGGCTGACTAGATTTCTTAAATAATTTATTGGCACCATTCAGGGATGACCTCCAACCTGGAACTCATTCTGAACCAGTACCTGACCATCTAGTCTTAGAGATAAAGGGGGTTAAATAATATGAATAGGAAATTTTTGCAGACAGTAGCTGTAATCCCAAACAATTATTCCAGGCTTGTCCAATTGTCTAGTGCAGATACAGCTAATGCAAGCTTTATATGGCATATACATTGGGAAGCCATGTTGAAATGAGGAAGGGGAGAAAGAGTATGTTTAATCTAATCCAAGATATATAGGGGTGACAGAAATCCATTAACACAGACTCCTAATTCCTTCCTGAATATCTTCTATTGGCATTTAACAGTAGAAGCACAAGAAAAATAACATTCATGATGGGCCAGCATGGAGCCCTGGAGTCTCAGTAGGGACTGCTGAGAGACAAAGCTGTAAACATGTCATGATGGACTGAAAAGGAAAAGGAGCCACTCTAGGGGGGAACTCAAAGTGTTGGCTCCTGTTCACTAACCTGGGTGACAGGGAAGACTGATCATTGCCTATGGGCTTTGGTCTGTGTTTTAATATGTTATTTTTTTATACTTTTTCTTAAGGGACTATTCCAACAGCAGTTTCCAGGGCCAAGTTCATTTATAATCCACGTGGAAAGCATGGATAGTTACTGCTTCAGAAACAATAGGAGGATGTTACTCTGCTGATACAGAGGCATTGTTGAGAATGATCCTATTACCATTCAGATACTAACTCCTTAATCAAAGCTTTAATTAGGTTTATAATCCAAGAGAAAGAGCTGTGGCCATGCTGGGATTCAAATGCAAAGTCATTCACCATCACATTCTGGTGGTAGAAGTTTGATTTTCTCACTCCTGCCCTGAGGGAATGATCAAAGTCAATCTGACAACTGACCATCTCTGCAGTCCAAGGAAGATCTGCTTGAACATGGAGAGAGAACTGAATTCCCTCCTTCTTTGGGTTGGCATTTCATATCAGGATTTCAGTCTCGTATTGTGTATGCCTCTCAGAGGTAGTGAGTCTATCAGGATGGCAGTTATATATAGTTCTATGATCACTGTGACTGTTTCCTTGTCTCCAAAGTAATTTCCCGAAAAAAATAATAAAAATCACAAGTGTTCCTCTTTTAGACTAGATTTTTAGGTTAGAGTTTTAAGTAATCAAATGCAACTGAAAAGATACAAGAACTTGGGCCAAATCTTGGCTATAACCTTATATCTGAGCTGTGTACAGTATGACATACTCCACTATCTTTTTTGTGAGAAGATAGAAATGGGTTCCATTTTCTGTAGTGGTTGTCATTCCTGTTGTTAGCAGAGGCAGAACTTGAAGATCACTGAAGAAATGAGCCACTGGGAGTCTGAGTTCTACCATCAGTGAAGTCTGCTGTTGTCATCCACTGGCTTTATTCACAGTCGTATTTTAGCCTTTGCTCCTTTAGTCCTGGCCTAAAGTACCTGGGTTTTTTTCAGAAGTGGCTGGTCCTGACACATGCTGAAGAACGCACAGCCTACGTCTTGCCCTGGACTCTGTTTCATCTTGCAAAATACATATAGTTAATCTTTGTCCTGTCCTTTTTTCAGACAGAAGACACTGGCAACAAGGAGTAGTTGATGGAGCTCCTGACAGCAGATGTTTCTTTTAATTTGGCTGCTATAGGGGTTTTCAATATACTAGCCTGATTTTATTTATTTTTTTTTTTCTTGTCTGTGAATTTACGTGAAAATTAGTTATGGTGCTGAGGCCTGGACTGCATTAAGAATTTGCTATGCTTCAAATTAATTCTCTCTATAGTCAAATGGTACCTCTGGACATTTAGAATGTTCAACCACCAAATGCTTCCCTGTTTTACTATAGATGGGAGTTCTCATCTTCATTCCTGCTCTGGAGAAATTGACCCTGCAGGACTAGGAGGTGGTTAATTTTTCATCACATAAGCAGATACATTGTGGCAAACCTGAAAGCTCATCTTCTTTTCTAACTTTTCCACAATTTTATAGCTAGACAGGTAAAAATAGACTGTTTTCTAGATACTCCTAGTCTCCAAATTGTGTTCATGGGTATTCTGAGCTGCAGCCCACAATAACTTTTAGCATTTTGCAGTGTATGGACAAATGGAAGTAGTAGATTGTGACTTTTTATGACTTTTATAAGGAATCAGCACAAGGTTATATAGTTTAATTTGGGCTATATTTTGCTAGCTTTTGCACATATGGAATAGCATCTTTTTCTGCAATATAATCATACCTATAGAATTCTGTCAGAATCTGTCCTACCAGCCGGAGTCAGATATTTCACACTGTATCTGATATTGTTTCCTTTTTATCTATTGAGGCAGAGTGCTTTGCTGTATATCCTGATATCCCATGGCTCCCCTTTTGGAGCTCTGTTCACACATCTTGATTCCATCTGTACTCTTGAAGAGGCCTGCTAGGTGGAGCATGTGTCTGTCAAACACGTGTCCATTCTGGACAGCAGCCCTTTACGGGTCACGCCTTGAAACGCCGCTAATTTGATTTCAAAGGGAGCTATTACAAAATGCCTTTTGTGTTGTTAGGCCTCAGGAGAAGGACCTCAGTTGGACACAGTGAAACGCTGCAACTGCTTTAGCTGTGGTGCTCCTTGTTGGAATAGATAGAAGAGTCAGTCATGTCTTTGTCTTGGAGTGCTGCACCTCTTCAGGAGAAGTCCCCTGATGTGAGAGGGGATGGCTGAATGTGTGTTAAAAGGTCCAGGGGACAGAATCTTAGTGATCCACAGCATCCTTCAGATGCTGTTGAACAACCTCAGGAAATGAGTGGAAATCTGACTCTTTTTTGACTCTCCTGAGTGCTGAGAATGGCACAGTGGGTGCAGAGGGTTGATGTACACATCTGTGCACTCCCTGGCAGTGCTTTGAAGGTCTGTGTTGCAGCCTGTGGCTTTTTATGATGCAGTCATGTGCATTTTTAAGATTTAGAATTAGACACCTTTGTGTTTGAAGTTAAGCATGACTGTGACTCATTCAGCTGTCACTCTTACAGACTTGGTTTGAGAACCATATGGAAGGGAAGAAGTATCCTAGACCCAAGATGCAAGTTTATGGATTGCAAGACAGGAGACCAAACACCAAAAACAGCATCTAACAAAAGTGAGTACTTGGTCAAAATTTCCACTTCTATTTGGTCAAACTTCCAACATAAATTAAACCATTTTCTCGTAGTAGCGACTTTTCCCATTGGTGAATTTTCCCCCAAAGCTAATTCATGATTTTCAGTTAGTTACAGTCGCTCATAGGCTGCATGATCTCTGAGCACATTAGTAGTAGTCTGTCTGGCATTTGTAAACAGGCAACACTTGGGACTTCGTAATACTCTAACTCAGTGCTCTTGTGTGCCAAAATAAAGGTCATTTCAATTTCATATTATGTCATGCAGTTTTGAAGTGACATGTGTTTAATGATTTTTCTCCAGTAAATGAATGATAGCAAGTATTAAACTAATACACTTTGATTATATGCCCACAAAAAAAGGGCAAAATCTTTTCAAAAACATTAAACTAATATTTTACTGGAAAAAAATCCACAACCCATAACAAAGATTCAAGTTCCTACCCAAAGCTTCTGCAATGAAGAAAATAAGACTTGGCTCTTCCCAGATGACAGTTTGCAGAAGTTTCACTGTAATTTATTTATGTGTGTCCATCACTGCAGAGAGTGAGGTTGATCATTTGATAGAGGCAGAAGAGCATGAAAGTTGCAATTTGAGCTTATCACAGACCTGTATCACAAAGCTCAAAACAGGACCACTAAAGGAGTGGAAAAACTGGTCCTTATATGTATGAAGCCTATGATTGTGCATAGACATATTTAAAGTCTTCTCATTTAGCAAAGCCTTCTTGTCTTTCAACTCTGCATAGTATTCCAGTAGTTTCTTTCTGCTATCTGTCTAGTAGGCTGTGGGCCCAAATAGGTGCAAACTGGAGCACAGGAGGTGCTATTAGAGCATCAGGAAACACTTTCTCGTGGTGAGCGTGCTCACTCACAGGTTGCCCAGAAAGGCTGTGAAGCCACCATCCTTGGAGGTAATCAAAAGCCATCTTGACATGGTCCTGGGCAGCTTGCTTCTGGTAGCCCTTCTTGAGCGAGAGGTCCCAGCCATTGTATGACTGATTCTGTGGCTGCTTGACTGGGGCTGCTGACATCTTGTTATTCAAAGGCCTAAAGGCATTGAACAAAATCTGTTACTCAGTCTTGGTTTTGGGAATGTTGCTTTTGGCGTTAGCAGTAGGTTGTGTGCTACTTTTGAGAAACTAACAGTTCCTTCAGCACAGAATAGGCCAGAGAACTGTTTTGATTCCTGGTGGTGCAGCTTTTGAGTGTGCAGGAGGAAAGGTTGTATTGAGGCTTCCTCTCCTAGGAGGAAGTGTGAAGATTCCAGGAAGTAGGATGAACAATAGTGAAAGGATGGTACTGTGAACACTGTGGATGTACACCTCACGGCAGTTTGTAACAAGGCCTTTGTCAGCTGATGCTTGCAAAAGTTGATTCTTAATATGCTATGTTGTATTTAGTAGTCAGAGGATGAACTGTCTCTTGAGCTTGTCACACAGCAAGTTATATCTTCTGTTTGGTCACTACTACCATTGAAATAAAATTGATGATAAACTGTAGACCAAGGAGTCAATGCTGATTGCAAAATAAATTATCTACCTCCTTGAATCTTCTGTCTGACCTCACTGAGCAATAGGAATAGGAAGACATCAGGGAAAATTTATTAGGCAGCAATCCTAGAATGAGACAGCTAAATTAATCCCAATTAATTTCCTTTGGTGGCACATTTTTCTGAATGGCCCTTTAGGTACTCAAACTGCAAAAAGCCTGCAATGTTACATACAGATGATAAACCTTCCTATGTTGTTCAGTCGATCAATTGCTTTTTTGGGTCAGTGGTTATATGACATTATTTAATGGAGGACAGCTAAGTCCATATAAACAATAATTGAAAAACCAGAAAAAGATTGTGTGTTTGCTGTCTTAAGTCCACATGGCCAATGATGGAATTTAATAATACAACCATTCCTTACCACTCTTAATTGTCCTTACAATCTGTCCTGAAGTGTTTTACTATCAATAATCATGACAGATATAAAATTATATTCCTATTTTTCCAGTGAATGGGCATAAGCACTTGCATGAGCTTCGATGATGATAATATTTGGCTTAAAAATTATTTTAACAAATTTTGAATTGTTTCTATTCATATCAAATTCAATGCCAGAAGATAAACAAACTGGTTTCAGGAATACTTTTGATGCTGTGCTTTATGCATTCATAGTAATAGGAAACCAAAGTTGTTATCTTTTGAACGCATGTGCCATGGAACTGAGAAATATCTTAAGACAACAAAGTACTATGTCCTTGTTACTTTTTGACTGATACAATCCCAACAAAGTTGGTAGAAGTCCTCTTTTGAGCAGAGATAGCAGGATAGCACTGCACTTCCTTTGCCATGATCCTGTATAGGTGCACACACATCATATCACTGGTTTTAATTGTCTCTGTCAGGGCGAGTAAAGCTTCAGATCCTATTTTCCATTGCAGGTGCTGTCATGGTGCCTCTGTGCTGGGTCCTGTGGCTGCTCAGCCACTGGCACCGGGGCTGGGGCAGGAGGAATGGTGCCAGGGTGCCAGGGCAAGAGCCCAGCCTGGTGCTCTGGGCTCAGGGGATGCCCCCAAGACTGCAGCTGTGCTGCAGGGCTGCACACAGGCAGGGGTGCAGACGTGCAGGAGTGCTCAGGGGCTGGCTGGGCTGCCAGGGCATCGTGTGTCACAAGAGAATTGTATACAGTCTTCAGGCCTTTCATGTCCTGTGTTTTATCTTAAGACTAATCTCCTTTTGAAAAGACATTTAAAAGGTTCTAAAATATATGTGGGTAGGATTTTGTTCCTAGTAGGAGAAAATTTTTTCTGACCTTGCATGCAAATTTTTGGAAAGAGGGAGCACGCTGTTACATAAACTTGGAGCATGAGAAATGCTGAATATGTTCTGTAAATTATGTATTTCCTCGAATGAGTGATCATTCAGACAATGCATCTTAATTGTTTTCTTTTCTTTAGAGTAATCTTGCAGTCCTACAAGAAATGATAACACCATGAAAACAGTCTCCAAACTTTACTGTTGAAGTTTAAGACTAATGAGAATATGTACTGACAGTTACTGTCATAAAATCTAAGCTGTTGCTTCCACAATAAACATAACTTTGCCAAAAGTGTAGAGATCCTATATCTATACTAATGGCTTAAAAGCTTAATAGTGGGAAATGCTCTTAATTACTTGCCTGTGAAAATATGAGTCACTGGAAAAAAGAAAAAAGGTATAAATTCTCTGCTTTTACTTTTGGCATTTGCTGTTACACAGAACTACTGCTGAGTCGGCACTTTATTTTGAAAATCAGTTATTTTGGAGGGGACACCCCAAACTTTCTAGCTTGCACTAAAACTCTGTGCATCCTCTCCTCCTTAATGGTTCTTTTAAATTCTGAGATGCTATATGCTGCCTCTGGCACAAATGTGTATTTCACAATGGAACTTCCCATACTGGTAGGTTTTGACAAAAGACAGTGCACAATCCTTCTGGTTTGATCTACATGGGAGAAATTATAGCATTGGGGTACATGTCTAAGAAAATAATTCAGGTGATATTGGAGTGTTGGAGGTGCTTTTGATACACAGAGTTGGTTTCATTTCATTGTAAGAGGAAGATGCTCTTTTTAGTATTCAAGGAGGGATGACAGATTGGAAGTTATGTTTGGGATGGGCTCTTGTTGCTACTGAAAATAACTGTGGAGTCTCCGGGGAGTCTATTCAACTCTGCCATATCTGTGTTAAAAGGAAAACACGTCAATTGTACTGAAGAACTTGGATAAGTTTCACAAAACCGCTTCAGTGTGACTTAGTTTTTTATCAGTTTTAAAGAGTGATGTACGTTTTTTCAGACAGGATAAGGATATGAAAAGTAAATAAACCATTCCTGTACCCAGAATGAAGGGAAAAAAAAAAGGTGGATCAGGAGAAGCATGGAAAAATGTACTGTAAGTATAAGTTTTACTGCATGTAGTATCTGCAGTGCTGGCAAACAGCTTTCCACTGTCCTGTTCTGTGGGCTGCAAAGTGACTGTAAAAGTCTGCTCAGAGTGACCATGTTTCAGTCTTTGCATGGTTATAAATACCCATTATGTGAGACAGCAAAGACTCAGACCCAGGCATGGATTATATACAAATACTCAGTAGAGTCCCTTCTAGACACAGGGAGTTTCCCTGCTCAGGGCAAAGGATCCTCAGCCCACTAAGCAGCTGCTCCACTTAATTGTTCCGTACTTTTCTTGGCCAAAATATTTTTCCCTGCATTGGAAAATGGACCTTTGTGATTAACCAATGAAAATTATATTTAAGATGCTTTATTTGCCCTTGACAGAAAAACTCTCTATTGGAAGACATTGTGTCACAAGGTGGGAGCTGTGGTTTAGGCTTGGTCATGCTGCTCCAAAGTTCTCCCTGCAGGACTGCATTGTAGCTTGAATTGATCATGGCAAGCAAACTGAAGCTGTTAGTTCATGTAATTGTCAGTTCTGTGTCTGTGCAGTGAGTCAGTCAATGATTCTTCTGAAATGGCTGCTGCTACATCACACAGCTGCTCACGTGGCCATTGGATGTGTATTGATGGGGCTAATGGAGTCATTGAGCCAAGCTCACATCTAGCAATGTCACAGCTCTCCAGATACTGGCCAGGATGGTGATTTGTTCTGCACAGTGTCCTGAAAGCCCAGCAGTATCAGAATCCAATGTGCTGGTTTGGATGAAAATACCTGCAAGGCTGAGGAGGCTACGTGAAACCTGAAAGAAGACAGTAAACAGCAAAACCAATGGTGTTGGTGGTGCTGAAGGAAGCACAGGCTATCTTTACAGCAATTTAGATGCAGCATCACTTGAGATACCTTAAAGTGTGAATTTAGTAATGATTTTTAAAATATTGAGCTTAACAATAATATTTTAATTAAAAAGAACTTTTTGATGAACTTTGTTGACCATATTGAACCTAACAAACATAGATGAGGAATTTTTAATGAAACAGATGAGAGGGAAGTTTTGATGAATGTTAGAAAGACCAGCAGCAATCTTAGAAGTTAGTCTAGGGAAAATTTAATTTGCCCTGAGTGCAGCAATGGACCTGTTACTCATCTGAAAACATCTTGTTGAAAACAGCTGTTAGGTCACTAGTTCACCTCACCCTGAAGATAACATTTCTCTTAACTGTACTCTCTCTTGAGATGTTTTAATGTTATTTTGAAAGCTAATATTAATTTAACCCTGCTTTCTCCCTTTTGCATCTCTATGCTGCTGTTAATAATCTCTCCTTCTTGAGTGTTTTGCAGCATTTGCAGACTCACCCCTTCAGGTCACTACTTTGGCTGTATCTGCAGTATTGATATAGAGATGAAAACCTGTGTATTTCACTAGTAACCCTTCTCTGCCTCCTTTGCAGAGGAGGCAGAGATTTTTTAAAATTTTCTTACAGAAATTTCTTATAAATTTTCTTTATAGAAAATTATCTTATTTTAACACCTTCTTTTTCTTCCAAGATTGCTCTCTCTTTGCCAATCACTTTCCTTAAAAATACCTTTGAGACTTGTCTGGGAGACCATAATGATCACCTTAATCAAAAAACAAGAAAGCAGAACAACGTGTAGCATCAGAGAATTATTCCTCATATGTACTGTTAGATAAAATGGGATTTATGCGACATCTCAGAATAACTATTTTTTTTTTAGAGCAGAGGTATTTGATTGTTGTTAAAATTGATAATCATTCTATCATTCAAGAAAACAGGATTCTGTGTATAAAATGAAAAGTTCATATTTCTGGAGGGGAGGTAGGTGATGAAACTTAGTGTTGTACAAATGAGCTGGGATAATGATAAGTAATTTGCAACCACCTGGCACTGTGTGAACCAGCCAGAGAAACGGTGTATTAGGGAGAAATGATATAGCTGCATTTTTTTTAATGCTGAGATTAACTATGGGGCCTTAACCAAGAATTAGTTATTTCTCAGAATGAAAAAGGTGAAAAAAGGTGTGTTCCATTGGGCAGCACTGGAGCAGTACTTTGCTAACGAAGGTGCTCTAAGCCTATGGAAATGTTGGGAGTTAGCCTTGTTTCCCTGCTGCTTCCTGTGCTGAAGCAAGACCATTATAGGACCGATGCAGTGTATCCATGGGAACGTAGAACTCAACTTTAATAAGCCCTTAGGAGAGAAACTGTTGGGTTTTTTTTTTTTCTTTTAAAATAATTTTGTAAGTAGTATTTGCAGAACTTAACAAATGGTATAAAAATGCTACTTTATTAGTGTACCTAGAGAACAATGGGTATGTAATGGTACTGAAACAGGATGTTACATCTGACTCACCCAAATCAGGATTATTTTGTAAGAATAAGGTTTGATAATATGAATAAGTATTTTCAGGATCAGATTGCACTCTGCATTGGAAATTTCTCACAGTTAATGGTTCCTCCAGCTAGTAATTCACTGCCAGGAAAGCCCTTTTTATTGATTATTATTGTATATTAATGGATCTATCAGATATTTATTTGGCAAGTTTCTTGGTTAAATTTTCTTTATTGATTTCTCCTAAGGATAAATGAGCTACAGAAGTGGAAATAGGCAGTTTTGTTCTGCTAGATCTGGGTATTTAAATGTATTTTCAACATAGCAGCTCTATTGCAGGAGCATTTGGAACAGAAATTTGGATTCCAATAATGTAGTGGATTTCAAGATTTTCATTATGTAAAGATTAACTCAGAAAACAGATGGATGGACTGTGTCAAGAATCCTAGCATGTAGGGAATCACAAGAAGGCGAATTTCCAGCAAAATTCTAGATACCTATCTTCAGAAATGTCTGTGAAGAAGTTAAAACTGTGTGCAAATCAAACTGTACATTTTTAGCTACTGCTGTTACGTGTGCAAATGGAAATTTAGGAAACATAAGTTTAGTAATTTCCTTTAAATTCATTGCGCCAGTATCTGATAGGTGATTGGATGAATTTATCAGTGTTATAGATATAGCTTGTAGTTGTTTCTTCACATTATAAACAAAGCCATTAACTGAAACATAACTACATTCACCGAGTTTCATTCATTGAAGATGTTGGGGCACATTTAATGCCTTTTTGCTTTGTGTAAAGATGACATATTTAAATAGAGCTTCAAAGTTAACTCGAATTATTACTTTGCTGGAGGAGCATGTTTTATGTATTCAACCAAACCCTCTTTTTTTTTTTTTTTTTCATAAGCATTTTTTATGGCAGGTTTATTTTTGATATCACTTTGTATAAAAACATTGTCTTTGGGAAGAAACATTGGAATTTCAGGATTGTTTGAAACAAATGCATATTGATATGTTATATGTCATGGCTTTGCAGCCTCACATGCAGTTGAATCAAATGGACATTTAATTATAATGGACCAAACCTGCAATAAAATTCTCTAATATTTCAGTGGACATGATTACATATGAAGCTACTTCAGAATGAAACTTATGATCTTGGACCTCTTTTCTGAATATGTGTATGAAGATGCTTCATAAAACAAGTCATGGTAGTGGACTGCTTGCAGTGTATGGAGTTACACGCACAAGGATACACAGCAAGATGTAATTTAACCTTATGCATGTGCACCAGGGTTTGCATGATTAATGTTTACTGCAGTTAAATCTGATGGTAAAACTAACCTGTGGATTAAACAGCGATTGCAATGAGGGGGGAAGTTCATGCAGTGTTTTTGCTACTTTGTTCTCCAAAAAGATAAAATTTCAAATGGACAGTATTTGGAGAGTTACTGTCACTTCTCATTGGTCTATCATATTTTGATTATAAACCTAAGAAATTTAAACTTAAGGTAACAAATTTTGGCATTAAAAACTTGGTGTTTACTTCTCAGTAATTGATCAGAACAAAATATAATTTTGAACTACTAGAGAATTAAAGCAGTTGTTCAGAATGTGTGAATTCACTAACTTCTGTTTTGGTTAACTTGTCAGAATCACTGTTTTTGTTTTTACACAATCAGTTTCTACATAAAGGCAAAACAGGTTCTAAAAATTAGGCTAGTTGTTACCTAGCAAAAATAGAAAAAACTGATTGTCTTTATGCCCACACTATGAACTTCAGTATCTCACTTTTCATACAAATATTTTATATGAATTTTCAGACAATGGGCACAATAATTCAAGGCTTACTGCCTTAATTTGAAAGTTAATTTGGATGAAAATAAGATTTGCATTTAAAGCACAAAAGCCCTTCCTGCCTAAGTGCATGTGTGGACAATTCTAATTCAGGAATCAAAATGTCTTCTGGTTTCACTTAATATACTTTTAATAGTAGTGTTTAGCTTAATCCTTCATTGAACTGGAACAAATATACAAACCAGTCCACCTGTAAATTATGTTGGAAAGGGAGTAGCTTTTCTGAATAACTACTGTTAATTTTAGAAATATTTTTGCAACTATTTAGGTCTAAGTTTGATCTCAGCATGCATTGACATGTGCTGCAGCCTTTCAAATCTCAAGTCTAAATTTTTCAACTCATCAAATAACAGGCTGCAATTTAAATGATCCGTAGCCTGGGGTCTAAAACAGAATTGAAGTTGTATTGAGTATTTATGACAGAAGCTTAACTTAGATCTGTGACTTTTACCCGTCTTGAGCTGCAATTGGTTCTCTGTTTGTTATGGGTATAGTAATAGTAGTATTTAACCAAAAAAGAGGCAGTGATGATAGTCATTAATTGAGCAAATTGAACCATTGATTGTTTTAATACTGAGGAAATAAAGGCATGTGCACAAATCCAATCAATCTCCCTTACATGGTGCTATGACTTAGGAATAATTCCTTATGTCAAGACTTAAAGCTGTCAGCTCTAAGGAGCAAGTCTTGTTATCTCCAAGTGTCTGAACTGTGCTTAACCAGCTAGAACTGTTATGTGCTTGAGAGCTTTAAACAGAATTGTAAAATATTATATAAACATATTTTTGGCATTTCTAGTAAATTCTGAAAGTTAAAATCTTTGCACTTAGTCTTTTGGGGAACCCAAATCATTATTTTTTCATTTTTTATTTATTTTTAAATGATTATTTAAGTTCCTTATGCAGTTTTCAGAAAGATATGCATACCTGGGTTACTCTGAAGGTCAAATACTCTGCATATTGAACGTTTCAAACTGCTGTCCTGCTTAAGTTCCAAATCATTAGCTTAGCAAATGGAAACCTAAATATAAGCAAAGTCAATAGGGAGGAAAAAAAAATCCACTGCATAGTATGTCTAGTGACAGAAAAAGCTACAGAATGCAAACATAAATTTTTAATTCAGCATTCTTTAATTTAAAAAAAAACACAAACAACAAACCCACACTACCTCCACTCCCCTCCCCCCTGACAAGCTTGCAAAAACTAGGTCTGAATTCCCAGTGGGAATAATGAGCAACAGCAAGAGTGAATGCTGGGAGAGTAGAATGCAATTGTATTAGTCTCCATCACAATGGGAGGTAAACCCAAATCATTTATAAAACGTAAATGCTGGCAGAACACAGGGAGCTCAGAGCACCACGCTGCAGGTGTGATTTATGAGGCTGGGGACTGGCTATAAATCAAACTCTTTTGTTTTAAATAGTACTGCTTCAACGCAGGAGATCAGTTTACATGTAGAGGAAATGATGAAAAAAATGCAGTACATTGCATCCCAAGAATATTAGAGAATCAGCTTTACAATGTGACTATCAGGACCACGCTCAGACAATGGGTATCTGATGCGCAATTTAACCAATGCTCCCACTGCTGAACAGAGTGCCCTAATCTAGCAACTCAGGTTTGTTTCAAATGTATTAATCATGGGATCTATTTTGTGAGACCAGCTGTTAAAATCGTTGCATTTAGGATCAGGAATACATTGGCTATTTCTGTTAACTAGCTAGAGGGATTGTTTCATACCACCAAAAGCCCTGCCTGTTTCTATGTTATCCATATTTTTCATTAATTCTAAAGGTTGATGGGTCTCATTATTTAATGGCCTTGTCCTATGGAAATGGATGAATAAAACAATTAATTCCTAAGGATTCAAATAGAGAGTAGGCATCCTGCAAAGTTCTGCTCAATTATAGGAAAATGCAGGTCTGGCAAGGAAAAGTGCTTTTCTCCCTCTATTGGATATATAATTATCAAATGGAAGAGATTTTAAAGGTAATGAGCAAAGTGATTTCTTCTGCTCTGCTTTCTGGATCTGCCAGAGTTTATCTTGGCTGCATATTTTGCATTCATTTTACATGCATGCCACTAGAGCCTATGCTATATGCATAAAACCACATTTTATGTATCGTGCAATGTGGGCCAGAGAAGCACTTTAAAAAGCTGAGAGAACGAAAGGCCTACATAAAGATAGGTACAGTGGTTATATAAGTTTTCAAAGAAATTTATACTGAAACAAAAGCTGCGTGTGTTGCGCTTGGGCATATCCTGACCACTTGATGTGATGGCCTTATTATGGAATTGTAGAATGGCCTGGGTTGGAAAAGACCTTAAAGATCATCCAGTTCCAGCCTGCCTGCCGTGGGCAGGGACATCTTTCAATAGACCAGATTGCTCAGAGTCCTGTCCAACCTGACTTGAAATGCTTCCAGGAATGAGGCATCCACAACTTTCCCAGGCAACCTGTTACAGTTGCCTCAGCCACCCTCACATCCCTTCCTCAGTCTAATCTAAACCTACTTTGAAGGCATTCCCTCTTGTTCTGTCACTATAGGTTGTAAAAAGTCCTTCTCCATTTTTCTTGTAGTCTATCTTCAGGTACTGTAATGTCACAATTAGGTCATCCCTAACCCTTGTCTTTTCCAGGCTGAACAAACATATTTCTTAAAGCCTTTCCTCAAAGCAGAGTTGCTCCCTCCCTCTAGTCATTTTGGTGGCACTTCTCTGGACTTGCTCCAGCAGGTCCCTGTCTTTCCTGTGCTGGGGACCCCAGAACTGGATGCAGCACTGCAGGTGGACCTTCATTGGAGCAGAGCAGAGGGACAGAATTCCCTTCCTCATCTCTGCCCACACTGCTCTGGATGCAGCCCAGGACACGTTTGGCTTTCTGGGCTGCAAGGACACGCAAGGCTGGGTCAAGTCCAGTCCCTCACTCACAGCACCCTAAGTCCTGCTCAGCAGGGCTGCTCTGCATCTGTTCATCCCCCAGCCTGGGGTCGTGCTGGGAGTTGCCCTGACCCAGGTGCAGCATCTTGCACTTGGTGATGTTAAACCTCATGAGATTCACTAATGATTTAGCCATGTGAATGTGAGAAGTTGCACTGATAAGCAGAGTGCCTTTATGTAAGCAAAGAGTTAAGAGACATCCTGCATTGAAATGCTTTATTACTTTCCAAGAGTCTAAACCGCACACATTATGGAAACACAATTTCCAGGATTTTTTAGAGGTTCTGGTGTTGATAAAGGCAATATCAGCTATTGCTGGAGGCATTAATATCAATTGCTTGAGAGAAGAAAGTATCATTTTACTGAAATAGTTGATTTTCTGTTCCCTTACTTATTATTATAAAAACACATCTAGTGCGACAAATTTATCGGGCACTCTTTAAGTGTAAAAACATATTCCCTGCTCAGCGGACCTTGCAGTCCAAATTAGGCCAATATATGAAAAAGATATATTGATGATGAACAGAGAAAAGAAACAAATGACTAAAAGTGCTTTTACCAATTTCTTTCCAGCTGATAATGGACCAGACTTTTAAAGGTGTTTGGCCTTCTGTTTTCTGAAGATTAAAGTGTTTAAATGCCTTTAAAAATACAGCCATTTTATGTGTAAAAACTAATGCACCACAAAAAGCATATTATGTGGGAGTTGAGCAAAAATGACTTTTTGTTTTATAAATCTTATATCATCCTGGACACTAGAGTCAATTTGGATACATAGCCTTGAAAGAGGCCTGCCCCAGTTATGTAGTCCTCTCAGGTTGCAATACCATCTGTAATCTTAAAAAAAATTTGCTTTGTGACTGGATTCCTGAAAACTCTTTCTATCTTTGGTGGCTTTTTTGTGGGGTGGGGTTTTTTATTGGTTTTTTTTTTAGGTGTGGGGTGGTGTTTTGTTTTCCTTTTTTGTTTTTTTTTGGTGAGACAAACTGTCTCCTTTCCTAGTCTACTGTGCCTTGTGAGAGAAATAGTTCTGTGCATCAGACATAGTGTTTTAAAATGCATTTGTGCAAACTTTTCTGCCTTTTAGACAAGTAAGTCACTCAAGGGACCTTATTGCAACACTCAGGAAAATATATAATTAAAGCTGGTTTAAACATTGAGTTTCTTTACCATTATGAAGGTTAAATACATGAAAAAGCAAAAGAACATTTATATAGCAGAAGTGATAATGAAGGGTTTACATCTCCAGCCTCCATGAACAGGGGAGGTTGTGGCTTTTCCTATGTAGAATCATCAGGAATAGATGGTAATTACGAAGTTCAAAGCCTATTGTCTCCTCAAAAAAGCCAACCTGTTTTTTTTGGGGTTGTTTCAGAATGACGTGATGTCTGATGGATCTATTCATTTTATAGGATTTCTTGATATGCACTGAATTCTGAAATTCTGACCAGGGATGGAAAGTAATTTTTGTGAACATATTAACAGAATAATGTGTAATAGATCTAGCAAAGGTTGAAGGCTGATAATGGTGACTGATGTAGAACCACAGAGAAAAGAAATCTGAACACTGCTCTCTGAGGAGACCAAGGGAGGAGTGAGGTAATAAGAGGTTTCATTGCCCAGTTGCCTTGACAGAAGGCAAGATGATTTTGCTCCTCAAATTGTGCTCAGAGGACAGGAGGCAGTGTATATTTTACATACATATGGTAGGTGATAGGAAAGACTTGTTCGGTGATGTTGGAAGCATTGTGATACATACAAAGGTCTCCTGAAAAGCTGATTAATGCTTTTTCCTGCTGACACGTTGAATGCCTCCTACAAATCTTGAGTCCAGCCTTAGAGTGTTTTGCTTGCTGTATAATCTCATTAAGCAAATGGGTATAGCACTGAGGTGAAATCACGGGAGAGATTTTGTGTTCTGTAGCTTACAGAAGGAATGTCCTGGATGTCTAGAATTTGTTCTAATGTTGTGGTTATGATTTCAGGCTTGCACAACCTATTTCAAAATGTCTTCTGCAATGACTGCAAGTACAAAATGTTCCAGGGGAACTTACACAGATACACCTGCTGTCTGTGGGCAGAGTGTGTAGTATAAAGAGGGCGATTCATGACCTTTGCTTCTTAAACCATACCCTTCCACATAGGAAGCTCAAGTAGGTCATGTACTGAAGGGAGCCAGGAAATGTATATGCATATGTGATGTGAATCTGATAGCTTGTCTAGTAACACGGAGTGGCCACAGATGTGCCTCCCTGTTTGGCAGATGTGTTTATACATTTTCTGAGGTGTTGCAGATATAAAGTGTTTATCGGAGCTTATAATCTGACCTTAAAAAGTACATGTAAAGATTGTATTCAAGTTCCTTGTGATACAGATTAGTTTTCCAACTTAATCAACATTCATGACTTGATTCAACAGAGCACTAAAGAGGTACTTACGGCAATCACCATTCAGCAAAATTTTGAACTTTAAAATACATGATGTGGGAACAGAGCTTAAAATTAAATATGGGTTTACGTGCGTTGCAAAACTAGGTTTCGACTTTGAGCCTATGAATGGGAAAATTAGTCATAAAAGTTTGGTTCATAGTGTGAGATTTCTCTTTTCTTACTCAGGAGGGAGCTGACATAAGAGGTGTCGCTGGAAACTGCAGCTACCGGTGAGCAGTTAGCAGGATGTTTTAGCATCCCTTTTGAAATAAGAGCTAAACATGTGAGTAGGTATAAATCAAGCAGAAGCAGTTTTTTTTTTAAACATCTGGATATTAAAAGAAAATTTATTTGAGGACTGACATTTCAATTTCAAAATTAAGTGAAAAATTTGTAATTCAGAAAGTGTGCTGTCATTTGCAGCCCTCAGGATCCATATGCCTGCAGACAGACGGTCCTTTTTTAAAGTAATTTTTCTAGGATCTTGGGTCTGTAAAAATATAAAATAAATGAACAAATAAAGGCACACATGTGTTTTGATATGCTTCACTCTTTTTCTGATATTACCCTGTAGGGTGCAATAAAGACATAGAATCAGACTAGAGGGATCACAAGTATCAGAGATAAAGTCTTCTATTCCTTGTTAGAAATATAGACCTGAATCAGTGCTTTAGAGGGTGCCCTGTTATTGGACCCTAATGCAAGACAGAAATGCCATCTTCAGCTCTGCTGCTAGCTGAATTCTGCAAAGTCTGCTCCAGAAAGTTGTTTCCAGGCTGAACATGGGACCTCATGTCGCCTCAGTGTGCCATTGGCAGCAGCAGTATCTTGCTACCTCCCCTGACACCTGCAGACCAGAGTCATCACTAGCTCCTAGCCAGGAGCAAATTGGAGAACCTGGTCATTCTTATCTGCTCTCAAAAATGTGCACTGTGAAGAATGTCACAGAATTGGTAACTTACTGGTGTGACTCAAATGCTCCATCGTGACATCTGCAGATGGCTCCTGAATTTTTAAGCATTTGTACACCTTTCTTTAGCATTGGTAGTAATTAGTGCTCCAGATAAAGGCATTTTCTGGCCTGGTGCCTATCTTCAGATTTTCCAGAGAACATCACTGTGTGGTAACGGGATGATTCTTTTTAATTCTAATTTAATGTACCTCTGATAAATTATCATCATAGTCCAGTGATTTATAAAGTAGGCTGTCTGGTGGGGACGGTGAGAGGCATAGAGAATCCCATTGGACAGCCCATCTCAATCTTACAAGTTGCTGGAAGTAGAGTTTCGGAGTAGGAGTCTGAATTTGTTCATAATTATGTATACACATTTTTAGTTTAATAGGCATGAAGAGTATAAGACAAGGTAAGCAAACTATTGCTTCAAAAGGAAGTGTTTGGAAAGAGTTTGAGAACACCTGTTCTAATTATTGTGTATGACATTTTAATTTTTAATTAAACTCTGAGAGAATCTCTTCCATGTATCTGTTCTGCTGGTCACCATCATAACTATGGGAAAGAGCATGTTTTGCTATTTTTATATGATTTGTTTAAAAAGTCCTTGTAAAATTTAATTTCTCTGTCTTTAGTTCCAATCTTGGTAAGAATTTCTTTTTTAAACCTCATAAATTAGAGAAACTTCCTATTAATTCCTCAGTCATATCCCATGTTAGTAATACTAGATCTTTTTCCTTATGCATTGTGTAATTGAAGATTGATCCGGTTTAGTTCTCATTATCAGAAGAAGCGGAAATTCCTCTAATTTCCAGAGCCTGCTTTATAACTTTGTACACTGTATATTCCAGTCACCATTTCTATCTGTGCAAGAGTTGGATTAAATATATTGAAGTCAAAAAAACTGTTATAGTTTAACCTAATTTAATAATAGACTGTCCTCAAACTTCATCATCCTAGCACTCATTAGGCATTCTTGTTTTGTTCATACTAGGACCCATCATAAAGAAATTGATTTAGCTCTGTTCACTCATCCAATTTATTGCAGGAGAACTCCATGTTCATTTGCCCATTACACAGTGTTTTGTGGGGTGAGAAAGAAACAAGCCAAAAGAAATCAGCAGAAGAAGTAGTTATCATGTTGGATGAGGCTCTGCTCACATTTATTTTTGGTATAAATGCAGAACAGCTCCACTTCTCCAAGAAAAATTTATTTGCATTTGGTGGGTGAGACTAACTTCAGATTAATACTCTGAGCCCCAAAATTCACCCTTTCTACCTCTATTTGCTGCTCTGAGTTGCAAAAGAAACTGCTTAAGATGATGCAATATATATTTTATGATTTCCATTACTTCTGCAGCTTCTCCTTCTCCTTCATTGTTAGTTGTGTTCCCCAAGTTGGGCGGCCAAATAATGTGTCCTCCATGGCTGTTAAAATTGCATTATAAATAGGCTGGGAAGAAATATTGTTGGAACAAAGAAGTTGGCACAGTCCCTTTTCCTCCCCCCAGTGGCATACTGTTGATGACCACAACACAACTGGTCTCTGTTGTCTAGAGAGCGTGACCATGTCGTTGTTTCTCCATCTGGGTCCCTCACAGTGTTGCACAAAGCACAAGCATTTCAGTCAGGATGGCACCACCAGCGTGCTGAACACTGTGGAGTGACAGTGACAGAAAATGAGAGCCCTCTTCTCGCGCATTGCTCCGTGCTGTGAACAAAATGGCATTCTGGTGCAGCCAAATTGAAAACTTCTGTACAGTTGGCTTAGTTCTGAATTTGCAGTGAGGAGTGTGTTAGCTGGTAAATCTGTAAGCTGTGAATTGCGTTGAGACTTGACCGTAGTTTAAGTGATCCAGTAGTAGTTTTGTTTTCTTTCTATGTCACTCATTGTCTTCCTGTTTGGCTGCCCCACAAAAAATATTCCCAGCCCCATCTTCAGGGCCTTACAGATGTTGCCTACAGTGCCAGGTCACCTTCCTGTACTAGTTTAGCAGCTTCATATCTGTCCCCTGCCTACACTTTTATGCTTTTTCTCTTGTATTTTTTATCTCTGATACAATTTTTCCCCAGAAAACTCTCCTGCTCTTGTGTGTCAGTAATTCTTTGCTTATCTACAATAACTTTTGTGCCTTCCTCATCTATATTATTAGGACTTTGAGTAATGAAATAGTTTATTTTGGCTTGTTATGGCTGCTATATATTTATACATGTCGGGTGGGCTAAGATCTGTGCCATCCTTGTAGCATTGTGCTTTGGAAGCTGTGTACAGGATCCCTGTAAACCATAATAAAAATGTATCTTAATATCAATGATGTGAGGGCAGGGCCTGAGACCAGTTCTTTGTGGCACAATCTTCAGTTACACTAATTATAGCAGTCCTTTGCAGCTAAACATGTAGCTATTGTAGATAAAGTGTTTATGCATTCGCGTGATTCTGGGAGAAATATCTGTTTGGAAATTTTGAATAACAGTTTTGACTAAATTAGTGTTGCAGAGACTTTCCATTTGGAATGATGATTTGCCAGTGGCTTAGAATGAATCAAGTAAGAATTTTATACAAATACCAAACTGTTATTTAAAATGTGTCACAACGTTGGTAGGGCACCTCTGAGCTAGTGCTAAACTCAGCTTTCAGACTTATGGTGAATTCTCAAGCTCCATTTTGACTGGGTGGTTTGAAAAATGGTCTCTTCTTTTGGCTTCCCTGGCAGTTTTCCAATAAACAGTGTGTCAGCCTGTTACACTTTCACAGCTGTATTTGCCCCTTTGGCCTCCCCACCAAGCTCCTGACTAGTGTCAGCTCATCTTTGCTGAGAATATTGGTCCTACTGGAAAAGTCAGTTTACAATTTATTCTTTGGGCATGTGACAGCTGATAGCAAACAGACAAACACTCTTTCCACTCTTTGTACACTCATCATTTTTTTTCTGAAATAACAAAAGAAATAAAACACGCACTCATGTACACATAAGGATATGTAAGTGTACATGCATGTTTGTGAACACGAAAATGTGTACTTATGCACAAAACTACATATGCGTATATTCCTGAAATGAAGAATATATATGCTCCTTGCTTTTTCTTTCCTCTGTTTCCCTACTGCTTTCAAGAGCTGTCTCTGTCCAAGCCTTCATGTGATGCACAGCTCTTCATGGGCTTGGTGTCATTTGGTTCCTACTTCTTTACTTGGCTCACTGCCCTCTCTATTTTTTTGTCTTGATTTCTTTCTTACTCAGCTTGCCCTTCCCAGCTTCTTAATCTGTGAGATTTTATCGAGGCAAAGTATGTGCTTCTGTAGGGCTGTATCAATGCTTCATTTCATTCTTCTGCCTGTAGGAAAATTCCCAGGCTCTAGCTCTGGCAGCTAGACATTCTGCCTTTTCCTAGATTCGAGTCTTCTTGGTGCCCTGCCCTTGTACCCAGACAATAACTCTTACAAGAGACTTTTTCAATGATAGATTTTTTTGGCCCCACTTCCCTGATTATTAATATAAACTGTAATGAACCAAGGTATGGTGAAGACAGATGGACATAAAAGTACAAGTGATGCCTACTGAAGCTAGGCTTTTATACAGTGTGTAGACATGTCCTGAATGACTCCTTAGAGACAGATACGAAGCTTTTGGAAAAAAGACTGACCTAGGGGGAATAAAAGGCCCAAACTAAATTAGTAACTCATAAAAAAACTCTGAGTTTTGAGTATTGAGCTCTCAAGTTACTAAAATCCTTAAAGTCTTAAGTATAAGGATAATTTTCATTTTCATTCAGTAAACAGCAGTTTCAGGAGTCACTTGGTTTCAAATGGGCTGTATTTGACAGAATAGCTCAAACTGATACCAGAGTGAAATGTTTATAAATGCACTTGGGCTGAAACTGAAGAAAAGCTTTCCATGAATCACTCTAAGTGGAAATCACTGTGTTAACCTAGATGGGTGGCCTACTTCCCAGCTGGGACACCTGTCTGTTTACTCCCTTTGGACTAGCAGGACAAGACACGACCCTGAGTAAAGGGTTCTGCCTCAGATAAAACACTGGGAAGGTGCTGTCCTTCAAACACAAACTACTTTTTAGTCCTCTCCCCTGTGGGATGGAAGACAGGGGAAGTATAAACTTATAAAGTATAAGATGAGATCTTTCCTCTGAAAGGTGTACTTGGTATACCACGTCCCCATCCTGCTGATGGTATTGTGCTATGTAGCCTATGTGTGCAGAAAACTTCCATGCAAGCCATTGGCTTGACCTCATTTGCAGACCTCACATCTTCTCTGCCTACATTTCTAGGGGCTCCCTGGACGTGCCTTCTCAAGGATATTTCAGTCTCATTTATTTTTTTTCATATCTTCATTTTTTTAGAGAAAGTAGAAAAGTTACAAAGTGTTTCCCACACCAGCTGACTTCTTGTAGTCTTTAGCCATTCCCCAGTGCACAGCAACATTTGGATTCAAAAGTAAGGATAGATTAACAATTCACAAAAGTGTCACGCCATGTTTATTGCCACAGTGTTAAAGAAAATTGTATCTTGTGCTGCAAGTTTATGACATAGAAAAGGATCTTTTGTCTAAACTTATGGCAAGTTTTGATTTTTACATCATTTTCCAATATTGTAGAGTTACTAGATAGCTAGATATATCTTTAATATTTTCCATTTTTGGGTTGTATATTTTCTGATTGAGAATTTTGCTAATTTTTTCAAGACAGTTGGGGATCTTCTAGGTCTCCAAGTGATTTCAGTTAATTTTCATCTGAGCAGAGTCTCATTGTCTTGGTTTAGGGCAAGTTTGGGAAGAAACCTCCTGATGGAGTCCCTCTAGAAAGCGAATCCGAACCACCCCTCCACCCAACTGGTTCGGGACAGAAAAACAATTTCCCTGAAGGAAAGTGGAAAAAAGTTGTTTATTTAACAGGCAAAGCACTCCCCAGCACTACAAATGAACAACACTGAACAACAAAACCTCTCTGTGCTCTGCAGAGATGCCAAATTCAGAAAGTCTCTCCCGTGGGCTGTAGCTCGGCTCAGTTGCTGTCGGTCCCTCAGGGCTGGGAAAGGCCAGGCCCAGGCCAGGCCCGGTGGGACACAGGTGGGAGCTTCTGGGGCCCTTTTGGGGTGTTTGGTACAGAGCAGGTTCAACAGTTCCAAGAAAAAGGAAAAAACCCACAGTCTGGAGAACTTCTCTGCCTCAGCTAGCCAACAAAAAGCAAAGGGGAGCTCTGTCCTGCTGTCCACACACACTGCAGACAACACAGGCTGTGTGTAGGAAAGCTGAAAACTCTTATCTTTATGCTTAGAAAACAACCACCTCAGACATTCCACCGTGTCTCCTTCACTCTCAGATCCAGTTTTAAAGGTACAAAACTTATTTCTGAGCTAAACAGATGAACGGGGATACAATTCAGCATCAACCCAGGACACCCATATATGTCAGTTTTTCTGATTTGTGTTGATTGTTGCACACCAGCATCAGTGCTGACTGAATAAAATGGAAATATCTCAAAGACTGAAGACAATGCTATGATATGTGACTGCTATTGCTGCCCCTCTTGCCCCATCAAATCCCATGAAATGTACTTGAAATCAGATATCCAGCCTGTTGTTGGTCAGGCTTCATCAATGTTCTGTTGGAGAAATTGTTTGAAATTTGTATGTGTTTCCACACTACTGTCAGAAAAGCCACAAAGGAAAAAACTGGGACAAAATAAAAAAAAAAGTCAACAGTAGTTTCTGCACAACTGGACTGCAGTTACTTTACCATCTTTGTGACTCTTTGCCGGATGTGTATCTGTTTCTCTTGAACCAGGGAGCGCAGGACTAGACCCAGCACATCAGATATTTTTCACCAGGGCTGAGCAGAGAGGGAACATCTCTCTTGGCCTGCTGGCAAAACTCTTCCTGATGCAGCCCAAGAAATTGTTCACTTTCCTTAATGCAAGGGTGCATTGCTGGTGTGTGTTCGATTTTGTGTCCTCAGCAAGATGTTTTTCTGTCAATCTGCTTTCAGTCTGGTCAGCCCCCAGCGTATCTTGGCCCATGATACAAGAACAAGAAACATGGTCAAGAACAACCATGAGGTTGTTCTTCCTCACCTGTAGGATTCAGCATTTCCTTTTGTTTGAATATCATGACTTTCTTATTGGCCCATTTCTCAAGCCTGTTGTAGTCCCTCTGGATGGCAGAACACATCCTGATTCATCAACCACTCCTATTGGTTGCAAACTTGCTGAGGGTGCACTGTGACCCCATCATCCAGGTCCTTAGTGAAGAAATTAGACAGTACAGGTCCAGATATCAAAGCTCTAATGTTCCAGTAATGGCTGGTCTCCAGCTGGACTTTGTGCTGCTGATCAGGGCCCTTTGATCCCAATATTTCTGCCAGTCCTCAGTCCACCTCACTGTTTATTTAATCTCATCTGTGCTTCGTCAGTTTGTCTATGAGGCTGTTACGGGAGATACTATAAAAAGCCAGGCCAAAATCAAGAGAAAACCTCACTATTGTCAAGACTTTCAGTTCTGATTCTTCCAGGAGAGACATTTTTTTTCTGAGTTATACTGCTGTTGAGGTCTTCTGTCCTGGACAAGTCACTAAGCCTCTTTCTGTGCCATGCTTTATGAAGCTGGACCTGAAGTTATATAGAAAGAAGGAAGGAATGATCTTGCCTAGAAAGTATTTTAATACTGTCAAGTATGATCAGTTTACATAATAAGATTCAAAAGCAAGAGTTAGGCATGGACCATTCATATTAAGTATTTGAAATATAAAAACAAAATAAAAGTGTTTATAAAACCAGGGTGGTTATTTAAAGCTTTTGAAATTTAATGAACTTAGCATACACAAATATTAAACATGTACAGTTTACCTTTAAGAGGAAAGGCTCTGCAGTGGGCATTTAGCTAGATTTGTACACCTACACACTGCAGATGGTTTAGTTTTATAAGAGATGAAACTGCATTTGGTGGAACTGATTAAATATAAAAACACCACCATCTGCCATTTATTCTAATATAAAATGGTTTGGGCAGATGCTGACATCTTTTGAGATGATTGATTCATCTCTGACAAGTGAAGATTCTCAGAGGGTTCCAGCTGCCCACTGCTCACACAATACCCGCTTACGAGAGAAGCGCCAATCACCGCACTGTTGATTTGGATGTAGCAGGTGAACGAAGGGCACTTTAATAACCAACAGCCTGGAATTCCTAACTACAGCAGTGGTGGGGTTTTTTTCCTTCTTTTTCACTCCCCCCCTACACTTCTGGTACACATTAAACTGGGAGGATATTTTATGCACACAGTATACTGTATTGGAGCACAGTGATAACTGGAAGAGTGTCAATTTCTGGCACAAATAGCTCTCTTTCATTTTTTAGAGTGGAAAACCATCAGATATGCTCCACATATGCTATTCATTTTAAAATTATTTTTGCTAAGTGTCCATCAGGATGACATTTAAACTTCCTGGAATATTATTTATTGAGTATGACACCAAATGCTTTGTAATAACTTAAATAACAGATGTCTATCTTGTTTTATTTGATAATATTGTCACACTCTGTACTGGGATATTTCCTTAGCATAGTTTGCTGTAGCATCATCTTTTTTATAGGTTTTACTCAAACTTTTAGAATATGCTCAATGAGTTATGGAAGAATTCTTAAAAAAAATTGCAGGACCAGACTGTGACATTCATGCCCACACAGAATAGCTGCTTGCACCAGCAGTTAAGTCCTACTGCAGACAAAATATTTCTTATGAAATAAGGTCCTGACCCAAAGCTAGATTTGTGGTAACTGCAGTGGACTGTTGGTCCATCTCCAAGTGGGAGAAAGTGTAGCATAATTAGATTGTCATGCAATAAGGAAGCAGATTCAGTCAGTCCTGCAAGTAGATAAACTGCAGGAGTTCTTCAGAATAGCTTAAAATAGGACGGTCTTTTTGTACATGTTAAAGTGTAATCTCTGACTGTGTCCCCCATTCAGACTCACTGTGTCCCCATTTCATGTTGAACAACTTCTTCTCTATAAAATATTAGTTAAAAAAGGAAAAGGGTCTGTTCATATGAAATGACATGAAAATGTGACAGTTTAGTATTGTGCTGGCATAGGACCTTATGGCACATATATGTAAATTTGGACAGAGGGGTACTGAATGATTGTACATTCATTTGAATGTATCTGGAGTAACTCCAACGAAATCTGGAATAAGCCTATTGTACAGGGAAGTAGTTGGTGTTACAATGTGGGTAAAAAACACTCTGTGGGGCATTTTTAAACTACAGAGAGAGGCTAAAAGCTATATAAAAAGTATAAATACTTTTAATTGGTACAGAATCTATTCTTCTCACCTGTTACTGAAGGTAAGGCTATAGAGACTGTAATTTCATTGTTTAAAAAGGTAAGGGGTAAAATTAAGTCAGGCAGATTCTTTTCTGGCATAAGTTGGGGTTTGAAGTCTTTGAAGCTAATCTTATTTTTTATTGGTACCTCTACCTAGGGCAGAGGATTCAGAAACTATTCTTTTAACAGTTATTTTTATATAAACACTTCTTTTACTTATGATGTTTCCTTCATTCAGATACTCCCATTTACCTCAGCCCCCTTTATCTCTAGGCACTTTTTGTGTAGGAGGAGGCAATACAACATTTCGCCTCAGAACAATCTTATTGGCCCTTCCTGGATGCTGGATTGTGGGAAGCACTGATGAATGCTCCCTGCTGTGAGAGGAGGACTCTCCCATCTAAGTGTGTCTGTGCTATTTCATCTAATGATCTGGGAAGCTGAGTGCTTGGAATTGCCTCTGCGGTTGGGTTTACTGTTGGGAAAGAGCAATATTTATGTTAAACTTAAAAAACAAACACCTTAATTTGAATGTTCCAAAAGGTTGTTTTTAAACAAGAAAGAAAACCTGGAAAAGAAGTGTTTTTTGGAAGTCAAAATGAAAATCAGAATCCTAATGAATAATGAAAATAGAATTACTTAATATATGGAATGTATATCTGACTTCAAGGAAAAGGCTTTTTTCCATGATTTGGCTCCTGTTTCCTCTGATATAGAAACATTACACAAACCTAAAATGTCTAATCCAAGAAACAGGCACCAGAACCTTTATAATGCAAATGATCTGACTGTTCTATAGCGTCTTTCTTCCATAAGGGTCCCAAAGTGCTATACAAATTACATGTGGTCACATGAATTAGTTCCCACACCACTGAGTTACAGGCAGCTCTAGGGAACAGAACTTCTTCCTACCAGTACACAGAGGCATTACTCAATATTTTGTAGTGGCAAGCAGAAAATACGAAGGAGGTAAAAGAATAAAATAGAAAAGATGGAGCAGATATTGAAGTTAAAATTCAAAGAGCACTGAGGAAAAGGATAAAATCAGCTCTGTGTTTTTCTTTGATGCTCTCTTCAGAGCTGGTGATGCATATTGTTATTGATAACTATAGCTGACTTTCTCAATATTTTTCAAGATCCTGGTTGCCAGGACTTGGTCAAAGATATCTGGGCACTTCCTCTTGTTTCTGGCTCATAGACCATTTCTCTCTGCAGCCCTTCCAGCTGTGTCTGAGGTTCCACAAAGAGGCCTTCTAGTATAAGAGTGCTGGGCTACCTATACCCTGGCCAGATGTGATTATTTCAGAGAATGCTCTCGATTTTCCTGAAACAAGGGGTGAATTTGGCTCCTTGTGCCTCCTATTCCACTCCCAATCACCGCAGTGTGTCAAGCAACAGGATTGACTCATGGAGCTGGAGCCTGGCTTGAAATTCACTGCTGCCATTAGCAGGGGCAGTCTCCTGGCTGCCACTGCTCCAGCTGGAGTCCCTCCAGAGGAGGAGGGACCAAAAAATAGGATGGAGAGAGAAAAAGAAGTGAGTTTTCTCACAAAAACAGTTCAACAAAAATCAACAGTCCTCCAGAATCCTATATTTTTCTATTTCTTTTAAAAAAATGTTTTGGATTTTTTGTCAAAGTGTAGAAAATTATACCTTTTCTTTTCCTCAGCTATTAGCATTGTAATAAGTAACATGAAAATCCCTCAATCTTTCTGATTTTTCATCAGCTGAAAATTTTATTTGACAAAGCTAAAATTTGCCATAATCTGAGTTTTGGGACAGGGATTTTCTGTTAATAACACTGAAGTATTGTCATTACAACTGATGTTTCCCACCTAAGTTCTGTTAAACATTGTGTTGGAAAGAGGTTCAGTGGGGATTTTTTTGGGTTTTTTTTTGGTTTTTTTTTTTTTTAATGGATAGCTTGCAATTCACTCTTGTAAGACATTATGTTGGGCTAATCATTTACAGAGTCTGCCTGAATGCCATGAGGTGACAGTGCTGTTACTCTGTGCATAATAGTTCCTTCATTTGTGGGAGACATACTTGGTAATTAAAAAAGTCTGTAAACAAAAGCTGAGGTGCAGCTTCTCAGCAGAGTGATGTGTTTTGACATTATGGTAGATGATTACTCTTCTTGGGAGCAAAATCAACGAAAGCAGCAGTTAGTCAGATGTGTTCAGACATTATTTTTCCTGTGTGCAGGTGAAGTATTTTACAGTAGTCTTAGGAGATGTTGTTACTTTCTACTGGCTCTAAAGTCAAAATTTGCAAAAATATCTGAAGGATTTAAGTGTGCTCCTGTGAATGAAACAGTTAAATGGGATTTAGACAGGTGGGAAAAATAGAAAGGGACAAAAATCTCATCATTTTCTCCCTACAAATTCTCATTGAAACTTCCTAGGTTTCTTTTGTTACTGCTGACTCCTTCCCTCCCTCACATGCTGCTTATCTGGGTGAGGAATCATGGCTGGAATTTATAAATGCTTCTCTGTTGTGCAAAGGAACTTTGATAGCATGAAATGAATAACAGGTAATGTAATAAGAAAAAGTATCTGGCTACAGCTTTGGAAATGTAAATTCTTTTATCAGTCCCCCTGCTAATTGGAATTTCTGTTTGTTGTTTCACATTTAGTGGATTTCATTATAGTTTCCTTGGTAATTAGATATTTTAGCTATAAATGAAAAATACCAGACCAAAAAACCCAAAGCAAAACAACAAAGCTCAAAACCTAACTATCAACAAAAAGAAACCTTCATTAAGATGCAGTCAAAGTTGTATATAGATATGACTTTAATTAAAATATTGTTAGAATGTACTGTTAAGGAAAACAAAGGAAACAAATGAGCTAGAAAAAGTTCAAACATGGAGAAAAAGGACCCTATCTTGCTGTTCCCAGTCACTGCAAAGGCACTTGCCATCTGCACTGTGTTTGGGAGGAGTCCACATCTGAGTGAGAGCTTGAACTGGGGGCCAGGTCCAGGAGGTGTTTGCCTCTCTTGCTCAGTCTCCTGGTGGTGTCTCTTTTGGACTGCCTTCCTTCCATTCTGTATTCAGCTCCAGCAGCAGCCAGCTCCCAGGCTGATGGGGGCTACCAAATACTCCCTGCCTTATTTGAATACAGTAGAGAAGGTGTCAGAAGAGGATTTTTGCATCATTTGTCATATGTTCATGTGGAAAAGTCCTCCCCAAAATGATGCTATTCCAGGCAGGTGAAGGAAGGACTTTGTAGACCTGAGGAGTTTTTTAAATGGAAGGTCTTGTGATTTTTTCATGCTTTATGGATTTTTAAAAATATACATGATAGTAAAGGCATGATGAAAGTTTCTTTTTAAAAAAATCTGTGTTCCTCTGTATAATTTCTTGTGTGAGAAATGAGTATGATGCACTGCACTCCTGTGCCCATAGCACAGAGGTGTTCACAGACCTGCCCCTTACACTTTTATTGATACTGCAGAGATAAATGCTATCAAAAAAATGTATTTGAGAAGGCAAATGAGCCTTTCTGCATTTGCAGCTTCGTATTTAGAGCTGGAGTCAGACATGGAGGAAGGAAAACTATTTCACAAAATGTTCATTCTTTCTGAGGCTGATGTCTGTCTTTTTAGCCCAAGGAAAGGAAACCCAAGGAGAAAGTATCATAGACAGATTTGGGTCCAAACTTTTCACCAGGGTCAACTTCTGCTCTGTAAGTGAGGCCTGCCAGACAGAGGCAATAGTGTCTGAATGATTCTGAGGTGTAGATGCCAGTATATGAAAGCAGTTTGTCTTTAGACAGGTGGAAAAAAACATCATTCTGTAATCCCTCATTTACTTCTTTGTCTTGTTGGAGCTCCCTCATTTATTAAGCTTTCAAACCAAGCTCTTTTTTTGTTGTCTTTTTTTTTTTTGTTTGTTTTTTTAAGATTAGATTGCTTTGTACTGAAAACATTAGATAAATATGAAATATACCAAAATCCAACTGAATCAAAAGGAATGACATTTTCCTCCGGCTGAAGGTCAACAAGAACACAGTGCACTGCCATGCTCCCAGAATTATCTTCTTAATTTCTAGTGTCTCTCTGCAACTCAACCTCCTCCCTTTTTTATCACCCTTTCTATTAGTTTAGTAATATGCTGTCATCCTGATTTTTCTTAATTTTGCTTGTGATATTACTTCTCCTTTTTCCTCCTCCTATGGGAACAGATTTCTTCTGCCATATGCCCATTTAAACCTGATTGTAGTGTCTGAACATCTTGTGTGCTTAGCCACAGCATCCCTTGGGGTTCAATTGAGGCAGAGTATGTATGTGACCTTTAAAGCCATGTCAATGTGAGACTCTCTCAGCACATGGGTCTTTAAAGCCTGGATGTCTATGCTTTATACTAACAAATTTGACCAGCATGCCTTTTTATGAGGATATCATCATTTTGGGCAAATTCCAGGTTCCATATTTTAAATCAGCATGTAGTGCATTTTAAAAGTCTCGGTTTCCCAAAGGTCAAGTTCCAGTAGATTAAAAATGAAAAAAATCAAAGCAGTTGTCATTTTACTTATTTATTCCAGCAAATTTGTAGTAGCAACTACTTGAACGTGACTAATTGGCAATTTGTAAAATGGACTGTTCTCAGTAGCAAAGTTTTAAGTAAATCAATGCTGTAACTGTTTCCTTATTATGACAATTCTTAAAAAGTGTGACAAGGTTGTTATAGGAAACAGTGAAAAGTTCCTACATTTCTGGGGATAATAGATTTTGTATTTGTAGCTTAAGTAGTCTTTATTTTCACACTTTTTTTTATATACACCAGAAATAGGACTGCTGGGTAAACAGTGAGCTGCCCTAATAGTCCTGCCGTAATAATGCTTTACTGTGCTGAAGTCTCATAAAATGTCTGCAGCTCGATGAAAGCCGTTTCGCAAACATTCTTAGTTTGGATCTTGTGTCATGCCACAGCTTCGTTGCTGAGCTTTGCCTTCCCAGAGAGTCTCTGACAGTTCAGCACATAAATTGTCCAAATTTCAGTGCATTGCTAATATAAAAGTTCTTAAATATAAAAACTCAGGTGTGTCACTCATACTTATAAACCAAAATATTGTAGCACTTGCCTTATGAGGCAACAATATGTGGGGTCTCAAGGTATTTATTATGCAGCTGACTGGAGAGACTGAAAGTAGTGTTTGATTTGTACTCTGGAGCAAAAAGAAATGTTTCATTTCAATTAAAACTGACAGTATGTTCTAGTAACATAAGCACAGCATACATTGTACATGTATTGAAATTATCCCTACATTACATAAGTAACACAGGAAATTCAGTACTGAAATGAAATGTTTTAGGCTATGAAAATACATAATTATGACATCCATCCAAAGGATATTAACTTTTCGCTCAATAGTGCTACATATCATGCAATTGGATTTTGACCGTTAAGCAGTTTAATTCACCAATTAAAGTTAGGCATTTCAATATTCATCTTCCAGCTTAGCTTGGTAAAAATAAAATATATTTGTTGCTTGCTTTATAAAATATAGGTATATCACAATTTTGTTACTTTCTAATCCTTCATTAAATGAGGATTCCTTATCTAAAAGCTCTCAGCTTTGAAATATTTCTAAATATAGAATTGGTCACAAATCTAAGTTTCATGGGGTCGAATATTTTCTGCTGAAAATGTAGTAAAGGAGAAATGAACAGCATTTAAACAGAAGACAAAACCAGCAGCCAGAATGGGCAAATATTGTAAGCTGGTTTTAGTCTTTCCCTTGTTTTAATTCAATAGTGAGGATCTGGGAAGAGTAGTTGCCTTTGTGGTGCAGATTACTAACAAAATTAAATGCTAGGGGACTTGTCACTGATGTTCCTAAATCAGCAATCTTTTCAATGCTAATCACTTTCTGAATTTCATTATGGCATACTTCTGTCTGAAGAAGAAGTCTATTGATTTTCCTCTTTGGAAGCAATTTTTGTGTGGGATTCTCAGGCAGAGGAGCTTGAGCAGTGAGTAAATCTTTCGGGAAGGGTAGGTTTTGTAAACTCATAATGTGTGACAGCCAAGCTTATGTTTGGACTGTTTGTCCTATCAAGCTACACTTAAACTCAGAATTCTTGGAACAAATTCCAACCATCGAGTTGGAATAAAACTATCACCTTCTCCTGCAAACACTATTATCAAAATCTTTGGACTGCATTTTTTTCTTATGCATATTCATTCATAAAGACCAATATTTCTTATTTCTTCAAAAAAAAGGGCATCAAAGTTTGCATTTTCAGAGAGAGCAACCAACAGGAGAGACAAGCACCTCTTACTTTAAGAGAATATCCAGACACAAACTCACCAGAGTACAATTGCAGGTGATGTATAGGTATGTGTAGGGGTGAGGGGTGGGTGTCTCATGCTATTTGTGCAACAGGGTTGCCACAGAGGAGACTCCCAGAGTGAGTGGCTCTTTTCCTTCTCAGCTTGTTGGTAGAACCTCAGGGGAATTCTGGGGCAGATGAAAACTGCTTGTGAGTGGGAAAGGATCCCACCCCTGCATTCAAGTGATAGCATAATTGAGTAGCTGCATCTGCATCAGAGGGTAGGATGCTTATGTTGTTAATACTGGCTAACAGCTACTCTTTGATTTTACTTGCTGTCTATATAATGAACTACAGTCAAGATTTTTTTTCCAGGGATATTATCATATTTTTATTTGATAGTAAATCAAAAGTATACTTCCTTTTAATTAATATTATATTCACCTACACATAATTTTCTGGTGTAAAGAAAGGTTATCTAGAAGGTCAAGAGCCAGAGAGAAAGATGGTATCTTGTAGCTTGAATTAATTTAAAAAAAAAAAGGAAATAGATTTTTAGAGAAGAGAACAGTATGAGTCTGGCCTGAACTGGGTCAGGCCCAATATCCTTCTGAGGAAGAAATAAAGGGCTTGAACCTTCTCCCACTGAGAGCAATTACAAACCTGCAGTTTACTATAATAGCTGTGTATGATAGGGGTATAATAAATTTAAGGTCTGAGATAATCAAGAAGGCCTGCGTAATCTTCTGCTAATGCTTCTGAAAGATGCTCTAGTGAAATGCTAGGTAGGGAGAGCCCTACACTACCCTGTTATCAGAAGAAATAAGTTTAAGCCACTTGCTTGTTGCACCTGGCTACAACTGATCCTATGAGCCTGGTTTTAATTTGACAGTGATTTAGGATGAAAAAGTTTTGAAAGTAAAATTTATGGAATGATGACTAGGAATGCTGTAACTGGAGAGACTGGGAAGTATGAGGGGAGAGGGAAGAAGTTTTATAAAGATACCTGTTTTATAGTGCATAAGAAGGTTCAAAGACCATTTTAGACAAAGGTTCCCAGGTTGGTGCCCTGTTTTTGACAGAGGATGACAGGAGATGCTGGTGGGTGGTACAGGAGCAGAGCACTCCCACAGAGTGCACTCCCAGCCTCCAACAATGTACAGCTGGGGCATTTCACATCCACAATGTGCTCTTGAAAGAGAAGCTATTATTATCCATTTAAATGTCTTCCTAAAACTCACCTTATTCAGAGCATTGCTTATTCAGGGGCATTAATCCAGCACTTGCAAAATGTAAGATTCACTGAATTTGAGTGAGCTAAGTTGCTTTCTAACTTTAACTTCAATTGGATAGAAATATTAGTTCTGATCCAAAGCACCACTGCAGCCATTACATATCTTTCTGCTGCCTTAGGTAGGATTTGGCTCACAACCCCTGTGCCCCCTATTATTATCAATTTAAAGTAACTGTGACAATGGCATTTGTTTTTCCTTTTCCTAAGCTGGAAAATTTGTGAAGATGTTGCTGTAGCCTCATCTCTTTTGTTGATTGTCCCTAGTTATACCTTAACTAAAATTTAGATTTTAAATTTCAGAAAAGAGACAACTCTTTTTTTTTGTCCTCTGTTTTGAGTCCTTTAAAATATTAGTAGAACTGTATTGTAGAATTTTGTCAGTATATTGTATGAGAGCAAAAATCTATACATAGTTTTTCTTCTATGGAAAATATATTAAGTACGATATAAAAATATATGGTAGAGTACCTACCAGCAATAGGAGAGTCCTTGAAAAGAAAACCTAGAACTTATTTTAGAAGAGGCTACATTTTCTGCTAAATATAATTTGTTCAGAAGACATATGTGTTCAAATGCCAGTGATGACTATTAAATTTGAGTGAGATGGTTACATAAATTCTTATAAATTATTTGGATATTACTTTTGAAAAAAAAAAATCTTACAAAGTATTTTTACAGTCTTTGTTTTCCCCTCTTACATTTTGCAGCTTTTGTATTTCAATTGGTATAATTTGTGAACATGAAAATACATGTTAGATCTCTAGTGAACCGCTGATGGATAAGAAAAAAAAAAAAACAACAAACTGTTTCAGCTTATTCCAGATAAAGACATTAATGTCCTAAGTTAACACTGAGCTAACGTGCTTTAAATTTCAAAGCTGAAATACATATGAGGTTCTATGTGGAAACTCTGCAAGTAGTATAAATGAGTTTTAACCTGTTTCATATAGGCAAGTTCTGTAAATACCTGGCTAAAGGGTATACGTTAATACTGCTCTCCTAATGACAGTTAGATTTTAAAGTGAAAGGAAGCATATGAAGCCATGCATTATATGTCATAAATATATATATATATATCAATTTGCATGCACATCAGTTTTTGAAAGGTCATTTCTCATTAAATTTTCTGAAAAGATTCGTTGATTCATACACTTATTTAGCATATTCATTTGTATGAATCAGGATTTTATCTGCAGACTGAGTGTCTCCAGTGCTTAAGGGAAATACTGACAGCTGAATGTCTAAACCTGTTTCTGGTTAAATGTTATCCTTGGTTGTCTTCAGGAACACAGACTTTGCAGCCAATATTTTTTCTACAGTTTTCCTAGTTTGTGCATCATGTTTTCCTTATCCTTCCCTAGACACAGCAAAAATTGCCTCCGTTTTATAAGCACAGTAGTCAGCAATTCATAGAAAAGTGAATACTTGTTTTAAAAAGGAAAATCTTACAACTGAATTATTAAAAATTCAGAAGTTTCTAATTTTCTATTAATAACTGGAAAATTGAGGTTTTTCCATTGTCGGTGGTGTTACAACTGAGCACAGCTAGAATGTTATTTCTTTGGCGTATTGCTTTGGACCTCTGGGGTATGATATAAGGCACAGAGCATTCAGAGCACTGCAGCAGCTTTCTGCTTACTGAATAACCAGGGGAAATAGCTGTAGAATGGAGTCAAGGGGAATGATGGTCAGCAATGATTCTGACTACACAGTTTTTCATTGGCAAATGTCAGACTGCTGTAACCCCAGGACGCTGTGATGAGTTTCTGGTCACCTACCCCAGCCTGTACCCCAAACTAACCAACAGCTCACTGCTTAGAGGGAGGCAAGAAATGCTGCTCTCTGAAGTGACCCCTGAGCCTTTTTGTCATGAGCCTCTCACTTCCCTGAACGGAATCTTTTCTATTGGAATCAGGGAGAAAAATAGGAACTTTATGTAATGAAGAACTCCATAGTATGTGAAAGATAATGACTGGGGTTCCCTTTCCTGTTAATATGTTATTGCTTACATATTAACTGGAAAATGAAGTTATTCCAACAAGGGAGATGGATAGCACTTATCCTGGAATACCTCTGTTCTAGCAATTCAGACATTCAAAGGATGGTAGAAGATTAAGATTTAATATCCAGACTGTATCTGACTTCTAGATGCCTCAAATACAGTTTTCCCATGGTGTGCTTCCTTTTACTTTTGTTTTGTATGAAAAATATTCAAAATTTATCAGTGATGCTCAGAAATACAGAGCCTATGCTGCTTTGTTTTTGGTGTCAGTCCTGCAAGGCACAGGTGTCTGTACAACACAGCTGCTCTTGTAGATGCCCAGATGGCCAGACCTTGTTCCCTGATTTCCCCAGACATAACAATAAGAATAGAAGAAAATTGCCAATAGTACAATTAAACAAAGAAATACCTGCACTGCCACTCTTGTATTTCATATTATCTCCTGCATTGCTGCATAGTTTGCTCTGTGGTGCCACTGGAGGCATGTGGACCCCTGGCCACTGCAGGGGTGGCCAGCACAACTCCTGCTGAAGGATCACCTCATAGTAGATGTGCCTGACATAGATCTTGGCCATCTCTGTCTCTTGAGGCTGTTGCCTGTCTGCGATCTGAAATAGGACAGATCTGGAATTGTCCATCATCCTCTTCAGTGGAGATAAGGTATCTACTTCCCACAGTAGACTCTTTAGCCTTAAGTCAGGCAGCTGACCTTCCTTTGCACTGTTTGGAAGATGCTGATGTCCCTAACCTTTCTTTACAGAGATCAGGATGCAAAGATGGCCTCTTTCCACTTCTCAGTGTCCTCCGTCAGCCTGAGATGTTGCCTTTGGTAAATCAGGGTATGTAACTCTGAACAGCTTTCCAAGTGTTTGTTTTATCTTGGTAAACCTGGTCTATTCTAAATTTTAGGAGCCAGCTATGAGGAAACATGGTCACAGGTGCTGATAAGAACTCTGTATAGACAACCAGTGCACAGGTGTTGGGACCTTCTGCTTCTTTCTCCCTCCATGCATTGCCCAACTTCCACAGAGTCTGCAGGCATTAGTTTCAGCCCTGCATCCATGTGGGTGAGCAGTGGGGCACTCTTCACCTCTCTGACATGTTGTATTTTGAGGGCCACATTGTTCCAAGTAAGGCTCCAACAGTGCAGGCCTGTGTAGTACCTGCACTATTGGTGCAAAGCTGGGCTGTGCTTGGCTTGCCTTTTGCTAAGAGGAGTACCCTCTTTTTAAGTACCACCTTCATTCAAGGGAAGTTTTGGGGTTTTCTTGCTTCTGTTCATTTCCCATCTTAGCTGTAAATGACAGCACTGAGGAGTGAGAAATTCTAAATGACAGAGCAGCCAAATCAAACTCTCATGGCAGAGCTACCATCAGTTTATCTCCATCTGCAGAATGGGGACAGTTTGGAATTCTTAATACTGTTATCACAGGAGCATTAGTTCCTGCCCTCAGTAAAAGAGCTGTTGAAAGGACACTTGAAAGGATTTGTCTGCACTGCTTTTAACAAATCTGGTTAGTGGAGGCAGTTTACCCCTGTATGTTTTCCCTAATTGTAGTACACCAAGTTGTGATCTATTGGTAGAGTCTGTCTGTGAACTCTGTGCCTTTCCCCTGAGATCTCTGTGCAACCCCTGAGAGCAGTGAACGTGAACATCAGTGAAGCAGTCCTGGTTTACTGCTGCTGGGGTTTGTCCAGCATCCATAGCTTTTTATCCTGTGAGTAGTGTGGGCAAAGTAATTCCACAAGGAAAGAATCACAACTGGATCTCAGCTTTTGTATTCCATGGGTGGGGGGGATGTTTGCATTTCATTAGTGCTAAGTTTGCTATTTCCAAGGATTGGGAAGAAACATCTCTTCCCTCCTTTCTAGAACATAGAGTGGTGTTTACTTTCTCATTTTGAAACTTTTGCATCTTGTGTAACAGCTGTGCTAGGGCAGGACTCGCTCTCTGCTGAACTGCTGCTTTTTTCCTTTGGCCTTTGTTAAAATTTCTGATAAATAACAGACTGTCTACAGCTGTTCAAATGATGTTGCTTTTTCAAAGTGTCACTTCGGTGTTCGTTCCCACCAATGTAGGCTTTGCTTTAGAAGGTAAATAAGGGAGAAATAGGGCTTGCTGTTGAGTAAAATTGAACATGTGGCCAGTGGGAAAAGAATCTGAAATGTGAATTGCCCAAGCCTACAGAAGCCATCCACCTCCAGCTGTGATGGAGACACTGTAACATCTTGGCAACATTGCTGTGTGCAATTTTCTTTAAATAACTAGTGGGTTTTTTGTTTGCTGCAGTTGGTGCAATTTCTTCACATTTTCTCATTTGAAGGTAATCTGCTTCTAAGAAGTGATTAGTGTGATTTGTGCATGGAAGACTTCACTGGGCTTTGGATTTTTGCAGTGGCATTAACAATGCCAGTGCTACTGGGCTCACCACTGTAATAAATAATGAGACGATAATATGTGTGACTTAATAGTATACTAATCTATTGTTGTAAAGATAACTTGTATAATTTATATTAGTCCATGATTTAATGTATCTGGAAGCTTGCTCTAATAACTTCATACATTCACAGTTCTTGAATAAAAGGATCTTATGAACAAGGATTTTATTACTTACATGCTGTATCTCTTCTTTACATAGCCGTTCTGTTCATTTTTTTTTTAAGCTTCGTGTATAGATCTCTCTAACAAAGTGAAGGGCAAAATTTGATCTGCATTTGAAAAATATATCAACAATTTTGAAGAAAAAATATGACTGAAAAGTTTTATCTGTGTTTGAGAGTAGAAATTGAATTTCTATAGTAACATTTAGGTGAGGTAAATATTCAGATGAGTTTGATTCATTTCTGGTTGCAAACTTCTTATAAAGACAAAAATATATAATTTATAATTCCAAAGAGAGAGGAATGGGAATGAACTGAAGTAACTCAACTCTGTCCTTTCCACAGCTGAGGACACAAAGTAATAATTGTTGCTTAGCTAAATTATCACACAAAAGAACAGCAAGTCATTCATTTCCACATGAAAAAGCATAAAAATAGGGTTTCTGTAAAACTGATTGGAAGGTTTAATATGAGAATGTCAATGTGAAGGTTGCCTTTTAAAGGTGTTAGGACTGCTTGGGCTGGAATTTTTGTTTTTGCTCAAGCATAGCTGGAGTAAACCTGTAGCAATTAAATAAATGAAGAGCAAATGCCATTGTTAAAACAATTAAAAAAAAAAATATGGCAGTCCAGAACATCAGCTCCTCTAGTTTTTGAAAACCTTTCTCAAGGTTGTTATTGTTGTAACAATTTACATCATATATAAACAAATGTGTTGGTTCCAGTATGGTAGCAACACTTACTCAGAGGCAGTAGAGCCAATGGTCCTGTGATTTGCTCAGTGACTCTTTAAATACAGGGTGCTAGCTTACAGCAGTGCTGCAAGACAGATAGATATAATTCAGTTGTCAGACATCAAATTCTGGTACTTTTGGAAAGAAGCTGGGTTTGTCAGTTACAGGGAGATCTCCAAAGGAATCTGAGAATTTTGTGAGCATGTGCTTCAGGTTTGCTCAACATTTTGAGGCAAGTGTAAATCACTTCTAAGTAAGCTGTGACGAATGAAATGTTCCTAATTACAAGCTGCTAGACAATCTTTACACTATTTTTGCCTTAGTACTACTTAAATTTCTCCAGCATATTTTATAGACAAGAAAGTGTGACTAAATACCTGCAACATCAGTAGACTCATGTAGGAATAACAGTGAGAAGAAGCAGAACTAGCTCCTCTGGATGAATATGTTGAATATTTCTTGGATTAGAAGTGATACATTGGGAATCTCAGCCCAAATCTGGGTGATCAGCCACTTCAGGAATTTTCCACCATCTTGGCAGAGAGGCCAGGGACTTAATAGAGGTAGAGTGTGAACTACGCTCTGGTTTCCTGAGATGGCTCCATTTCTTGAGGTTTATGGGCAAAATTGTGACTAACGAGAAATGTATGTCCCGCTAGAGAACAGCTGCCAGTGCTCAGTGGATGAGTGAAGACCTGCAGGCCATTTTTTAGTTGAAAATGTTTTAATGGTGTCAAACACTGGATTTTTAATCAGTTTTTCAAACAGCATCAAAAATGCACATGCAAATTGCTGATCTTGCCTGATCTTGGGACCCATTTTCCTGTGACAGCTGGGGCCATCTTAGAAGAAAGCAAAACTAACAATGCGATAAAAGCGTTTCTCTAGACCTTTGTAGTTGGTGAGAGAGGATGTTCAGTTTACCCCAGATAGTGGCCATAATGCACAAACAGCAGGGCTCCTGTGTGCTATTTTCTGATGTGTGGTTCTGGAGGCTGACCACCAGCTGCTTCTCAAGGGGTGGGACAGCCACGCTCGGAGCGTTGGGCAGATACACATCTAGGCCTCCTCTGCCGGGAGCCAGAGATGTGTGGCTGCAGCCACTGGTGAACCTATCTCTGATGGTGCTCTTGCTCATCTCTTACAGTTGTACAGAGGCCCTACATCTGCAACAAACAGGATTTTTGGTTTAATATTTAAATGTCTTCAAAATGGGGCTATCGTGCGAAAGAGGAACTGGGGTTCTTCACTGTGTTCATGCAAGAGGGTGCTTGGAGAATTGGAAGATTTTCTATGCTTATAGGATCACTTATTTGCTTTATTATAGATATATAATATTTGTAATATAGAGTCACTTTATTAGCTGACACATCAACCCTGTTCAGTCTCAGTAACTTGTAGTCTGTTTTGAAAGCAGAAATGAAGCCAGGAATACCAGCAGTGGTAGGAATCAGACAGGGCTTTGCTGTGTCAAAGCTGGTGCTGTCTAGCATTTCACCTTGAACTGGCTGGTGAGAATTTTAAATGTGGAGATATTAGTCAGCATCATGGTTATGGTATGCTGCATTTTCATTGCCATGTTTTGTTCATGAAAGGTGGCTTTTCTGTACCCACAACTGGAAAGCATTCATTGCTCATGTGTACCATGTGGCTACAAATATTGTATCTAGAGACTGTTTTTAACAAATAATTACCTTTTCATTATAGGTACAATAGACAGGGAAGATCTGCTTGGGCAGGCAGTCCTTTGCTTTTACACAGAAGTATTCTACCTTCTGCAACTGAACCATAATATTTGCTTGTGTGTTCAAGTTAAATGCCCAACACAGGATTTCTATATCCAGAATTAGAATTCAAAGGTTCCTGATTATCATTCCTTTTTCATTTGAATTGTTTTTAAACCATTTCCTAAAAATCATGTTAAAAAAAAAAAAAAAGGAAACAAAACCCAACCACCCCCTCAACCTTTCACTGCACTGATATTTGTGGAAGAAAAGCTGCAAAAACACTTTATGCAGGGCATATGAAAGGGAAATGGGCTTAATTTTTAACCATAATATTTTATTTTCCTGAAATTTGTCTTCTCTGTTTGAGGTTCTGTAGAAGAAAAGAGAAACTGTAACCCCTATGCTAGTATTATTTGGAATATCTTCTACATTTTCTATAATTACAAATGTCTTTGATACATTGAGGAAAGAATTTATTGGAACAAATTTTCCAGTTAAATTATGAATATTTTGGCTTGTGCTGTATCCCAATTCTGTTTTATTTGCCCATTTTTCATGCACATAACATTCCTATTAACTTCCTATGTCATTATATTCTCTGCTTCCCACAGTACAATAGGCTTTCATTACCTCTTTTCATTACAACAGTGAGCAAAATGTGCTAAAAATGTACGTGTGTGTGTGTGTGTGTGTGTGCCTGTGTGGTGTCCGGTGTTTACTCTTGTAGTGGACATTTCTCTCCCAGCCTTTTCCATGCTCCATGCTTTATGTGGTCAGCTGTGGCTCCGCAAACCTGGCCAGCGCCCTGTGGGAAGGCATGAATAGCCCTTGTTGTGCAGCACACCTGTGTTCTGTGCACAGCTGTTTGGTTCACAACAGGGTTGCTGTTAGCAGTTATGAAACGTTTTCACACCACCCACCCACTATCCACTGGCTTATAACATTTGCTGGCACTTCTGTCCGGCTTGAACTTTTTTTTT
>VZTB01003256.1:76302-257449 GCA_013397245.1 Thryothorus ludovicianus | reverse complement strand
TTTTTTTTAATTTAAAGGACACCAGGATACTTTATGCATAGGCATAACAAGCCAAATTGGCACAGCACCTTATTAAAAATATTCCCTCTCTCCTGTGTCAAAGATTGCTCTTTTTCTGTCTGTGGTAAATCTCCAACTATAAGAAAAAAGTGTTGCTATTTATTTTGCTATTTTTATATAGTTTGCTCTTTTAATTTTTTCCTAGTTATCAGACAGTTTTGTGCTGGCCAGAATTTAAAGAAGCTGGAACATTATTTTTTTCTACATATGATTTGAGGTGCAGAGTCACCCCTATTGTTCCATATTTTCTCTGTATGTTACAATAGGAAGTTGAGACACTGAGCAATAAAAGTCTGCCAGTGTAGCACTTTTCAAACCCCAAAACTGACTGGATGGATAACTTTAACTCTTCTGAGAGGAAGAAGGCTAAAAGCTCACTTTCCTGGTACTCAAGCCTTCAAAATGGAAAACTGAACTAAAAGAAAAAAACTAAATACAAAATGAGGTGGCTAAGTGAAGCAGGTGCTCCATATGGAGGGGAAAAAAGGCAAATTAATGTACAAGCAGCTTCACTTCTATAGGAGAATGCTATTTAAATACATAGACTGGGAAGGCAGCTGAACTCTTCTGTGCAGTTTTATCAGCTGTGTTTTGTATCTCTCCATGACACAGTATGTGGCTCTTTTCTGAAAGCAGGACAATGTGTTTTGACAGCCCTTGGCAGTGAGAGCAACAGTGAGAAAAGCAAACCAAAGTGATTCAAATTAACACGAGCTGGCTGTTGCGAAGCTGGTCCATCCAAAGCATTTCCCATGAATAGAGAACTTCAGATATTTTAAGATGCAACATAACCAAATGGGTTAGAAGCACTGTGTTAGCAGTGCCCACCATGCTGCCACCTATGGAGAATTCCACTTTCCTTTGGTAAGGAATTCTATAGGGGCATTTAGCTCTAGTCCTGTTTGACAAGGTAAACAGGTCTTATACTGAGCTCTATGTAGGGAAAACAGCATTAAGCAGAAGGGCAAATCTCAATTAAAATTACTTTAGGCAACCTTGACCATTTTTGCAGGGGATGGCTTGCATGGGAATTTGTTGTTTTCCTAGATTAGACACAGATGTGTGTTTATTTTGCCATAACTGCTGACGGTTTTTATATTTTTATCACTTTAATGCTGATCATTAGGAAAAATATTGAGAATTTCCTATGCCTTATTTGTTTTCTAAACACTTTCTAATTCAAAAGAGGCAAAAGTCTTAGAATCAAAGATTTTCTGCTCAAGCTAGAGCAATTTCCATGAGTTTCAGAACTGCTGACTTTATTCAAAGATGACTGGTTTTAAGAATTCAAAGAGGTCTAGAAAGGAAAAACATTTAAAGTGCATCAAAGCTGAAAAATCTGGGTTTTGTCACTCATGTCCACTTTTGGCATTGCAGAACAATCTTTTCCTTTCATATTCCTTTGCTGATGGTAAGAACATTATTTTTTGAGATGTACAATCCCATGACTCATCTCTCCATTTTGTGCACCACAAAGTTACTTTCCTGAACGTTTTGACTTCCTAAGAATACTCCTTTTACTTAAGATCCTTCCATTTTGCTTGTCTTCTGAAGAGGCACTCGCCTTCTCCCACCTTGTCACCAAATAAACCTTAATTTAGATAATACAAAGTATCTGTTGTTTTCTTATTCCCACACCTGCCCACATTCTACTTCTCGTATCCAGTGCCTTCCCACTCTCATTTCCAGCTGGAAGATCTCTTCTTCCCATTGTAATAAGACTCCCTTATGAATTATGAGGAGGAAATTAACCCTTCCACCAGTACTTCAGGCCCTCATGATCCATAATAGTTTTTATCTACACTCTGCCCTGTGAAGAAGAAATTGTTGCAGATGCAAGAAATCAAGTCATTTACCCAAGGTCATCAAGAAAGTTAATGGATAAATTAAGAGCAGATCTCATGGATCCTAATTTGGGCTGTGGAAGCTGTAATAGCAATGGTGAGGAGGGTGGAAGGTCCAGGCAGTTGATTTGCACTTTTTACTTATGGCCAAATATGGCACAAATAGAGGCAACCCCCATTCCCAATGAGGAGAGGCGGGAGAGTGGGACATAATTCAAGCTATTCAGATTCTGCTATTTAGCATTTGCCGATCACTAATGTGATATTTGCAAAGTATAATATTTTCTAACAGCTGTAAGAACAAGAGAGCCTAAAATTTCTCCCTATACATAATATCCATGAAATTGCATTGAATATTGTAATGATGTGTTATGCTGCCATTAGCTCCCCGTGAATACCTAATTTGGAAGGTTAATGAAATTGACAAATGTGTGTACTGTATGTGCATTGTCAGTACTAGTTAATGGCAACTCTCACATTTTTATTTGGAAAATTATATAAAACTGAAAGTGACAATTACTGTAACTTCATCTTTTTTGGAATTTAGCAGAGTGTGCAGTTTATTTAAATAGGGTGGTATGTGTTTTAAATTTGTATACCATCATATGAAGTCCTTTGCTCATCATGTGATTATATACTTAATTTTTGTATGAATGAATGCGTGTATTGTGGTCTTTTACAGCATATTGGGCCAATCTTTTTGGTTTTTTTGTGTGTATTCCACACTAAAATACCATAAGTCCTTGTCTTCCTGTTGGCTCAACAGTGCTTGATTACAAAACTCGTGCCAATTAATTCAAAGAGACATCACACATTCAAAATGAATTTCCCCAGGCAAGGAAAGTATGCTAGAGCACAATGAAAGAGTACACTCTTGTATTTTCTGAACATGGTCACTTGCAGCTGCGGCTGCTTCCATATATGAATTTGATGAGATCCTTGAAGTTTGGCCTCTAATTATTTCTGTGACTTTAGAGAAAGCTTCTTTAGGTCAAGGTCACATTCTTAGGTGTATAGAGTCTAATTTGATTTCTTCTTTTGGTTTAAAGCTGTTAAATTAGACAGTTTCACATAGTGAATGGTCCCTTATGGTCCTGGAGATCTCAGTTTTATCTCCTGGGAAGTGAGAAGACACATTATGGTAATCCTCTGTGATGCCCCACAGAATGGATAATGTTACCACATGCAGATGTGGCAGGCTAGAAAACAGTGTATGGATGGAGTGATAGCTGCTCAGCCCACTTCCCCTGTTATTTAATTTTTGTGCATCTCTTCAACTCCTTGTGGAGTTTCTTCTGAGGAAGCAGGTGTCACAGAGGAGGATGGCTGCCCTGAGGAGACCATATGTGTCACTTCCAAGAACAAAGCAGTCTTTTAAACCTAGCGCTATATTGAGCCTGTGAGTCATGAATCTTTAGATCAATAACCAAAATGTTTTCAAATGTGGGGGCAGCCCCAAATAGAGTGACTTAATGCTGCAGTTCCATCCAGCGTGCCTTGGTGCAGGGTCTGGTTTCAGATAACTGGTCTCTGGAGCAGGGCCAGCTGATGTGTGGGGCTGAGGTGCTGATGCAGGCAGGGTTTGCTTTTTGATACTCAGTACTCCTGCTCTGGGTCAGCTTCAGGCAGGAGCTGTGCTCTCGGGCTGTCCAAGGGTCGCCTGCAAGTCAGCAGCCCATCTGACTCTCTGGCATTTTTCATAAGGTGACTTGGAATTGCTGAGGCTTAAGATGTTCTTAGGCTTAGATTCTGCTGTGGATTTCCTCCCTTTTTTTATGTCGTGTTAATAAATGTCATAATAATGTATTAATAAATGTATTAATAATGTCAGAATCTGCTGGAAGAATACATCTATTCAGATCCTCTGCTGCAGATGCCATGGATTCCTGTAAAACTCTGAAGAACCATTAAAATGCTCGTCCTTCTCACACTTGACAACAAGGAGTTTTACTGCTTTTGCTCCAGGCCTGGTGGCCATGTTGCATTTGACTCATGGTAATATTCAGGGAGAAGCTGGAGTGCATTAATCATCCCACAGACCTCTACCCCAAAAGTACAGATCATGCTTTAATGTTTGCATCAGCTGTGATTGTCTATCTATATGCTGATTTGAAATAAGAAATTTGAAGCCTGGAAAAGCTTCACACTGAGATTTGTCTTGATAAGTGGGAGTGTTTTGCTGTGGATTAATGATTTACTGATAGCTCAGTAAAGGATAAGGGATATTTGCACCTGGGCTATTGAAGGGAGATTTGCATTTGAAAATGTTAGGCCAGTAAATAATTCAGGGAGATGACATTGAAGCCAACACCTGAATGAAGGAGGGGAGATGAATTTGAATGAACCTTCATGCAAAACTCCAAGAAGGAGTTCAGGGTTATAAGTTAGCCTTCTTCCTTGGCTGCAAGTTTACTTCTGTGAATTTGTGATGGAGGGTGTACACCAGCTCTTGGACACTGTCCCTGTGGGTCAGATGTGGTTTAGATCTTCTTTGGCAGTTTGATATAAAGTGAGACAAGAAGGAAAGAGATGATGTTGGGCCACTTAGACTTGATTTTAGAGAAAGATTTCTTTCCTTTTTGCTGATCATATGTTAAAAATCTATAAAACTCCGTTGCTTACCTTGGATTTTATACATAAGTATTTTTCCTTGCTTTTGGCTTAGCTTGTGCTGAGGACAATGTCTAATGTTGGCTAGAATTAAAAACCTGTTCTGAAAAGTGGTATATAGACATAGTCTAGCAACATCTAAGTCCTTATTATGTCCCATATCAACAGAAATAGCCACCTGTGAATACTGTGGGACAGAAAGGCAGCTGTGAAAGTAGAGCTACACTAATGTAAAATATTTTGTTGATGAGCACAAGGCAGGGGGGTCTTGTGTACACACAGTGTGACAAAAAGTACGTTAAATCTCAGGTTTTATGTTCCTTTCTAGAACTTTGGGGGAGCACAGGAAAGCAATTGACATGCTCTAGCTTTCCTTGAAGAGCTCTGCCTCTTATATACAGAAAGATATTTAGTAGCTCCTGCATACCTGAGCATATTTGATAGGCATATGCATTCTTCTATTCTTTTCTGACCAATATGCTTCTGTACTATGTATGTGCAAGAGGGAGATAGATAAAATTTCTGTGGATGGATCAGATTTCCTTCAAGGTTAGGAAGTAAAGTTATGTACACTTAACTCATGAAATTGAAGGAACTCAGAGAAAGAAGGTAATAATGAGGAAATGTTTCAGATGATTTTTCCTCAAGAAACGTAGTAGGGCCACCAATTTTTTTCAGCTTTTTGACATTTGAAGCAGAAGTGGGAGAAGATTAATGGTGAATTATACTGAGAGATGATGCTGCAAGGACACCATAGGGAATGGGCCCAGAAGTGGCAGGGGACTCCCTAGCATTCCCTAGGCTGGGAATGAAGGAGTTTTACCATCTGGGGCTTGTCCCATCACCCCCAGCAGTGATTCCTTCTAGGAAGCTTATTCTACCCTAAGGGTAGCAGGTGTGGAACCCTGACTCCTTGAAGAGCACTGACTTGGTCAACAGCTAAAATGCCACTAAGAGAAAGGAAACCTCTCAAGAAGAATGATCACTTTCATTAAACATAATTCTGCTGGAAATTTGGCTACAAGCAGACAGTGTCCACACAGGGCAGTAGGAAAAAATGATAGTGAGTAACACAGCAGAAAATTCTCCTAATATCTGTGGAACATAGCAGAGGTCCCATCTATCAAACAACTGTGGATAATTATTGATTCATTATGGTGTATTTCAACATTCAGTGAAAAAACTCTCACTGACCTCAAAAGATGGCAAACTGAACTCAGCAAAGGATAAAATAATCCCCATGTCATTTAGCCAGTAAAATTTGGAGAATTAAGGTTTAATTTGCTTTCTAACAAAAACCACCATGTATAACACAATCATTTATTTTTGAATAAAACCCATCAGAAATAACACACAGAAAACCATGTTATAACTCCCCTTTGCTCAGCTAGAGATACACCGTTAGTGAATATGTGAATGTATGATACTTGAGGTATAAGAAATGATACTACACTAGAAGAGGCAAAAATTAGAGTTCATAGCCCTGGGAAGGGCAATTATTCTGTTGCTTCTTGACTGTATTTATTTCAGCATATTTTCCTAAAATGACTGTACTATTAAAAAAAAAAAAAAAGAAAAAAAAAGAGAGAGACAGGATGCCATTTCTCTGACTGTGGTTAGTACAAGCCATAGCTCTGCCCATGCAGCTGTGTCCCAAGCTAGAAGAAAACAATTCTTTGGCACTCAAGAGCAAAGAGTCTTGATGAAAATACTCATGGTTTAACTCTGGCTTGCTAACCTTTGGTTTTAAATGTAAGGGGGAAATAAATATCTTACCATCATAGTTTTATTAAATCAAATGGATACAGGCAATATTTTTGATGTGAATTTGTGTTGTGGTACCTCCTAACTGGGAGGTAAGAGGTGAAATATTTCTTCTTTCTGAGGTTGGGGCCAAACATCTTACTAAATCCAATCTATCCAGATTTTTCTGCCATTCTTATGCTTTCATGCTTTCACATCTGATGCACTACAACTCAGGATATTTAGCTTTGTTCAGACGTTGACAGTATGGAAATTTTTTTGGCTTTCATGGTTCTTCCTATCCTTTTGTCTATTCTTTGATTAAATGTATGTTACTCATAATACCCAGCTTTCAAAATTTCCCTCTGTTTCTTCCATGAGTAAGTTTATCATAGTCAAACTGGAATTTCTGCAGGTGGAAGTACTCTATCCATTGTCTACTCCAAAATGTTTTAGACTATGTTGAATTAACTTTCCATTACCACAATCCAGAGTTTTCAGTGGCTTTCACAATCCCCTTGTCTTCCTTGTTACCCTGGTAGAAAATCATCTTTCTGGATCATACTGAAGGAATTCAGGTGTCACAGAGGTCAGAACAGAATTACCAAGGAGATAGAGGAGGCTGACAGCACTACCTGATGAGGTTCAAGTCCTTGCCATAGTGTCATATGTCACATCCTGCCTGAGCTGGTGTCCAGTGTATAAATCTGGAAATAAATAACTGTGTTTATCGCAGTCTCTTCCTTTCTTATATGGGCTCTGTGGGTTTAGCTCACTATGCTAACCTCTGATGAACTTCTAATTTGTTATTGTTTTCAGAACAATGATTGCTGTCTGAACAGGTTAGCCCTGTAGGGACAGGTTTCAAGTGGCAGCTGTGCACAATACAGGCAGCATGTGGAATACAGGGCCTGAGGGCTGCTCAGCACCCAGCATTACAGGATTCTGCTTTTTTCTTGACTTTAGTGAGTCTGCCTGGGTGAATGAGGCTTACCTGTGGGAGTTGTAAAGTATGTTGCTAAGTTTATTTTTGGTGTTTCTTTTAAAAATCTTCCGTGCCTGTTGCCAAACATAAGACATTTGTTTTCAGACTCTAACTTCTCAGGTAAAGCTGTCATGTTTATTCTGACTCACTACATCAACACATAAACATGAGATTTTTGTTTATATTTATTGCTCTTTGTGTATCTTTATATAGCCTGGAAATATTTTTTTCAAGGCTCTATTCATTTCCAATGTGTGAAAGAATGAGGGAAAAATGTGCCACTATATAGCCTAGTCTCAGTAATTGTGTTCGAGCAGTGTGCTGGCTGTGACACAGTAGGATACAGTTAAACTGGAGGCAGGTTTGAGTTTACATCTTCTGGTATAACTAACAGCCTTAGCTTTGACCATCACTTAACATTAAAAATAATTTTCCATTTTTCAACATGAAAGCCCTGAGTCATCCCTGAAATGAGTGTTGCCTGTGTAGTGATTTTGAGGAATGGTTTGGGGCAGGTTAACTTGCATTCACAGATTCTATAATCTATCATCCACTTTGCAGTGCTTTAATGTACTAATATTTTCACAGGCTGCAGATAGTGGCTCTCTGCTCAGATTAACCACAAGCTCATTCTCCTTCACCACAGTTTGACCTCTCTGATGAGCCACACATTAATGTGTTTGCAGACTGTGTATGTATATTTGACTATAGACGTGTCAAGGCATGCACAGCACAGAAATTGTTTTTATTTGTAAATATGTTTAGTTTTGACTGTGATCTAGCTGGTCATTTATTCCTGGTAAATGATTTTTGTGGTGTCAGATAGTTGTGGAGCGCTGTTAAATATTGGCCCATTGTTTTCAAAAAAACAGAGAAGATTATTTATGGATGGTGTTACAGAATCAGATCAGAAGAGACCTTGCCAGATCATCTAGTCCTGCTGTGTGGCCTTAAGGTAGATCGTCTGAACCAGTTAGTTCTCCCAATGTCTGCTCCAGTTCACTCCTGGTATCTTGTCCTGCTCCCAGTCTCCCCTGTGGTCACTCTCACATCTTATTGGAATGGACCTCCATTTATTTCACAAGGGTGAGCCTCAGGCTTGTGGAAACCAGATGAACCCTCCTGCTCCATCTTGACTAGGGACTAGAGAGAGGCACAGCAGGCAGATGAAGGTCAGGACTGAGCTAGGACAGCTGAAGCTTTCTGCCATGGCACCTGCATTCACATCCTTGGCCTGGGTTTGTAAATGCTGAGTTTTGACACCTGCTTCTCATCTGCACCAGGTCCTTCACACTGACCTCAGCAGAGGCTGCTCTGAAGTGAGGAGCAAGCTGAGCCTGCTGTACATTAGATTAGTACCTGCAAGTAGCTCCTATGACTGGATAAATGATCAGATGTTTGAGGGAGACTGTAATACACCACGGGAATGTGTGCTCTCACCTGAGAGAGTCTTTGCCATGCACTGCAAGGTTGGCACCTCCAGAGGATGACAGGATCTCTCACCAGATCAGGGTTGATGAGGGATGTGGTTACTTCCAAATGCTCTTGCAGTTCTCTCCATCCCTAGTAACCTCTCCATACTGAAACATGCTGGGCTGCTTGTTGTTGGCAGCACTTTCTCCCAGTGCATGATGAGCAGGAGGAAACCCTGGATGTCCACCTTGCCAGGCTGCCACAGAGTGCCAGCTAGGCTGCATTCAGTTGCTGTGCTCTGCTGAGCCCAGCCCCACCAGGCTCTGTTCCCCATGCTGGGGTATGGAGGGGTGGGCTGAGGCCAAGGCCAAGCTTAAAGATATACCCTATAGACACTACCATCTTATCCAGCCTGGTTTTTAATTTTCTTTGCTGTAGTTTCAAAGGAGTTTGTCCAAATGGTCAAAGAGCACTCCCAGGAGCTCCTTCAGGGGTTTCAGATGGTTTATTTTTGAAGAGTACTTTCTCACTCGCTTTGACATGAGACATGCAAGGGTAATGTGCTTCTCTCCCTTTCTGTCTTCTTCTTTTTCCCCAGCATGTAGGAACTTGTTATCGGTTTCATTGTGCAGACGAAAAACTGTATCTTAAGCAACCTCTATAAATGTCACAGGAATGTTTTTTTTCGAGTGTTTACTGAGAACATATTATGTTTTAGTGTCTCTATCATAAATACCTTTTTGTTAATCTTTCACCCTCACTAAATCTATTACAAGCTTTAATCAACCTTTCTAAGCAGTAATAAAATGTTATCAGCAGTTGGCAAAGATTATAAGTGACAGACCCTAATGTTTTCTAATGATTGTCATTATTTAGAAGGTTGTTTGTAGTTTTACAGATAAATAATTAGATCTATCACATACATTTGAAGAGAGGGGAGTGTAACTCCTCATATAGTTTATTGTCAAGAAGTGTAATTTGTAAATACTTAAAAAGAAATAAACCAACAAGCTAGAGCTGAATGGAAATACAAGATCTATTTAGGCAAATGCAGGCAGAAGAGAACATGCTTTATGCTTAAAAGGCAAGATATTCCCCAGGTGAATACATACAGTTCAAATCCTTCACCTACAGGTCAACAAGACCTGAAGTCTGAATTTCTAAGTCTACAGCACCTTCTTTATCATCTTGCTACATTGTTACACACATAAAAATAGGCTTTGTGAAACTATTACTTTGTATTATGCAAATGATTTTTCCTTTTAAGAAACAGTCAATACTGTTTCACTTACATGACATGTTTCTGCTACTGGAGAAGTGAAAGATTTGAAATAAATGAAGGTGAGAATGTCTTAGTCTCCTTAAAATTAAAGAATTTTGTGTGGGTTTCTTTAAATTGGTTTTATTTTGTTTTGTTATGTTTGGATTATAAGGGAATATTGTCTAAGAACTATGTTCTGGATAAATTTCAGTACTGATGTACTCAAACAAGATACATTTCCATGAACTCTCAATGGTGTGCCTATATTTTAATTCTTACGGTCTGATTCAGGTTGTTGTTGAATCTGGAGAAGATGCAGCTCTAGGCTCAGCACAAGCTAAGTTTTATATGTGCTCCGCACATGGTGTTCAGTCAGCTGTCCCACACCTCCTATCTCATCTACCATGGTGCAGCAGCTTCCTGCCTCCTGGTTCTGCTGTGCCCCTGAAGCCATGGAAATTTTTACTGCACCCCTGGTACAGCCCTTGGGCTTTAAGAGGACCACAGCCAGGATCTACTCTTGGGCAGCAATCCAATGGCATCTTCTTCTTCCCTTTTTGTTTTGTCTCCTGTTGTATGACCCCCAGATGTCTGCCAGTAGAGAAGGGCCACCTATGAAGCAGCACATCAAATACTCACAGTGAGTTTATCTACAGTACTCCCAGATAGTTGCTTGTGCCACAAAACTGAAATCCTCACCAGCACCAGGCAGGGAATGTTTTATAGTTTAATGTTGTTTCATGCCCAGTGAATGCTCACTGTTGACCTGCTTTCAGAGAAGGTAAAAAAAACATCTGTGCAGGTGTTTAGGTCTTATGGATGTGTTCCCAGAAGCAAGCACACATGTACACACTGACAGACACACAGACACACAGATACATGCCCCCCCTTCAATCCTTTAGGCTAAGTGATCAGTTTAAGCACAAGTGTGGACCAAATCAGATTAGTGCAGCTGAATTGGATCTTAGCTTTGCAGTCGCAGACCTCATCCAGTCTGCCTTTAAGCCTCAAAACAAACTCATTGCCCAAGTACACCCTTTTCCCTAACATCAGCTTTCCTGTTTCTCAGCATGTGGATCAGCTACGTGCTCAAAATGCACTTGCAAATGATTATTAATTTCTGTGTATTTTTTTGAAAAGCTTGGTTTATTTCTTGTGGTGGGTTTCTGTTGGCTAGTGTAGATGTTGACTCCTTATTCCTGTCATCACCTCTTAGGCATTTCTAGAGTGTTATGCTGACTGCCTTTATTTTTGTCTCTAGTGAGCTCTGTTTCTGCATATCCCAGAAACTTTCTTGTTTAATTCTGTTAACAAAAAAAGAATGAAATGTTTAAAAAAATTAAGCTGATTTTTAGCTCCTTAGTAAACTCTAAATGGTACACTTTTTCTAAGCAAACTAGGCATTTCTAGCAATTAATTTCTTTTCTTGAGCTCTCTATTACTCTGGAGAAGGATGTGCATCCTAAAGATATTATAAAGTAAGCAGAAAACCCTGTCCAAACGACTGACAGTGTTTAAAGTTAGCATTTGGAGTATATCTGCGAGAAGCAGCAGCAATGTTTAAATGGGAAATTCCAGACTATAAATTCTTTTTCAGCTAGATTATATGCAGTACAAGTGTTGACTTTCAATTTATACCTTTGATATGACTCATTGAATGTTCTGATTCTTAGTTTATTTGTCCTGTCTTCAGCAAAATGAATTGAATATAGGGTTATCCAACCATGATGCGTTGTCTCTGTGCCTCAGATGTTATATTGGAGAAATCTTAGTGTCTGGCACTATCTAAGAGGAGTATAAAAATTTGATTTGGTCTGCAGCCAGCTTTCCTCCCACTCTGGAACAATGATGGAACATCTGGAGAACGCTGTATTCATTAACCCAAATCCTGAACACTTCACATAATACCTGATCCTGTAAGAATCTGCTTAGTTTTCCAGCCTGTGTAATTTGTGCTGGATGCAGCTAGAGCATATTTAGTCAAAGGACCTTGTCTCTTACATTTTTGAGCTTTTATGTGACATTATGTTTTGTCATAATTGATGGTAACAGGATTCCTATTTGCTTTCTGATATAAAATGCCAGTTAAATGCATGGTGGCTCACTCCATTCCCTCACCTCCAGAAATTTCTCTTTATTTGTCATTTGTATTTTCAGCTGGAGACCTTGGGGTTTTATTTTACCCAGGGTCTCAGCTGAAGCCATATGCCAAGAGGCCTCTTTACTTTCGTGAGGATGGATCTTGGAATATCAGACTGGCACCAGTGTGCCACCTTTATTGTTTTTCCTGCTTTCATAATCTCCCCTTCTCACAGTGGCAGATGCACACCAGTATTGTGGCTGTCAGAATAGCCATTTTCCTCCTGGGGTTTGAGGCTATGCTCTGGCCAGCTGCTGTGGGGTATACAAAAGGGATGCAGTTGGTACATCCCAAGGTTTGAATATCCCCTGTGATTTTACATTCTGTGCTTGCCTAGGAAGGGGATTGTGTTTATGTCTTCTCACGACCTCAGATCCTCTGCATGAATTTGATTTTTGATGAGACTAAATAAAGCTAAACTACTTAACTCTTTATTTTAAAATGACTGTCCTAATGCCAAACATGGAAGCTCATCTGTCTGTTATAGGAAAGGAGGAATGAAGCAGTACTTAAGAGCACCTTGGAACTCTTTTCTCCCTTTACAGTATAGATATGATCTGTGCTTGACCTTGTGCAAGTCACACAGGCTGAAATCCAGAAAATACTTACGCACCTAAATCCTACTGTGAGATTTAGCCCCCTGGATAGGAGAAAGGTCCAAATTTTCAAAAACCTAAGGTTTTCAGAGCACCTCATATGCAAAATGAACATGGAAGCTCATAGTTTTCTTCAGTGTGCTGTTATGAGAACAGGGGAACCACGTTTGTAACATGTAAGCCATTCATCTTTGTTAAGCCCAAATGCTGAATTAGAAGAACACAAAAGTGTATGTTATCCCACTACCCACCTTTTCTACTGATGTTTTCAAAATATGTCATTTGCTGGCAGGATTTGCCAGAAATGGAGTAGAGTTTGGGACCAAACCTGAAAATTCTATCTTTACATTTTATTGATACAGCCTCCAAAGGTTTATATAAAAACAACTCAGATGGCCACTTTTCAAGGCCTTGACATCAGCATTGCTGAAAGAGTTAAGGCCATTAGCTGGGTGCCATAAAAATCCTTAGTATCTCACATCTTCAAAGCAATGTACAAATATTAACTAATTAATCTTCAAAATAGCCTTACCTCCACACCCCACAGTCAACCCTGATTAAAAAGTAAATATTCCTCCTGCACATGTAATCAAGGCTCAGAGCTTTATGCTCTAAGAGTGTAATTGACTTGTTTCTTGTTTGTGATTTTGATAAACAATTCAGAGTAGTTCAAAGGATGCAGAGCCAGAAGGAAGGTCAGTAGCAGTGTTCAGTTACGGAGTGAGAAGTGCTTCCTCCCAGATGCCATCAATATTTCTGGACTTAGCTTTCTTTTCACATTAATATGAGAGGTACAATATTTATGGTGCAAAATACATGCCCGGCAAGCCTAAACTACAGTGACAAGAATGGTACTTTAGTATACTTTTTTAGATACCTAAAATTTCAGCTTGCCATTGCTCAGTGTTTTTATTGGTATGCTGAAGTGCACAAGTCAGTCCACTTGCTTCTTTCCTGAGAGTGGACCCATCACTGGACCCATCCAGTTACAAAGATAATCTTGAAACCAGATTGATGGCTAGTGCAGAATTAGGGGATATTTTCGTACTTAAAAAAGATATGTATTAATTGATCTCAGATGAGGTTGTGTCTCTTGAATCTGACCTCAAGAACAGATATTTCACAAGTACTCCATCACAATTGGTTTGTCTTGTGCCACAGTGACAGTGACATTTAGAATAAAACCACTTTGTGACCACATATTGATAAGTGTTTTCTTCAGCCCTGAATGCTGCTGCTAAGTGAAACTCTTCAAAGAGTGCTTACTATTTTTAAGTGTTTTTGTAGAACAGGGGTATACAAAATCCCATTGTGATAGCCATGTATTTACATCTGTAAGCACGTCAGTGAATAAATGCTAGTAAATACCAAAGGTAGCCTCAAGCTATGCCAGTGGAGGGTCAGATTGGACAACAAGAAGAATTTTTTCACTGAAAGAGTGGTCAAACATTGGAGGCTGCTCAGGGAGGTGGTGGAATCACCATCCATGGAAGTGATCAAGAAATGACAGGACTTAATACTGTGACTTAGTTGGCTTGGTGGTGTTTTGGAAAAGGTTGGGCTTGATGGTCTTGGAGGCCTTTTCCAACCTTAATGATTCCATGATTCTGTATGGAAATATGAATGTCAGGCCTGCAGCCAGATTCTGCATCTGGCAGAAGGCAGGTCCATGGCCTTGTGGGCCAGTGCAGGGAAGGGAGGGATTCAGGATCGACAATCCATTCACAAGTCTGTAGGATCAATCAGCTGTGAGATCAAGATATTGCAACAATTTGCTATTGTTGTGCTTATCCTTGATTTTAGAGCCTGGGTACTCTGTCTGCTGAACCTTAGACCTTCTATGTATTACCGCAGATTCATGTTGATATCTTGTCTGGCTGAGATCTGAGACTTTAAAGATGCCTTTTGTTTTTTGTTTGCTTGAGAACATAGTCCTCCTAAATGACTGCAGGAGGTCACTCTGTTCACTCTGTTGCAGGATGTGGTTAGTTCTTTTCTACTTAATGCTTTAAGGATAAACATTTCAGGGGCTGAAGTGTATTACTGCTGGAGATCAGAGATTATTGTAGTGTGTGAATTTAAAAAAAAGTCTCAAGTCAGGCTGTTGAAAATTGTGTAGCTGAGTTGGTGAGGATGGATAACTGCATCAAGAGATGAAATGTACTTTTATATGGAGCAAGTTAAGGCAGCAGCAATAGCTGCATTGTGACCATGGTGCTTGGTCTTTGGAGGGCTCAGCTTGGGACTGTGAGTTACCATTGCAGTGCCTGTATCAGCAAAATGCTGTATACTTGCCAGCCCAAAAGTGTTCTAATTTTCTGGACACATAAAGCACCACATATATCTTCTTGAAAAACCAGTTTTAAAGATCACAAAGCAGTTCTAGTAATGAATAATACTTACAGAAAACCTAGTAAATTGGAACACTTTATCAAGGTATTAAAATATGCTGCATGAAATTCAGGTGTGGTTGGTTAAAAGAGTTAAAAATAATGGATTCTTGCTGTGCCCTAATTGAGTTTAGTTTGCAAGATATGCCTGGTCCTGCTTTTGAATATTAAAAATTCAACATTTGCCACATAACCACTTCAGCTCAGTTCAACACACCTGGGTGCATGCCACTGTGGGATTAACTCTGATCTAATCACTAAGGAAAGTGGTCTTTTCAGGTCAGGACTGAGGTCATGATTAGACTGTAGATAGAAAATTATTCCTCCTCTCTTTGAATCACGCTTATTTACAGTATCAGGTGGTGTTCACTCATGTCTCCTCATTTCATCATTGAAATGCTAATAGTCATTCATCAGTGTCACTGATACTCCATGTGTGTGTGGGAGCATGTTTTATATTCTCAAACAGGCATTGCAATATCATTTTCAAAGGTAGACCTTGTTAATACCTTTAGGTAGCTCTATGTATTTAATTAGGTCAATGGCTTCAGTGGACATTAAGTTTCCATGCACTGTAGTAATATTGGGCCTCTGTATTTAACTTTAGTGAAGCCAGAAAGTGCATATACAATGCTCGAAACAATTGTAAAACATAAATAAAACATAAATTCTTATATTTGTGTTGAAATGTTAAATGTTCACATTATAAAGCTCCATGTACCAAGGATGCTCCAACACTGTGAATTAATTGCTTGTCTACTCTGCTTTCTGGTCTACATCATCCCATAGCATTTTCAGCAAGTAATTAATTAAAATACATGTATTTAACAAGGACAGCATTCTTATTAGAAATGAGATTAATATTTTGAGATAAAATACTGGAAACAAGTTGAAAACCAGCAGAAGGTAATAGCTGTAAAATCTTTTGATCCTTTCTGTCTCCTTGCTATCAGTTTCCTGGATCTGTTTTGGCATAGAAATATCCAGAGGCTCTGTCTCTCACAGCTTCTCCACTCCTGCAGACTATTGCTTCAAAAATAGATGTCATTTTGCTCAGCTTTGATGTCCCAAAGTATCAGCTTGGTGATTCTCACCTTAGGATTTAACATCCTCTGCAAATGCTAGAGCCAAGCTGGAAGTGATATGGAGACAAGTTGTAGTGTGTTTCTTCCAATGGCCTACTCATCTGCATGCAGAAAGTAACTGATTTTCATTGGCATTTCAGGATTTTGAAACATGGTGCACTCATCAAATTATATTAGATTCCAAGCTGACATGTGAGATTAACCACTACCAACTACCTTTGTAGAGGAATGTCTCAAAAAATGAGTAATTCCAGGAAAAATGGGGGTTGGTTATATAATGGCACCTGGATATAGATAAAATAAAAAGTTATTAAAACTGTAGCTATAAATAGTAAGGATCCAAGAAAACCAGAGCTTCAGCAACAATGTCCATGAAAATGGAAGATAAATTGGTGAAGAACACGGCAGGCCATAGCTGCGTGCACTGTGATTGCTCAAAGTCTAAGCTCATTTTCTAGACATACTTAGCAGTCCTTGGAGAGACGTAAGCACTGCTGGGGCATGATTGGTGTCACCCTGAGGCTGAAATCTGATTTCAGATTAGTGAAGCCTCTGTTCCTCTCTAATGACTGGAGTCTAGCCTGCTGCATCAGGCACAAACACCAACTTTATAAAGAATTGGAAATAGGTGAAGTGATTTGTGCTCTGATCATGCTGGAGACACACCACATGGTTTTCACCCACTCCACTGCAAGCGGAGGGTCTGAAAGAGCTATTTTGTGCTGGTAAATAAAAAAGGAAAGAAACTGTCCACAAAAGGGCATGTGAGTTTTCACAGTATCTGGAATACAGCAACATGAACTTCCCAACAAACAGTATAGTTTATTTTCTTTCTATTGACTTCAAAGAGATTTTGTTGCTGCATCTGGTGAGGGAGGGTATGGAGTTGGGACCAGAGTTTCCATTTTGGAGCCCTTATTAACCTCCTTTTGGAACAGGTGAAGTGCAGAATGCAGGTGTTTCTGGAGAAATAAATCCTATATTAAATATTGCACATGTATCTTAGCATTACTCCTGCTCACATATGCTTGAGGGACAATGTGTATGCTGAACTCTGTGCTTTTTTTTTAGGCACAAACCAGTAATTTAGGCACTCATGTCCACCTTAGGTACCATGAACACTTAATAAAAAACATAATCCAATTTTGTCATCTGAACCAGAAGGAATATTTTTTAAAGATGGCAGAAAAAATATGTTCTTGGTTTGTGAGGTACAGTTGTTTGAAAGGTATTTGATAACTGGAGACTTGTTTCTCTCCCTTCCCCAGTCTCTAGTTTCTGTAATGGATTTTCTGCTCACATGTATCTTGGGCTCATCTGAGCCTGTGTCAGCAGTAAGCACTTAGAGCAGCACGGCTGCAGTGCCACTGAAAGCCTTCCTGGGGCTCATTCCTGACATCACAACAATGCCATGCACTCAGTCAGGCGCTGCTGGTGTTTCAAAGGTGCTCAATGCTTTAATTTTCATTGCCTGTGATCATTTGCTAAAAAAGAAAATCCAAACCATTCTATTTTGCAACAGGAAAACCTTTTTCAAGTCAAGCCATGCATTCCTGAGGTAGCTGGATTAGTAGCTAGCCCTCTCTTTGTTTATAGACATGTATTCAGCTGGTATGAATCTCTTTCCACATTTAACACTATTGCAGCTTAAGCAGAGTTCCAGAGTAAGGCTCTGTAATCAGGCAGCACAGTTTGCTTTGTGCTTAAAAATGGGGAAGAGTACCTGTGCTCTATTGGGATATCTCCTAAATATTGTCAATGGTAATCTCTTTAAAGATATCATTACTGTACAAGGCAAAAATCAATCATTAAATTTAATTGTCAAAGAATTTTTATATCTGACTGGCACTCAGATCCAAACCCTCATAAATAGAATGAATCTTCTGTACACAATAGACAGGTAGGATGTGTAATGGTTTGCCTATAGTAGGCTAAGCAGATCCCACTCAGAGAAATGCAGACTCTGTTTTATTCATATGTGAAGCCATAGCCAGCTGATATATTGTAAAATAGTACTTTCCTTTTTCTGTCTTTTATACTACTACTGCATGACAAGTGCTTGCATGCTGCAGAAATGAGGTCCATTTCAATATTTAGCTATCTTATACCTTGGTATTTCTCTGCCTTGGACTCTAATACCTGAAGACATATGTTCCCAGAGACCTTTTCTGCCAGCAGTTTGTACCTTCCTATGCACATAGTTACTGGCTGGAGAAACATCAAGTGGTACAGCTTCTTGACTTTAAACTTCTGCTTCATTCAACAGAAACTGTGGACACAGTGAAATCAAATGTGGGTCTTGGAGTCTCTGAATGTTAATTTTCATGTTTGCATGGGCCAGCTGTGCACTGGAGAGGATAACCACAGGTGTAAAGCCTTGCTCTCAGGCTATTCAGGTGTTGGATGCAACTACCCCCTTTTGTTACCTCTGGGGACCCTGCAAAGGAGCCTCTCTGGCATTCACACTGCTTAGAGATGGCCCAGGATCCCAGCCCCAAGGTATAGTGAAAATAGGTACACGTGGGACATGTGAACTGGTATCACCCTGCCATGTCACCTAAAGCTGCACCCCTGTGCACTGAAAGCAGCCTGCAATCGCTGCCTTTTTTAAGCCTAGAACTTTTTGTAGTTGTTTGGGAAGAAGAAGGAGAGTTAATGATACTTGTGTAAGAAACAGTAAAATCTGCTGTGCAGCTGTGCAAAATTTTAACCTGACATGCTTATTTCATGGAGAGTCACCAAAGATGGAAAGAGAGGGTTCAAATGTCAAGAACAGCTATTTGCCACTGGAAAAAAAATCAGTGAGACATACTTCTCAGTGTGAAGCTTTTCATTAAAGAATTGATACAGTGTGATATTAAAGAAGAAATAAAGGGTTACACTTTTCCTAAAAAATGTGGAGATTTTTTTAACGCTATGGCACTTGCAACTTGATTTTCCTCTGTAAAAGTCAAGGTTTGATTATAGTTCCTGCATTATTATTTATAGTTTAACAGTTATACATGCCACGTCCTTGGCTGTGGCATTGCAGTTTGCACCATCTATGTCTGCTTCCTAAATTTATTGATCTCATTAGAAGATAAAAATGACAAAGATAGCTCATAATACTTCTGAGAAATGTAAAACCATTAGCAGGTCATTGTCAAAGTTATAACATGTCCTTTTAAGCTGCTTAGCAAACTGGTGGCAGCCTATGATACAGGGATTAACCTGTGCCAGGAGTGACTGAGAGGATCGCAGTGGATGGTTAATATTCAGCCTGCCTACAAAGCTTTACGACTGCCTCACAAAATGATACAAAAAAGCGATAAACAGAAATATATTAAAAACAAAGGGAACAGAAATTTTCTTTTCCTGTCCTTTATCCTGGTCTCTGACATATAAGAAGCAGAATGGGTGTTAGAGCATCTATCTAAAATTAAGTTACTTTTTGAAGTTGGGGTATGCTCCCACTGGGCAAAGGAGCCTCTTAGGCCTTCCTCTGAGTGCAGGCTGACCTTGGCCAAGACCCCAAGCCAGCTTTTCCTCAGGTTGGACCTTGAATTCTCCTAGAGCTGTATTTAAGTGCACAGACACACAATGCACCACTGTATTTTGAAGCCAGCATTTGTTGCCCTGGACGCTCTATACTTTCCAGGATGCCCACCAGAGCAATGGACGTAACAAGATTTGCTACATTTTTGCAGAAGACCAATACACCTGCATTGTTTTTATTGCTGTTTGCATTTCTTCCCTTAGAGTAATGGCCACAAGTGTTGGCTGATCGCTCTATTGCTTACAGAACTGTCTGGACTTACAGAGAACTAATTTAAACTGGCAGAATGCAGTCTGCTGTATAAGATTTGGGCTGGAGAGCTGGGTTTTCTGCATTGGTTCTAGGGGATGGAGCAGGGTAGGTGGTTAAGGAGAGGAAGATGTCAGCAAAAAGACTGATACCTAATGGGTCTTTTCAGCATTTCCCCTGACTCTTCACTCACTGTGGAAGGCATGGCAATAGCATCAGACACAGTTACTGCCAAATCCCTTTGGGGTGATGGAGCACGTACAGGTGGGCTCTGACAAGAGGAGCAGGCAGAAGAGAGAAAGAATAGAAACCCAAATCCAAACCCCCATTCACTGTTGCTGAGCATCATGTGATCTGATTTACACCAATGCATTATTCTCTTTTAGGAGCAATTTTATGCACATTCCAGTAACAAGTAAATAAGCATTAGGGCAAAGATGAATCAGCCTAGACAACAGTTTACAGATTACACAGGAGAGAATAAGAATAATAACAACATTAATAATTTCAGTTATTCGTTCTATTTTTAACCCATTAATGGCTATTTGTTTATTTTATCTATCAGGAAGTCAGAAATACCAGGAAGGGCATCCTTGATCGCTTGTACACAGATCTCTCCCAACAAAACTTGTTTCTGTTTTCTTTTTCTATGTTCATAGCAATAATTTCAATTTGATGTAATAGTACAATTTTTGCTGGACCACATATCTATAAATTAGGTGTGATACTGTTCTGTTGCCTAAATCACCAATGTGGTTTTGGGTTAATTGGTGAATTTCAAATACTCAGAATACTTCATAACCATGTTGTATAATATTAATGTATATAGCCATTCTCAGCCATTAATTGCCCTGTCATTAGAGTCTGATCTGGTAATATTTGACTGTAATAGAAATACACTTGATTTAGCAAAGCAATCTGTAAAGTTTAAAGAGATATTTTCCCAATCACAGATCTGGTAAATGCTGTCATGTGATGCAGTCAATAAACAATGAAAAAAATCTTTATTAAAATTGTGTGAGGAAAGCTGAATCAATTTCCTAGACATTTCTGAGCTTTAAAAAAAGTTGTTTGGTTGTAATTAAGACTGGATAAAGTCCCCAAAATATAAATTTTCCCGCTGAACACTAAGTTCTAGTGGCTCTGGCTCTGAAAGTTTTCACTTTTTCTTGCTTCCAGCCACTGGGTCAAGAGAATTCTTCAATTTCTATCATAAGAGCAGCCTCCCAGCCTGATTTAGCTGGGACCATGCAAAAAATGGGTGGCCATTGATTTTAATACAATTCCCATCATTGGTGCTTCAGACCTATGGGTATTTTCCTTGGGTTTCTATCCCAGAATCCTTTAATCCTGTAGCTGAATATCCTTAATTCTGAAGGATTAAGACAAACTCGAAAGGTTGCAGAAAAGAAGGCCAAGAACAATTGAAAGTCTGGAAATCCTGCCTGACATTGAGAGATTAAAGAAGATCAGTGCTTACTTAGATTATCTGAGAGAAGGTTAAGAGGTGGCTTGATCATGGTCTCAAAGTCCCAAGCAGAGAAACAGTTCTGCAATACATGGGGAATCTCTAAATTAGCAGACAAAAGCCATTGCAAGGTCCTGTGATTGAATGCTGAATCTGGACATGTTCACACAAGTTGTAGCACTTTTGAGACTGTGGCACTTTTTTTTTTTCTTAAGGTATTATTGGATTCTTAGTAATTTTGAGATTTCAAAACATATTTTTTCTAAAAGCTGGCCTACTTTGACCAGAAATTATAGGGTCTATACAGAAGTCGTTGGGTGAAATATCATGGGTATATGTTGTGCCCAATGGCAACTTATATAATCACAATTTCAGGGTTTATTAATTTTTTTGGTAATGAATGTTACCTACTACTACATAAAATAGGTTCATACAACATACTATCATTTGCAGTTTTCTAACCTTAGTGTCATTATTCAGAAGCTATCAAAGCTGATTTTGTACCTCTGTGCGCTTAACCCAAAGAAAAAAAGCTAGTTAATATGAAAAGATATTTTTAGCATTTCTGAAAGCTTCTTATATGAATCTCTGAAAAGAAACAAGAAATTTCTCCAAAAATGCAAATGCTCTGTCTAGAAGCAAGAGTATCATTTTAACTACTTCACCATTATGTGTCACTCCCTATGTAGAGTAGGTGCTGCATGACAGTGGTTTCTAAGAGAAAACTGGGGACTTTTCCAATAACTGTGTAATTATATTTCATAATATAAATATATGTTTGTGAGACATAAGGCTTTATGTGTTCAAAGCACTTAGGAGTCAATAGCTAATGCTCACAGCACCTCTGTGGAATAGCTAAGACTATTGTAAGGGCAGATGGTCCTCAAGATCACACAAAACACTGCAGTCCAAGAAAGAAATAGAGGTTGGTGCCTTCCCATTTCCAAACTGCATGTTCAAGTCTCCAAACATTGTGTTAGATATATAACTACAGGAACACTACTTTTATTATTATGTCCTAACCCTTTATCTCTTCTTTATCTCTTGCATTGTTTTTATTGGTCTTCTAAACTAATACATGGAGTAATGCTATGACTCTACCTGACTTGTCAAGATCAGCAACATTAGCCTCTATAGCTCTTATAAGGTCTTGATCTTACTTACTGAGCTAGTCCTACTGAAATTTAATGGCTGCATGAAAAGTACATTTCATTTAAAAATACTATGGAGAGGAAGTGGTGCTGCTTTTCAGTTTGCCTTTATTTAACAGATCAATGGCAGTAAAGTCTGTAGAGCAACAGGGACTAAGTGCTTGCTCTGCTGAGTCCAGTACTTTGTTAAAATAATGCTTTATGAAAGAGACCACTTAAGAAACCAATAGAAGGACAGCATAAAAAAAATTTATGAAAGAACCTCTATATTATTTAGAGTCCATTCTGTCCATTTTTATGTACAGAAGGAATGAATATCTGTCTGCCATAGATGAATACCTTTTCACAAGGGATTTCTTGGGCCCAATACCTACCCATAGTTTTTCTCTCCTTGACCCTGCATGTCTGGCAAAAGCATCTTGGAAGCATATGCAGCTGCTGTAGTAGCAATGCAGACTCCAACCAATTAAGTCTTATTCATGAATAAATCTCACACATGACAGACTTGGAGGAGGAACTGACAGTTTCCCATCCCATCCAGAAGCTTTCCAGTGACATGTTATATGTTCTTATTTTGTTTTCCATGAATTTGAGAAAGTGAATGGCAAGGCAAATGTAAAAGACACAGGTAGGGTAGAAATGTGTGGAAGGAAGTCACACGTTCAAAACCTGACCTCTTGTGTGGATTCATTTTGCCCTGGGTTTTGGGCACCATCAGTCATGGCTCCTGGACTTTGCACTTACGGATTGTCACTGTACCTTGATGATTAGTCAAAAACTTCTGAGTAATGGACAAAGGGAAGATGGAAGGATTGCCATATTGTCACTTCATAGCCTATCACAAATATATATTGCTATATTTCAGAGATGGATGACCAGATGAATAATCTCATACCAGGCCTTTTCATTTTGACCACTTCTGATCAAGATTAATCCAAAAAACCTGGGAAAATATAAATTCTACCAAGCTGCTAATATGTGTGTTTTGAATTAAAAAAGGAAAAACTTTACCTCCAAAAAGACCAAGTTTCCTTTCCTCTTTTTTTTTTGTTTCTGGCAAAAGACATGCAAATGTCAGAGGGTCAAAATATCCCACTCAAAACAGAATCTTGTGAAGTCAGCAATATAAGAAGAGTTTCTTGAAAAAACCAAAAAACCCACAAACACAGTGTTTCTCTAAAATTAAGCACAAGGTACAGAGAAGGCAGATCTGTTTTTTGCAAGTTTTTAACTTGCTTTATCCCAGATAACTTCTGGTCGGCTACCTGCCATCTAGGCTCATCTCAAAGATTGAGACATGAAGGAAAAAAAACTCATGATTTTTGCAGAGTATGATCCTTGGACATGGAGGAATCAAGGACCTTTGCAGTCAATGATATGCAGAGCAAAAGCAGATCATTAGCCTTGTAAATGAAAAGAAAAACAGAATAATGACATTGTAAAATATAAGATAACCTGGTAAGATACATCCTCTGCATTTGCAAATGTTTATTTCAACACAATCTATGTTATGATATCATTTTATGGCTTGCCAATTCAGGTTACTGATCATATAATGCCTTCAAATGAATCTGAACATTTGCAAAAATCAATAATTACCAATATTCTGCAATTGAAAAGGCCTGGTTAATAGCCATTCCCTAGCACTTCCTGGAGAAATAGGGAAATAGGACATTTAGAATTTTTAAAAATGTGCATCTAAATTATTTGTTTTACTGTTTGGTAGCATTTGAAGACCACATATTAGGTTTCTTCTGAACGCCAAAATTACTTAGCTCAAGAAAAATTAATAATAATAGTAAGAAAAAAAATTAAAACACACAAGAATTAAAAATAGTGGGAGATAACTGAGTTTTTCTATTTGTGTTTTGCAGTTATTTTTGAAGGGTAAGTTAGGGTCTGGATATTGAAGCTCCATCATTGAACTTTGTGGCTGTCGTGCACACTGAGAAATAATATCTTAGTACTTAGCCAGAGTGCCCTGCTCAGAGAGAAGAGAATAAGGCGAGTCATATACAACTGCTATTCACCAGTGTGGCACTATTTACATGTTTAACCACTTTGAGTTTGGGGGATTTTTTTCTGAATATCATAATTCCAGAAGAAGTAGATGTTTTTGTGGAAAATTGACAGTATCTCAAAACAAAAACCTTTCCAGAGCTATTAATGAGAAATTTAATGAAGGGTTCTCAGCTAAAAGATATTATTTTTAACTTTATGACATAGATGCTTGATCAAAGATCCTTAGTTCTGTAGTGTGGAGTGTTTTAGGAAGAACTTTTATTTTGTGAACCTTATAACACATGTACCACAAGAAGCACCAATAATGAAACTTGCAGCACTTCGTCATCATAGACTGAATTTTAATATTTATTTCAAACTATCCTTCTGCATAAAAGCATAAGAATAGCCAGCTTTTCCAACAGAAGATCATCAGTGAAATCCCTCAAAGACGGAAGCTAGAGACAGTCAGTAGAAGAAGATCTGGCAAAAGAAATATTAATTAATAACATAGTTTTCAAATGATATAAAACTATTAGAAAAGTATATGCTGGAAAGAAATGCAGAGGAGTATGATGATACTGAGTGATTGACTGACAAAATGCCAGGTACAATTCAGTACTTAGAAGTGTAAAGAGGTGTTACCTTTTATACACAGTAGTGGGTTTTGAACTGGCTCTTATCACTCCGAAGGAATATCTGGAGTTCTCCAAAACCATCAGCCCAGAACTCAACAGTGATGAAGGCAGGAGAGGTAGTCAAGCATGTGGAACAGCTTCTTCAGATGGAGATAAAATGGGCTCTGGGTTTTTGGTATGAAAGGAGCAAGTGAAGGGAATGCCTGAGATCATGGAGGAGGGAGGTGAATACAGAATTATTATTTAACTCTTCTGGTAACACTGGATCTAGAAAGCACCCCATGTAAACCACTGGATGGCAGGTTTGAAACAAATACCAGGTGCATATTTGAGCCATGCAATTCATTATTTCATGAGTGCAAAATAAGTTTAAACACATAGAAAGCTGTTAAACATGTTTGTAGAATAAAAATCCACTGAGAAATTTTAAAATATCTTCTTATTAGAGAGTCCCTGACAACACATCATGAAGGGATGAATGAGTGAACCAAGAAACTATATTTGCCCTGTTCTTTTGCTCTTCTTTAGCTCCATTGCTGGACATGAGATAAAAGGCTGGAAATGCTCTTGGTCTCATGTAACAAAACTGTTCTCATGTTGAAGGGTACTTTCTGTTGTTCTGTTTCGTAATCTGTGTGATATGTAAAGCCCACGCATGAACGTGTGTGGTAGCTGATGGCAGTTGCTGTGACCACAGTGGGGAGATGCTCAGATCAGGGCCACTTCTTCCCAGTCACAGCTTCCTCATTGTGCCCTTTGGTGCTAATGAACCTGAGAAGTGAGAGGGGAATTCAGGCTGTCTGTGTTACTTGATTCCGGGAAATTTGTACCAAAAAATGGTAAAATTATTTTTATGAAACGAGGACCAATATTTTGTGGTTTGGTTACATTTGTTTTCCCCCGTCCTGGTTTAATTTAACCAGGCAGTCCAATTTCAGTAATCCTCATCACTTCTTAGCTCCCTGTTTTATGTTGTTTATTCATGTTCTCCTGCTTGTAAAATTCACCAATTCCCTCTCCTTAATGTGCTGATACCAATTTTCAGGGATGATATAAAAAAAAACAAACTGGAGGGAAACACGGTCATTTACTCCTTCCTGTCTTGTTTGTTTGCTTCAGAATTACTTGCACTGACACAAATAGACTTTCCTTGTGCATGGCAAGAGATAAAGGTTGGGGTTTTCTGCTTTATTTGTTCTGTACCACACATCTTTTCCCCACCCACTCCCTCACTTGCTTTTATACATGCTCACACACAGATGTACTTGCATACTATAAGGTTTCAGAGAATTTCACCCAGCTTAGAAGAATGTGACCAATGTCTGGGATGAAAAGTTTATATTTTCAGCATCACAAGTCATTTCCACCAATCTTACTGTCACAGGTGGGTGTTTCTGGGAAGGGTGCTAAAGCACCTAACACTCAGCCTTTAGGATACTGAAATACCATTAGTGAAAGCAGTGCTGTGAAGAGCTAGAGTGTGCCATGTTGTGACAAACTATTTGCTACCTGCTTGGTTTACCTCCATGTTGAGAAGTGGAGAAGTGATTTAGCTAATAGGTGATGTGATTGTCTGTGTTTTTCTGCCTATTTCATTCTGGAAAATGTTGTTATGGCTCATAGCTCTGCCTTATTGCTGTATCTTTGACTTCTACTTCTCATATGAGAAGCTGCTCACAGATAATTTGGGTGATTTTATGAATAAAGGGATTTTTCTGAGCCTGCTGCATTTTGCTCAAGTGTTCTCCCAAAGCTGTGTGTCTCTGCCGATAGATGAGTGCATCTGCAAGTTTCAGGGTGTGTGGTTTCTGTGGGTGGAGTGGGATGAGTGTGGTGGGTTGACAGAAGAGAAGAAGAAACAGTTTCCAGCATCAATAAAGTTTCTGGTGCCTCATGAATGTTGTTCTTTTGCAGGTTCTGCTTTTGAAACACTGACCTCAGGAGAAGCTCTGCAGGATGAGAAGGGTATTATGCAACTGGACACCTTGAGTCACTTGGGGTAAATTGCTACAGTGTCTCAGTTAAGTCCTTGTGTTCTGGTGAAATCAGTGGAGCTTTTTCTCGCTGGTGTAGTATCAGAGCCATCAAGTTTAATGAATCGTTACAAATAGTTTAATCTGCACTTGCTAGTGCTATTAAAACTAGGTGTTTTTTCTTTTTTTTTTTTTTCCTGAGAGAACCTTTTACCTGAGAACAGTCTCAGTCACAATGGTTTCAATATGGAATAGTGGGATAGGTTTTGCTCATTAGAAAGCCTGATGCTGAATTCAATATTCCCTTCTGCTAAACTTACCTCCTCCAGGATTTAAGACTCTAAGTTGCAGAGGATAAAACATAAGGCCCTGGTTAATTGCAAATAAATAGTGCCAGAAAAACATACAGATGGTACCTGAAGTTCATTTCTGAAGACTATCCAGTAAACTATATATAATTTACATGACAAATATGTAGAGTAAGGAGGAGAACAATTTTTTTTGTGGTTTCTTACATTTGCAAAACAACAAAACAGCAAAAAAAAAAAGAAATAATAAATGAATATCCTCAGTCAGTGAAACTTCTTGTTTGGGAAAAGAGCAACCTGTATTTCTATTTATTTACCTGAATCATATTAATTAATTTAACAAGTCTGAAAATCTCATCATTTTACAGGATACAGGTATAAATATCTGGCAAGTAGAGTGTATATATTAAACTACATCTACTTAGCTAGTAAATATTTTGCTGCATTAGTTTGCTCATTCCCAAGCAATCAGTTGTGAACTCCAGTGTTGTAACAGGTCCACAGGGAACATTTGTGCTTTGGTTGGCACTTAGACTAAATTCATCAAATTATTTTTTCCCTGTTCAAGGCTGACATTTCAGAATTTTTTTTTTTAAAGGTTGTGTGCCAACTGCCAAAGTCAATTAATTAAATGGTAAATTTGAAATTTGTAGGGAAAACTATCATTCTCTTTTGCTGTGCGACCTTGGAAGTGTGAACATTTAATCCACAAAACCCATGGTTTACCAGAGGGTCCTGATCTGCTTGGACTGAAAGTAAAAGTAAAACTCGCTGAGATTTTTTGGGAGATTAGGGGTTACCTCAAGGATGACATTTTACCCTGCATTTTCCTTCTGATTTTGATACTTGGTAGTAATGACAATATCATTTGAAGTCCTGTTATGCTTGAGAGCTTAAAGTATTCAGCACTTAGCAGGAGGAAGCAAAGCAAATTTGTGGAGTCATTTTCCATATATTTGAGACACCACAGGTGAGGGTAGGATGTGCAATCTCAGAATTTGCTTGCTAAAGAACTCCATCTTAAATCTGTAAAGGAAATCTTAGAGGCAAAATTCAACAGACTTGAGCAGATGGTGATCATATTCCTACATAGCAGAAATATTACAAATCCCTTCCCAAAACTCACACCTTCCAAGGAGTGTATATACCCTCATTGTCAGCAAAGACAGTCTGGTTTCAAAGATCAGACTGGATCTTGCTCTTCTGGCTCCTACTCTGTATGTCTCTTTTTGTACATCTCAGTGGACTCCTCATATATTATTCGAAGGTTTATCATCTCAAGGTGCTTGAAAATGAATGCAGTGCACTGACTGTTCTTCAGGTGTTAGCTCTCTGTCATTGATTTATATTGATTTGTGTTTGTTTATTTTTCCCTGCCTGAAAACTGGTGCAGATGAGAACCCTGTATTTGGGGCCCTGCATCTGCATGGACAAGAAAAACAGCCCAAAACCAATATAAAAGACAGTAAAAACAGTGAATAAGACAGATGGGTTTAGGCAGAGCAGATACACAACCTAGTATTCCTCTACCCTTACCATTTGAAATTCTTTCATTCTGTGTTTTGCTACGATTTTAAGTTCAGGATGTTTTTTCAGCCTTCCCACTACCCATTTGTTTCATGAAAGTCTATGTTTTTTCTTTAGGAACATAAAAGATGCCTAAAGAGATTGGCTTCCTGCACATTCAGAAGTTTGTTAGGATTTGGTCCCTAATTTGACAGCTTGGCATGAGGGGAGCTACAGTTTAAGAATTAGCTCTCAGCAGTAGGGGAAAATGGTGGAAACTGCTAGTGCCAAGGATGTTTCCTAAATACCAGCCTGGTGGGTACATAGGGTACATAGGCACTATGTATATTAAGATATAGGAAGCTAATTCTTAGGATTCATAAGGTTGTGCCTTCTCCTACCTCTTTGCTTTATATAGTGAATATATATCAGTTATTTCTGTCAAAGCCTGTAGTGCAGTTCTTGAAATTGTCTTTCCTGTCCGGGTATAAGCCATTTTGCAGTAAGGAAATCTGATGTTTTCCTGTGAAAAATGTTCCTCTCTGTGAAAGAGATTTACAGAGGTGGTGGCCCAGAGGGACCAAGTCACCTGTGTATGAGCAGAAGTGGGAGTTCTTCAGCTCTGCTTTTCTGAGATACTATTACTGTATTTAATCTTGGGGATATTTGATGTAAAACATAAGCAAGAATGCCTTCAGGAAGAAGATAAATTAAGGATGCCAAGCTGTGGATAATGCTTGGAGTCAAAGCTATTTTGGATTCCTAGGTTCTTTATACTGTAAAATTGAAGTGTTTCTATCTATGTCTAGAAGGAGAATCACTGAAATGACTAGGGAAACTTTAGTCTTAATACTTAAAGAACTTTAGATGGTGCAAAGCCAAAGCAGTAGCTGAGGGAAAATTTAGAATATTGTATTGTACAATATATGAGGTGTCTAAAGTGTTGGATTTGGTCTAAAACTCAGTTGATGTGTGTCTAAATTTCCTTGCTGGAGGGTGGATTTGTTGATATTTATCTTAGGGCAATGTTGGACAGTGAAATGTGCCAAGTGATCACTTACTACAGTAATAACTGTACAATCTATGTATTTAGAGGGGTAGAACTGTGTTTTAAATGGCTTGTAAAATTTGGCAGAGGACAAATCTGTGAACTTTTCTGGGTGATCACTAGATAACCAAATTTTCCTTAACCAGTGGTGGTTATCTATATAGTTTCTGTGCAAAATGCCTGTGTCTCCCTGTGATGTGTGAATCCAGTTTCACAAGAGATAATGAAATATGAAAGAACTAAACATCCTAGTGTTTTTCCCCCTAATGTTGTATCTCAGCATTGTCTCCATCAGTAGCCTTGTCCGCAGGAAGTGTAAAGTTTCCTGCTATGATTGTTTGACTGCTGCCAATTATCAGATCTGTTTTTGGCAGCTTTCCCTCCCAACCTGCTGATTAGCTAATGTGTGGTTACTAATACAATATGGGAAACTGGTGTAAATGAAGAAGCAAAAGATTTATTAATTTCATGTGCTAATTACTGTTTGTAATATAATTATCAATACTGCAAAAAGAAATCCTGGCTTAAGAAATGCCAGGTTTCTGTCTTGTGAAATGAGGCACAAGAATTTTGTGCAGTAAACAGGTATATTTTCCCCTTGATACATGCACATAATTTTCATTAGATTCATAGGTTTCAAAGGCAGAAGAGAGATCATTAGAATTTGGAGTTTAACTACCTGTAAAACACAGGTTAGAGAATTTTATCCAGGTACCCTTTATCTGAGTTAATAGAAAACAGGAGCCAGATCCTGGACTGGACATACAGCAGTTTTACTCCACTAAGCTGGAATAATGGTGATTTATACCAGCTGAGAAATTGGCAGTAGACTTAAATGACAATGGATTCTTTTTTGCATAAACCTAAATGAAAATGGTCACTTATATTTTAATAGCTGTGTTGAAAGAGCCTTGCTGGGAGTCAGTTTTTGAAAAGAATTTTAAGCTTTAGAAGAAAATGAGGGCTTTTCCAAACCTTTATGGAATGTTTGTGTTCCCTGTTGTAATTTAAACTTGTCCCTTCACTGAAGAAAAGACATAAATTTAGCAGAAAAAAAAAATCTCTTTAAATTGAAACCTGTGCCAAGATTCTTATTTGTAATTAAATCATGCACTAGGATTTTAGTGGGGGAAGGAAGAACAAAATAATATAATAAAAAGCTGAATATTCTCAGAGCCAAGAGGAACTTGAAGTCAAATGTTTGAAGATTAAAAGTCTCAAGAGCCAAAAAGTAGTCTCTGATTTCTTTCATTAGGTTGTATATTTGGCAAAACAAGATGTCTCATTACTCTTTTGTAGCCATCTGTATGTGTGTGTGGATGATGTTATTATATTTATAGCAGATACAGTCTTATCATTTAGGTACAGACAGAATCCTACCTGCTCAGAGCTACAGAGTTTAAGAATGCACTCAGACAATACTGACACAGACAATGCCATAACATCCTGCAATCTGCACAGAAAATGAGACTTGTGCACACCAAAGCTGAGTAAAAGAACTTCCTTCCTGCTCCCCTAAACTGAGAGTGTTTAAAGGAAAATATCAGTGTGGAGAGAACATCCTTCAGATTCCCAAGAAATTTCTGTCAGTTCTATCTCAGGAGGAGGTGGTGAAGGCTTTTGTGTTTAGTGATACAGAAATCTATGGCTACCACATCCACATGTAGAATATATAGAAAGAAAGACAACTTATTAGAGCATCTGCTTATGTGGACGGTAAGAAGAGAGAATCTTATTTTATAATATTCCTATTCTCATTTATAATAAATCAGCTGCTGATTTGGCTGATGAATAGTTTGAGCTTTATATTTGATAAAGAAAACCTAAACAGAATATACATTTTAGTAAATTTCCCATACTTTTTTCCCTTTGTGTTTTTCTCCTTCAGAAATGGAAGTCTGCTTCAATATGTCACAGTAAATTTAATGGCACTGTCACATGGAGGAAAAACCTGATAATTGACTGCACAGGTAAACATCAGGGGACATATTTGAATCAAATCAACCCCAACTTTCTCTCTCTCTTTACTTTAAGCAGAATTAGAACAGCCAATCCTTCCTTGAAAAGCAGTTTCTTTTTGTCCCTTATCCAGAAGGATTTAAGCATTCCCCATCCTTGAGGATCCTTAGGCAACTCCATTGTATCACTGAGTATTTGGAAACATCATACTTGCCTACAAAGTTTGTAGCGACATCACATCCTTCAGCCTGTTGCAGGCATCTATCTCATGAGGAACGTGCAGCTGCTGAGCTGATCTTCCCACAATATCTAGGCCCAAAGTTCAATCAGCACTCCATAAGAAAACTGAGAAAAAATAACGGATTGTCTGTCTGATGCAGCCAGGCAAGAGCAAACATCTATCAGTGCTATCTTGAATACTCTTCCTTTATGAATATCAGACTGTTACCTTATGTTAGATACTACTGTAAAATGGATCCTCAGGAGTGAAACACTTGCAATGGCCCCTACATGCTGCAGTACATCACCTCTCTGTAGAGTCCTGCAAAGGGCTGTTCTCCTTCACAAGCCACTGCTCCTTCTCATCCTGCCTCATCACTGTATCTCCCACCCAAAGATGTGTGTAGAGTGTGCCAGCATATTTGCACTGTGGTACAAGGAGAGATGACAAAACAGGAGTTCCTTGCAGAAGCCAAGCGAGAGAGGTTCTGACTGAGGTCTGAACTGCGTGTTGTGTGATTGTATGTTACTCATTATGACCCTGTCTTTATTGCCTGGTTCAGTCCTACAACTCTCAGACCACTATGCTGACTTCCAGGAAACTTTAAAAATATTGTTTCCCAAAAGCTGAAGTTAGACTATTGTCATAGAAAAAATAGCTGTGGTTTATGGTCTTGTCGAATTAAGTTCAGCTTCAGTAAACATGACATGAAATCTGTACAGGACAGTCTCACCAGTGAATAAAAAGGCTTATTCAGCCCAGTCATATATAAATATCAGTAATATAAAATTCTGACAATTGCATTCACAGAAGCTTTGCACTTTCAGCCTGATGAAAGATGATAAAACATCAGTACGTATATAGTTCCATTTTGTAATTTGCTTGTGGAGTATTTCCTTCCCACACTAAAATTAAAATTTAAAAGACTTTCACTTTTGGAGAAAAGAGCATCATTGAAGAGAAATTCTCCCTGGCAAATTAATAGATAAGGTCTGCGATGCTAACTCAAAAAAGCAAGCAAAAGGTAAAAATTGAATCTCTTTATCACAGTTGAGTCATTTTTCTAAACTGAGGAAGTAATATTGGATGGAATATATAGGACAGGTTCTCTTACAGAAAGTGCTTTTAAACTTTAAAAGATCCATAACTAATATTGGGAATGGTTGTAAATGACAGTCTTCCCTTTTAGATTATGTTGCATTATTACATTCTACCAGGACTTTATGGAGACTCTCAAGGAATTAAAGTTATATTTATGATAAAAATATGGAGCTGCTTCTAAATAGCATTTTCATCATATTAACTGTTGCCTAGATAACAGACATATCTCCTCGAGCACCTCTATTCTGATTTAGCACTACAGCTTGAAAATTAATACAGTCATTATAAGACAGCAAAGCTATATCACTTACCATTTCATTATTGTTCAAGTCAAAATCCATATTTTTTCAGTTTTCCCTAGGGTTACAAACTGGATAGGGAAACGTTATCATCTTGCAGAATAATCTCTCAAGACTCACTCTCTTTGGTGTTAAAAGGAGCTGTTAATCATATTACAATAATTTTCATATTAATAGGTCCCATGTAAAGACAGAGTTAATGCTTTCCTTCTACATTCAATCCTCCAACATAGTTTTATATATATATGTGTATATAAATATATATATAAATATATATATATATATATTTAAATCTGCTTGGAACTAGATTAGCACAAAAGCTATCACGTCCTACTCAGTGTATGAATCAGGGTCAAATCAACAGCAAACCCTTAAATTTTTAATCAAAATGGCAATCTGTCATCCTTAAGAGAGTTAAATAATGTTTAAGTGAATAACATGAATATGCTTTAGTGGAAATGCATGGGAGAACTTACTGCAGCACACAGAAAACATTCCATGGAATATCTGGAAGATACTTTAGTCCTCACATGAGAAGCTGTGATGCTAGCATGCATATCCACTCTATATTAAAAATCATCTTTAAACCTGAATTTTGTTTTCTGAGGAACCAATACACCCTTTATTTTTGTGATCTCAGATACTGTAATTTTCTGAAAGCTTCTCATATAATGTTGTACATTTAATAGTGTAATGTTACTTAAACTCAGGGAATTTTCTGATATATTTACTTTTTTCCAACCTGCTGACCTGAATAATGTGGTCTGCTCAGAAGAAGTTGAGTGTGAATTTAAGAAGCTGTCCAAGGGGTCAAGTGTTTGCCTAATTTTGAGCTGCCTGCATATGAAGCAGAGGTGGGTCAGGTCTGCAGGGACACGGGGGTGACCCCGCTCTGCTCCTGCTCTGCCCCTGCGCTGCCCTGGCTCGCTGGGAAGCCGCTCTGTGCCGGAGCTGTGCCCCTGTCGCGGATAATGAGCCCCATGGAGAGCAGAACCAGACTGGAACACGGTGCTGACTTAATGTGGCAGTTTGGCTCCTGAATCTGGTCGGCTCAGCCCAGGAAGGAGCCCGCTGCCTCTTCCTCGGCAGTGTGGGAAGATGCTCCCTGGGTAAACCTTCCCTTGCAGTCGGCATCCGCTCTCCTTTTCCTAAGCCCTTTTACTGTAATGATGCCGTCTCTTTCAACGTCCTTCATTATTCTCCTCTCTGCCATTCCCAGGGGGTCTGATTAAAATCAGTGGAAAGCTCTCTTGGATTTTACTGGCTTTGGTACTCTGGCTCAACTCTTTAATTTGCCTTTCTTTTCTGTTTTTAACTGCTTTCTGTTTAGGCTCACTTCTGCTGTGTTCTAAACACCCCTCATCTTTCCCCACTTTTGTATTTTTGTACTTTTATTCCTATTCCTGACCTCCTCGACAACTGTTAAATTACTTAGGCAGTGAGTAAAATGCAGATTAAAGAAGTGCTTTCAGCTTTGAGCTAAAATGTGTTGACAGGACTCACAAGAGGCCTAGAGGAGACATGGGAGAGTGGCATCATTTTGGGAGAAGAAAAGCTAGAAAAATGACTCTCATCAGATCTGAGGTCTCACCATAATTCTGTGGCAGCACTCCTGGCTGCCTTAATGAGGTCATGAATCCACGAACAGTGTGTAGAAACAGTTTTAATTGGTGATAATTTTAACACTTGTTTAACAAAATTTAAGGCAGCTGGAATGGGGTTCTATCTGCACTACACTGGTGTAAATCAAAAGTAATGTTATTCAAACTTATGTTCTTCTAGAATAGCAGCACTTTAACAGAAAACAGATTCTAAAGCACTCCTGAATTTCAGATATTATACTGTATTTCCATTTATAACCTGACATAATTCCCACACAGCATATGGTATTAATCTGGTGTAAACACCATGTTATGATGATACTCAAACACATACAGCTGACATGAAAATGTCTTCAAGTACAATATTTCCAAAAGCAATTATGTCTATATGGTTGGTAGTTAGTTAGCTTGTGTGAAGTTTTGTTTTTTATTCATACATATAAGAAGGTTCACAGGATGAAACATTATGCATAAAAAAGGAATTATTTTCACTGTTTGCAAAAAAGTAAGGAAAAATCAGTAGTCTACTTATTTTGGCCTGTTGAGCTTTTGAAAGGAAATCTCACCTTCATGTAAACACAGGATTTTTAGAGTCTTGGAATTTCCTTTTGTTTGCATTAGAGGGAAGATGCATAGAAGAATGCAAAGAATACAGTGACACAAATTGAAACTGATGATATTTTTGTTAGAGAAAAGGGACTCCAAAATAAATATTTAGGGAAATTTTGCAGTTCCCAGAGAAGGTAGTCCTCTTGATGTGTGAATGCCCCAGACATCAATCTCTGCTGGTAACCAAGCATTTTTCAATGTTCTCTGATGAGAGGGGGCAGAGACCAGCACCCCTTGTCCAGGCAGACACATGTGTGAAATCCTTAAAAAAATTGCCTAAGACTGGGGTTGAGCAAATCATTTTGTCAAAAGCAGATAAAGAAAAGCATGTCTTTTGGAAAGTAAATGCTTATTGACGGTAATATTTTTGCTTGAATGCTTGCCAACAGAGCCAGATTTACAGGTAGTATAACTTTTCTAGTGCCATCTCACCCTTTTGCGATAAAATAATTTATTAGGATGAAGTGTAGCTTTTTCACAGATTGTTTCTAGCTCCACCTGCAACCTAGAGTTTCAAAATTTTTAGCCTTTCCTTTTAATGTCTTAAGTACATTCCTAAGACAAAGGAAATAAGGCAACCTCAGTATCACATTCTCATAACAGAAAGAAACTGCAAGAAACTGCTTTGCAACCAGCTCTGCACTCACTAGCTTTAGTATAAATCTGCAATGACTTTATTTTTATTACTTCATACTGGCACTACAGTGAATAACAGTGGGTTAGGCTGTTGATGGCATTGTAAAATGAACATTTCCATCTCATCCCTATTATCCCAAACAATATATTAGTTTTTAAAGAGACAGCTAAAAAATTTGCACTGGGCCAAGAATAAATCTGGCATAACTCCACCGAAAATTTACACCAGTGTGACCGAGAACTGAATTTAGCCCACTTTGTTGAGTTCCTTTTAGTGGTTTGTGCACGTTCAAGCATCCACCAGAGATTAGATGGGAGGCAGCAGAGTCGCTGTTATCTGCGATGCAAGCAGGACGCCCGGGGTGAAAGGGTAACGCATTATCACACTGCACCACCTGGCCCATCCAACACAATTTGAGCAACCATAATTGTATTGATTACTTCTTGTGCTCATGACTAATGACCTCTAGCTGCAACCTTGCATTTTCTAAATCTTTTATATTCTGATTTAATAATAAGATTTGATTAAAAATTGCCATTAGCCAATGCCAATGATTAGTCAGCAAGACTCAATGCCGCCAAGTTCCAATGCGTTTCATTATTCTGGAATTAAAAAGCACAGAGAACTTCTCTGGGTTAATAATACAATGATTCTGTCTCAATCAGGAATGAAAGAAAACAGCTCTAATATACAAATGCAGCAAAATGTGTGGCTATTACTAAAAGCCACATTTTACAGAGAAGTGTTTGAAGAATTAAAGAGACTTTGTCACAGATGGTGAGGACAGTTTGCTTTTACTTTTTATATTTGATTGGAAAGCCGGTGTCAGATGGTGTGTGAAAGGGGCAATTTCCTAAGGAACGACATTTCCTTTGGTGCAACAAGAATGTAGGGCTTATTCAATTTCTCCATGAGAATCTCTGCCACAACAAAACAAGGCAAAATATATGTCACCCAAAATGGATGGTGATGGCTTTAGAAAATGACAAGAGGTTTGTCCAGGCTATTTACCTGGTGAGAATATATTTGACTATGTGTTTTCTTGCATTTTTTAAAAATATGACTTATTATTTAAGAGGACATATTGTCACATCTTTCACAGAAAATAAAAGTCTGCCTTCTCCTTTTAAGAAGGTAAGATATTTAAACACTCACTAACTTTTAGACATGTAGCTAAATCCTGCTGAAGAGTGTTAGGCTAAGGAGAGACTCCAGCATATATCTGGGAGTTCTGCTGGATCCGAATTGCAGCCTTGGTGTTTCTGTGTTTGGGGTGCACTAGAGGAGATGCTCTGTGGGGTAAACATCTGCTCTGGGATGTGATGTTCCCTCAGATCCCATTGAAGCTAACTGGGTGACACTGAAGTCAATGAGACCTGAGAGCACTCAGCACCTTTCAGGTTCACGTCTCTAAATAATAAACGACTCTTGAGACACAGTAAAAGCATTTCCTGCCTGTCACACAGGAGCAGAAAAGCTGCCCCGTCTAACTTTCATCCTCCAGAAAACATGCCATGTCCCAAACATGAGTCCCATAAGATTTTTAAGGTATTTGAATAAATAAATGCCTTTTTTAAATACTGCTCACATAAAATTTTGTATTTGGTTTTCATGTCAAGGCTTTGGTGGAGGGGGAGGCTACAGGGGTGGCTTCTGTGCGAAGCTGCCAGAAGCTTCCCCATGTCCAGCAGAGGCAATGACAGCTGTTTCCAAGACAGACCTACTTCTGGCCAAGGTTGAGCCCATCAGTGATGGTGGTGGAGCCTTGGGGATGACATTGTCAGGAAGTGGGAGAAAACCCCACCAAACTGAAGTGCAACAGCTACTGGAGGAAGGAGTGAGAATATGTGAGAGGAGCAGCCCAACATACCCCAAGGTCAGTGCAGATGGAGGGGGACAGCCTGCTCTAGGTGCCAGAGCTGAGTGAGACAGGCTGTGCCCTGGAGCCCATGGAGGTTCAGGATGGAGCACAGATCCACCTGCAGCCCATGGAGAAGAAGGGGATTCCTGAAGGAGGGAGTGACCCCATGAGAAGCCTGAACTGGAGCAGACTGCTGCCAGGACCTGTGTCCCAGTGGAGAGAGGAGTCCATGTTGGAACAGGTCCTGACCCCTTGGGACCCTGTGCAGTACAGTCTGGAGCAGCCTGTTCCTGCAGGAGTGCAATGCGCACCATGAAAGGGTCCCATGCTGGAGCAGTTCATAAAGAACTGTAGCCCGTGGGAAAGACTCACGTTGGAAAGGTTTGTGGGGTCTGCTGTGGGGTGGACCTCATGCTGGAGCAGCGGAAGAGCATGAGGAGTCCTCCTGCTGAGGAGGAAGGGGCTGAAAGGACACCATGTGATGAACTGACCACAGCCCCATTCCCCCTCCCCTACACCATTGGGGTGGAGGAGGCAGAGAAATTAGGAGAGAAACTGATTCAGGAAAAAAGGAGGGGTTGAGGGAAAGATGTCTTAAGATATGGGTTTATTCCTCCCATGGTTTGATTTTTAATAAATTAAACTGATTTCCCCAAATGGAGTCTGTTTGGTCACTAGTGAGTGATCTCTTCCCTGCCCTTATCTTGACCCATGAGCCTTTCATTATTCTTTCTCTCTGCCTAGCTGAGGAGGGCAGTGATAAAGCAGCTTTAGTGGGCACCTGGCACCCAGCCAAGGTCAACCCACCACAAATCTTTTCTCACCTTCAGGAACATAATTTTTAAACATTCTTGTTAATAAAGTTTGCTATTGGCAACTGTTGTTTTCTGGGCTTATTATAAGTGCCTTTAAAATGTTTCCATTAATTAAGGCTGCTTTTATGGACTACATTCATTTAGTAAAATTGCAGAAAGAAGTGCTGCCGACACATCTGCCATTGACTTCTGTTTGCCTGAGCATTTTATACCCCTGTGAATAGCACAGTGGGGAGAGAAAGCCGGCAACAGAGAATGATAGAAACTGGTGAATTCTGTCCAGCAAAAGATGGAGGTCAGGAGAGACTCAGCTGATTACACACCCATGTTTTCCAGGATTTCATGAGCAGAGTGGAAAGTTGGTTAAACTCTGGTTACACAGAATAGCTCTCTTAAAACATACTCTCTTAAAACCTACACAAAATACTCAGAAAATATAAATGCATAAAATGTCAGTTTGATTATATGAGATTGTGTTTTGTGGGATCAGGCAGGAAGGAGGTTGATCTGATCATCTCTGTATTAACTTACCGAGGTTTTTATACACCCTCAGCTGACAGCATTACTAGCCAGATTATAATTATAATTACCTTGGCTTCATCTCAGTGTTTATCTGCCATGACACCCACCCAGCCACCTGCCTGCTATTAATTCATTCAACACTAACTTCATCTTTTTTTCCTTTTATCTTGTTTTTTTCCTGTTATCCTTACTTTAAAAAATGTGTCCGTTATTAGAAACAAACTAACACAATATTTGTTTGTCCATGACATCATGTATTCCTTTGTTTAAAAAAAGAGAAAAAACCCATCCAGAATTCTTCAGATTATAAAAATAACCTGTTTGTATTTTATAGTGAAAACTGGAAAGATCTGGCATTTGACTCAAAAACTCAGAACAGCTGATAATCTTCTTTAAATTGAATCTTTTTTTTTTCATCCATAGTACTGCCAGATATTCAAATAAGAGGAAATTCATGACAAAGGGCAATAAGCATGATACACTGTTGGCTTGTAGGATTCCACTGTGGGTGCAGTTCTGTATGAGCGCTGGATATTTGTTGCTGTTGTTGCTCCTGAGGTGTTGAAGTATTTTTATTTATTCTGAAAGTTAAATGTCCAGCTCTCCTGTAAAATGATGCTTAAAAAAATAGGAAAACAGTAAAACTTGAAATAACAGCCATGCTCACAGTGCTTAAAGCCTTGGATATACTTAGCACTGCATTCTCTTATGCTGTTTTTGGGACAGGAACCACTTCTCCTCAGTACACCAGGAACTGTGAGCTGATGCTGTTGTGTGGATGTCCTTTTGGAGGTTTGGTGAGTGGTAGATTGAAGGACACACTGTAATGTGTCAGAGGAAGCTAATTATAATAATGGCTTGGGGTCAGGTAAATGCTTCACTATTTATCTGACCCAACCACTGTTTATTATACTCCTTGTGTCAACACATTTTTACAGAGTGAAAATTAGCAACTAATTAATTTAATTTCAGGAGTTAATGCCACTGTAAAAAAAAAAAAAAAGGCAAGGTTTATATTGAATAGTGATGTTTTTAGAAGAAAGCATTATAAACATTGAAGTGAAGTGTCTTTAAAAGGAGCTTTGAACTGAATAATGTAAAGGTCTGATTCTGCGATCCTTCATCAAGCATCACTTCATCAAACTGTGCTTAAGTATCTGGTCAAGTCTTGTTCAAATCAAAAGCACCTGTTGAAATGTTTTCTGCACTGGGGTCTTACACCCTGCTCAAGCAACATTTCTGACTTCACTGAGCCTGCTTCCCTGGGGAAATGTGTCAGGGTGAAGGCCTAATTGCCCATATTCCTCTCTCATCTGTTGGTGCTCCTTTTTCCAGTTGCATTTCTGCTCTCTGTCAGTTAAAAGTTTGGAAACATCAGAATCTAAGACACTACCCAGACCTCTGTATGGGTTTTGGGGGGACAGTTTAAGCAAGCAAATGAAGGAAGGGAATTTTTGGAGTATATTATTACTTATTATGTTTTTTTAGCTTCCCAAATTAGGCAAGCCGCTCTTTAGCATTGTTCCATGATATATTTCAGCCAACACATTCTTCCCTTAGCATAACCCACAAAGACACAGTAACACCTTGTATATATGGAGACAATAATTTGGATTTTTTTAATATGACAACTTTAAGTGCTTTAGGACCTACTGAATTTAGAGATTTCTTTCCTTTCTTTCTTAGAGATCTTCTTCTTAGAGATTTCTTTCCTTCTTTCTATCTTTTTTTCTCATACTGCCTTTCCCATCTTTCCTCTCCTCTATCCTTGTATTCTTAGATGAGGTCAGTACTGGAGAAGCTTTGCCCAGTTTCTGGATGATTTCTTTGCTTTGTCTCCAAACTTTGTGGGATAATGAAATCTTCTGTTCCCTGAAGACCATAAGAGAGCCCCATAGTGTCCCAGCTGGATCCCCATTCTTAGTGAGTGAAGGTCCAGGGCTCCAAAGCACTCTGCAGGCTGCAGCTGCTGAACAATTTTCTACAGTTTAAGTAGCCAGCTCCAGGAGACGCAAAGAATCTGTGTCAGAACTCAGAAAGCAACCCAGATGTCTTAGCTGTTCTTCCTAGACATTAAACAGCTTTCACTCTCAATATGCAATCAATGATTGCTGGAATTTCTATGTTACCTTTTAAAACTCTGGACCACTGAATGCAAGATTCATTATTTTTAGACTTTTCCTTATGATAAATTCAGGAAATATTTTATTAGTTGTGGTTATCAGAACAGAGCTATCAGTCTAAAATTTTATTCAGCCCTGTGCTGATTTGGCACTGTGGCTGGCCTGGCTCTGTCTTCAAAGTCATCTTTTGTGTCAGATAGCAACTGCTACAAGGGAAGTATATGCAGCTACAGCTTTCACCAAGACATTGACAGCTCTGAGGCTGGGGACCAAGAGGGCAATGCATAGGTCTTATGATCTTCCTCATCTCATTGAAAAAGGTCAAGAAAGTCATCAGATTGACTGCAGAACATTCCCTCTGAGCAATGCACCTTTTGTACTGCAGAGATGCTGCTATTTTTGAAGCCGTGGTCCATATGGAACACAAATCTTTCTTTAGCATGTATATCAATACATCACAAATGCCCTCAGGGACAGGGAGAGGCTTCCTGTTCAGTGCAGTATTTCAACAAAATACTCTAAATTAGAGTAATGTAAAAGGCAAGAAAATCCATTGTTTGATTTTGTTCCTTCTTTCCAAAAGCAAGTCAAGGAGGAGAGACATGGAGATCTTTGATTGTCGTCAGCAAATGTACTGTTTTCTTATAAAAAGATAATAATAAGAAAAAGATTGATATAATGGAAGCCTTTGTATTCTTTCCACATTGCAAGGATCATCAAGTTAAAATGGGCCGGGGAAGATGGTGCTGTAGGGACAGCAGAGAATACCATGGACTATGTGTTTTAGAGGAGAGCTTTGAATGTGTCCATGTCCTCTGCTTTTACTTCATGAGCCTTGTACAAAATCTATATTGTAAAAACATCACTCTGTGAAAAGTATGAAGGATTAAATGCAGTATATAATAATACCCTTGTTCAAGAAGTATCTGCAAAAGGGTCACCTGCCTACACAGACAAATATTTCATTACATACTTTCTAGGGATAGAAAATGGCCCTTCATTTCGCATATGGATGGGCGTTAAAAATGGAAAAGCTGCTAAAAAATGTGCAATCAGATGTGTCCAAGAGTATTTTTTTCTGCACTGTCAGAAAACATTTTTGAATCACAAGTATTTTCCTGCTCTCCTGTGCCCTTTGGAAACACTTGATAAATGCATCAACCCTCATCCTGCGTAGGTGTTTGCTGTGTCTCACTGCAGGTTTGCCAGCAAGCCTCCCTGCCACAAACAGGTTTTCTGTCTTCAGACACTGGCCCTGGCCCCTGGCTGATGAAAAAATCCCAGTCCTGCTAATCACTTGCACTTCACCTGAAGGAGAGGAGTGAGCTTCCTGGAGGCCCAATGCTGCAATGACATTACATGGTAATCACAAGCAACCATCAAAAATGACTGTTTAGTTCAGTGTCTTGATCACTGAATGAACACCATGAAGACTCAATAAGGCTGAGCTTTGTTAGTAGGCTTGTTTGATCATCAATATGTGAATACTCAGAGGTGTGAATAAACCCAATATGGGAGGAAAAAACCACACCAAACAAATTATATTTAATGCCTAAAACATGCTTGCTGTTTTTTAGATACAGCATTATGAACTTCCTTTACAGGATTTAAAATCCATTTAACATTTGATGTCTATTTACATAGAAACTGGAAGAAAAGCCCTCAAACTTTTTCTGATTTCTGTGGCTTTTTTACAGGCTCTAAATTTTATTTATGAGAAGGTCACCTTTTCAGTCAATGTTTCATTAATAATATAATTTTTACTGCCACTTTTTTGCTTTGTGAGCTTCTGGAAAGCATGGGCTTTTTTTTTTGTCATGGTATTGGAAGATGTACGAGATGCACGGTCAACTATGAACCTTCAGGCATGACTAGAATAGGAAGAAATAATAGTAAATGGTTTTTAGCCACTGTTTTAGGTTGTGGGAAAATGTGCAGGAAAAAAAAATCATGCTAAACTGACATGTTAAAGCACTGGAAATTGACCCAGACAAAGTCCTCAAAATCAAGATAAGCCAAGGCTGTTGCTGGTTACTTCTTAATTAACTAACTGAAGCATACACTGCCAATAAAATCTAACTTTTGCAAGGCAAATAACCCTGGACTTTTATGGATGTCAATAAAATCAATGTTGTCTGGAAGATATTCATTAACCAGGGGAAGATGTCTGTAGAGGCTATGGTCCAGAAAGTTGGTGGATTTAATGACACAGGCACAGAAGATTGTGTAATAAAGTGAGTGGAGCCGGTAAAAGAAAAGAAGTAACATTTCTTCAGTGTGAATATGTTCCATTAAACCAGCAGTAAATTGCGTGGACTTTTATTGTTTGTGGTCTGCATTAGCCAAGGTCTGTCTAACGTTAGTGAGTCTACCCATTCATTTTGAGAACAGTAAGACTGGTTCACTGTTCCTCACAAGCTGAAGGGTATATGACTAAAATATAGTTGGATGCCTAAGTGCATGTGGGAAGGTAAAAGCATTTGTGAAACAGCAAAATCTCAAGTATGTCTAATGCCCTTTTTCTCCTGTTTGTAATTACATGGTTAAACAAGAAAAATGGAAACGTTTACTTTTTCAAACGTGGTTTATTCCTACCCTGACAGTGTTGTCCATGCAGTTTGGAAACATCTTCATACTATGACAGATTGAGAGAAGAGGGAAGGAAAAGGCAGGNGAGGGAGGGAGGAAGGAAGGAAGGAAGGAAGGCAGGAATGCAGGAAGGCAGAAAGGAAGGAAGGAAGGAAGGCAGTAAGTTTCTGGACAGTGAAAAGGATCATCATAAGGAGAAAAATGACAGTGTGGTCAAGAGCAGCATTATGTATACACACTCTGGTGTCAATTCAAAGCCACGTGTGCCCTTGCTCATTGTCAGACTGTGAGGGGGCTGGTGACCTCCCCAGTACTGGGTGACTTTTAGAAACCCCCATGGTGTCCTGAAGCAATGTTGATGACTAAAGCTGTTTCTCCAGGAGGTAGCTGCTTTGTGATTTGATTGCTCTTCAAGTGATAAATGACGACCATGTGACTCAATATGTTCCAGTGGCCATGTGATTATTGTGCAAGAATAATGGTTCTATCTGGCTCTTTTTGCTTATTCTTGTCTAAGGAAATCCTCGCTCTTTGCAGAGGGTGCAAAATTTTTACTTTCTTTTCAAGTTTTATTGTAAGGTAAGCCAATAGCAGAGTCAGGACAAGAACCAACATCTCATGAGTTTCATCACCACCACCTTTGGTCTCTCTTATTGCTTCCCAGTTGTTGGCTGAGGTGCTGGTCCACGCTTCCTTGTATGGACCAAGTAATTTTTTAGATCAAAAATGTCTGGATAGTGGAGTCTTCAGTACCTAGTTACCTGGTGTGTCATGTGTGGAAAATAGATAGTTTGGCATACCATCATGTAACCATCCATTTTGTCTCCAATTAAAATGAAAAAAGGCTGGAAAAAGCCCAAGGATATCAAGTAAATTCAAAATACGGGTTAATGATCATCAATAGATGTGATATGCTTAGTGTTTGGGCTCACATCTTTGTATTTTTAGATAAAAGGTCCCACAATAAATACGCATGTAAAAGGCATATAGGTACTGGGATAGTAGAGAAAACAATGCAAATTAATTAATTTTCTAATTAACTAATTAATTTAATCTATTTTTTTAAAAAGTCTCCCAATCTATTTTACCTTCTCTGCTAAATGTACAACACCTGGCAGAATTTGGGAACTATGAGGAAGCTAAAAGTACATTCTGCATTGGATGACAAAAGGCTTGTATGAATTTTCAGCTGAAGTGTGCAGAGCTATGGAAGAGTTAAATGAATGTTAAAATTCTTCCCTCATTCTTATCTGGGAAGTTTTGTGTATAGGCTGTCAAACAATCATTTAAAATCATACATTATCCTTTTGATGGAAAAGTGGGAACTAGTTCAGCTTAAGCTTTACATCATAGGAAAAGTAAAGTTGTGCATCCAAAGAAAAGGAGAAAAACGTAAGACTTCAGCACTGAAAAACTGTGTTTGGCTATTTCTCTTTTACAATTCCACAGTCGTTCTACTGCCTGTAATTGGAGTGCCAAGGTGAATACTGGTTTTAATCAGGATGGGTAAACATGGATGGCAATTGTATAATATTATGAAAGAGCAGAGAAAACATTTTTTGTAACTACAGTAGGTCAGATTTAGGATCTGCTACTGAAATTGTACTGTGCACATGAGTAACTGCTCTTTTGGTGTAACTTAGTTGCTAATTGTTTACCTCTGATAACCTTAATATTTACAGTTTTGAAGCCTTTCTGGAATCTGTGTTTTTTACACTGGTACATACAGAACTTCTTGAATAAATCTTGACTCAGGCATGAGATGCTCTTCAGACTGTCTACAGTGGTGTCCAGTTTGGTGTCTGTAGCTGCTGTTTCCCCACGAGTGAACAGAGACTCAGGATGTGATAGCAGTAAGCAATGATGCCTCACCAAACCCTTTAAAAGTAGATGCTCTGTCATTTGAAATTCTGTTGCTGAATATTGTCAAATTCTCTTCCTAGATACAAATGGAAATGAGCCTACATAGGAACTGTGGTTTTGGATTTGAAAGAATTTATTTAAAGTACCATAAAAATGTGATTTACTATATTTTGACATGAAGAACTAAAACCAGAGAAACCTCTTGTTCAGCTTTCTCCAATCATTTCTCCAAGCCACTGATTCAAGAAGAAAAGGTCATCCTTTGCTCTCCTCAGCCTCTAAGGAATTAATATTAATTTTTAGTTAATAGCTGAAGCATGAGTGCAAATGTGAGTTGTGTCTCTGCATCTATTAGGATATAAATACCTGTCCTTTATCTCTCCTAGGGGTCACTATTTTAAAAGAGGCAATGGTAAATTTAACATCCAAGCTGTCAAGTGTGGAAGACTAAACAAAGATGAAGAAAAGTCTTCTAGTTCTGCTTTCTTAAGGTTTAATTTTCTGATAATTTTTGTGATGAAGCTGAAAATGAAAGAATTGCACCTCCAATTGCACCATTGGAATAGAAGCCACATTCAGAGCAGACACAGCTCACTGACATGTGCTGACTACACAAGCAACTCTTTCTTCTTGGTTTAGCCTTTTCATCTTAAGCTGGAGGCAAAAAAGCAATCATAGAACACTAACAGAAAATTAGAAGAGCTTCCAAATTAATTCTTGGTCAGATAAATGGAGTATAAGTTAGCCCAAATTGTGTCAATTAGTTTCTTTTTAAGAAAATCTAAATGCCTTACATTTAAAAAAACCCCAGTAAAATAAAACCTTTTTACCTTTTCAGATGATGTAGCCATTATCTACTAGCAATTATATTATCTTTGAAAACCCAAAGAACTATGTTTTAATTATCAACACACATTTAAAATTAATTTGGACTGAAATGTCCTCCTTAGTTCATACCTTTAGGGATAAATCTGAAGTTTGACCTCACCATGTCTTTTTCTATATTGAGTTAGTTTTGATGTTTAATAGGCACAATATTACAACTTCACACTGTGGCATAATATTTTGCCTTCAATTTCATACACATAGGCAAAACAAGGGGCTGTTTGTTATCTTCCATGTGTAAGAACAAGTGCAATATAAGATAAAGTTGGAAGTAAAAGGCTTAGGTAGTAAAACATGTTTTCTCCCTTCTGTTTTTATCCTGATGAAGTTACAGGAAAAATATACAAGTTGTTTGTTTGTTAGGTTTCCAAGCTGCCAATATGTACAGTAGAGAAAAAAATAAATAAATCAAATTTCTGACAGGTGCAGAAAGAGAGACCTCTGAGGAAAACTTTGGCTCCCCAAGGTATTTAAAAAATCTTCCTCTTGCCAGACCCAAAATAAAATTCAATCTCTATGTCCAAGAAAATAAACAGTTCTGTTGACTTGCTAGATATCAGGGCTTGTCTTGGAGATTTTTTGAGATTCACGTAGATGGAATTCAGGGTTTTTTTATTTTTACCATAGATTCTATATTGAAACAATACAGTTGTGGGAGAAAGGAAACATCACATTTTTCAAAGTGGAAGTTTTTAACTCATGGCATCTGATTTACAAAAGCTGTTCTAGTGATGCCTTAGGAAGCAAGATTGAGCAAGAATGTTTCACTTCTTCTTTCATCCCTTGTTGTTTTGGTTGGTGCTGTTTCCTATCTTCCAATCCCTTCCCAAACAGCCTTTCCTTCCAAATAATGGCCAGAAAAAAACTCCAGTCCAAACAAAATTGCCTAAATATGTGTGATTTGTGTGACTAACTGGGGGATGTGATGGAGCCATGGAGATTAGGTGTATCTAATTGTCACCTGCATGAGAAATAGTTCCAACACTACCATGATGAATGACTTGGCCTTGTGTTGCCCAGCTGTACCCGCAGGAGGAACCCTGGGTTTGGTGATAGTAAGTTGTGTTTGTGTGTCCCTTTGTGCTACTTTGTGCTAGGAAGGGACGTGCTGTTGATTGGAGTGGGAGTAGGATCTCCACTGCAGTTTGGTGGAGCCCACTCAGCTCCACTTGTCTGACCTGTACACGTAGCATGGCTCAGGAATCTTCCAGATGGCCACCCCAATCCTGTTTGCTTCAACTAATATCCTAGTAAGGCCATAATTGTACTCACACTGTGTGAAAACTCAGTTTTGAGGAGGTATTCCTGGTTCTATCTCAAAGTCTCATAAATTAAATTGAAATCAGTCACATTTATGACTGGTTGTTAAAAAGCTGTAAGTGTTATGAATTTATGACACTGTTCTCATGTTCAGCTGTTCACTGCTTCTGCTTCTAGGTCTTCTTGTCCTATGTGGGATAAAATTTATATTTGTGGGTGAGATCATTATAAATCTTTTATGTTCCACAAGTGCAATTTTAAATGTTTGCAGGCATGGAGAAATGTGCCCATGAGATATCAACTATATTTCATGGGTTATTGCTTCATGGAGCTGACAAAAAAAGAGCTTTACAACTAGTATACACTCATACACCTTCTTAAGTTTACATGTTTGACCTTTAAAAGCTGGTAGGCAGCACGAAATGTGAAAATTAGGAAAAAAAATGCTACATGGTTCATATTGTACTTGGATGCCAGTTTGTCATATTTATTTTCTTTCTTTATCCAAAAAAACTTTTCTGAGAAGACTTGTCCATGCCTAATCCTTCAAGACTTCTTGCTGATTCCAGTGACAATTGAACAGCTTTCCCAGGAGTGAGTGTAGCTTGTGTACACCTCTGCATAAATCACTGATGAAATAGAGGCCAGCAACAACGAATTCATGGCTCACACTTGATGTAAGCTTATTGCTGAGATCTGTAGCCTTCAATCTGATCTTCCCTTCACAGTTCTTACAGATTATGTATTCAAAGGCACAGAGGAATATAGTTTTCAAAAAATGATTTTTTTCAGTGGAATGATGGATGAGATGGACATATGGCCTGTTAATAGATGATGTGCTGTGAGCTAGGTTTTCAGTGTGGCATTAATTTAAAAGAGCACTTGGGAAAAATGTGCTTTAGTAGAAAACACAGTGTGTTAGGAGCTAGGAATCCTGGGGTTTCCTAACTTTGTAGCAGGACTACCAGGACAAATCACTTCTCTGTGGCTTACCTAGGCATCTATTTACCAGGAGAAAAGAGGTTGGAGGGGCTTTCTCTCCTTCCCCAGTTGTTAATTACCCATAGCATACTCTGGCAGGTGTGAGCACTTTTCTGCTTCTTGGCCTGTATCCCAGCCTGCCACCATTTTCCATGCTGAGCAAGGCTGGGGAGAGCCACTCTGTAACAGGAACCTCCACAGTGCTGGGGATACATCTGAAACACGATTCCATGTGAGCATCTACAGAATGCATCTACATTGGCTTCATCCTACTGCTCACCTCACTTGCTCATTTTGGACAAAAAACTGCATGGGACTGAGGCTGTCCCTCGTATGTTGCTGCTTTAGATACCCATTGTAAATATAAAAAATGAAGATAAGTTTTCAAGGTCTTTGTGACATGACTATGATGAAATCGGGAATGGTAAAGTGTCAGCTAACTCTAGGGAATATTTTTTCAGGCTTCACCTGTGAATTTGCTTTGTATTTTATTGGATATTTTTTGATTCCCTTATTGCTTTCCTTTGTTTAACAATCTATTTAATCTCTAACTTTCATGACCATTTTACCTCAGGCTTTATATGTTATATTAGAAAGATTAAGAAACACACATACCATTGTCTCTGTCCCCTGATTTGGGGAAATGAATTTTGACGAAGAGATGTTTAGAGGGCAGTGGGATTGTTACCTCCATCAACATTAGCACAAATGTGCTTGTAAATGTTTTAATGCACATGTGCATCCTTTGAACGTATTAACAATACAACATTACTGAATATTCAGGAAATAGAAAATAATCACATCCGTGGTTTCTATTTTAACAAATAGGCACAACCTTTTTAAATACAACATTCATCCAACTTCATGGTATGCATCAAAATACATTTGGATTGTTTATGATTGATGTGGTCATCCTCTTATGGTTCCTGTGGGCAAGATAGAAATAGAAATGTAGGGCAGGAGTCTCCATTATTGTGCAGCTGCTTTTCTCTGCACTGTCAGCATAAACTCACACGAAAGCTGGAGGATCTGGCTCAGCATAAATGTAATTCTGAGATGATGAGCTGCTGTGGGGCACCTACAATTCTCTTCCTTAGTGTTGTTGAGATAACATCAAAGGGGTGGTTCTCCAAAGGGAGAAGGCAATGGAGGAGGCAATGTAGTGTTTCATTCACACTCGTTCATGTTGACTAGTGGTTGTGGTTTTGGTATTGCAGTGTGTTATGATCAAGCAGTAACTGGAGCAGCTTTTGAGCATTTCTGATAGAATGGAAAGCAAATGCCCCTTTTACACAGCAGCACCAGGTTAATCAGGACTCAGATGTTGCCAGCCTGTAGGTGAGGTTAAGGTGCTTTGAGGTCATAACTCCATATTCTAAAAAAGCAGGTAGGTTTCTGAAGGCTCATATTACTTTCCAATAATACTCAGTATTACTTTCCAATGGGGTTCATGACTGCAAGCACACATTTCTGAAAAATACAAATAAAGTTATACCTGATTTATGGAAGTGACCTAGGAGTCTGATTCTCCCTTTTTGGTGAAGCTTAGGCTCTTATTTTCTTGCTTCTGAAAGCAGAGTTTATCTGTGGAATTTAGACTTCTAATGAGCTTAGGAGGTTTTGAAACTGTTGACCTCCAGACTGAAAAATGTTTCTATCTTTCAGTAGATGTGGTATATGCTGTCTGTAAATGCTATAAATGTCCAGATTCCAGGATCTATTAACTTTCTATTTTGTAAATATATGTATTAGATAAAAATTAAATACTTGATCTGTTTCTGGAGTTAAGGAAGAATGGAGGAAAGAAGCAGTGTTGCAATACTTCAGTAGAAGAAATTTGTGTGATGTTATTGGATGTACCTTTCACTAATATAAATGTGTCTAAGGGAAATGGAATTGAAGAGTTTTTGTGCTCCATGACTTTGAATATTTTGCATTAATTAGTATTGTCTCTTCATAGTTCTTGTCCTCAGTAGAACCTGAATTCTTAACTAAAAAGTAATTAGGGTTTTAATGTGACTGTGAAGATTTAAACAAACACACAACCACTGCTTTCCTTAATCAGAGTAACTCCTTCTTTCCCCCCCCCCTATTTTATGTAGTCTTTTAATCCTTCTAACATTCTCTAAGACAAGCTAACTACTGTCTCTGTGTACCTGAGGGATTGTGCAATGCAGATAGAGTTTTCTGCAGCTTTCTTCCACTTCTGAAATAAATCACAATCCACTTAATCTGACAAGTGAAACCTTTGATTACATGTTACCTACACAATACTGCTTCTTTTCATGTTAAGGCAGGGAAGGAAATAAATGCAGAAATATATCTGCTAAATTTCCAAGTTAGCAATTTGTTAAAGGAAACTGTGATCCTGACAGGTGCAAATGCTGGACTCTTAGGCTTAAGAAGTCTCATGGACCTTTCAGAGGTTTTTCACCTCACTGCTCCAAAATAAACTTCAGTACTTAGGAAAAATCAAAACAAGCAAAATGTTTCATGTAGTACAATCTGGTACAGAGCAAAGAACAGGAAGAGAGAAAGTGCATTATTTAATAATTTGTGCAATGGTCATCATGGACCTGAGTCCCTTTACTGTTGCCTTCCTTTACCTGAGAGATAATTGCAAGTTTTGGTTCTTGACTAGCTTTGGAGGCTTGTACCACTATACATCTCTCACAGTTAAAAAAAATACACTGCAAAATGGAGAGATATACATACACATATATCACATGAGGTGCAGCCTATCTGACAAATTTCTCTGTGCACATCTCTTGTCTTCAGGTGCTAGTAGAAGCCCTGCTTGGGACTTTAGCTAACAGTGGACTAAAAAGGAAAGAAAAAACCCAACTCAACACTGTTTCACTGTTTGCCTTTAAAGTACAATCACTGATCAGCATCTTCTGCCTATGAGCTTGTAGAATCATTGTGTTTACCGATAATAATAGCACCAACAACAATAACAGCAATAATAATAATAATAACAATAACAAAAATAGTCTGCTCCTTTGAAGGGGCTTTTGAGATACTAGTTCTGTCCTGTGCATGTTCAAAATTAACTGGGAGATAGATGTATAATTCTCCTTGCCACATGTATTTATGTGTACCTATATAAAAATTGCCTTAGTTTGTCGCAGACAAATATATAAATCTCTCTCTCTCTACCTATCTGTATGACTTTTTTTCCAAAGTAAAAAAACCCCAAAATAACAGGGAAAACATACAACAGAGAAACAGACCATCTTCCTGTATCAAGTAGAATAAATTAGTGCTGAATGCCTAGGTTAATGTTCACTCTGAACTGGGGCCTGCACAGCTGGGATTCTCAGTGCTGTTTGATCTGCCCTTTCAAGCTCTGATGATCCCACTGAATTGCATTTAATGGACACAGGGCTGAAGTACAAAAAAAATGAGAGGGCTTGTTATAAAACAATAGAGACAACTTAGCTCACATGCACACCTGTTCTTTGTACTTCATGAAAGACTGTCCTGATGTGGGGGGAAAGATTTCATAAAGAACTGCCCTGGCATTATTTGCCTGAACTTCTTAAGTACAACAGGCATTTTGGGGTAATTGGATTTACAGTCATTGCAGCCATGGATAAATTTTATGGGAGGCATTTGTACTCAGCTAGTCACATCAGAACAGGATGTGACACACCTGCACACTACACTAGGAGAAAGAAAACTATTCTGAACACTTATTAGCTAATCATGTCCAAATTAAACCAATTGATTTCACCCATGCAAGCTACTAAAGGCTTATGCAACTGTAGTAATGTCCCAAACTTTTCCTTCGTGTCCTGCAAGATAACACTCAAAATTTATGCCAGTCGAAAAATGGGAATTTTATATATTTTTTTTAACAGCATTCTAAGTTATTCATAATAGGGGTAGGTGCAAACTGATAAATATAGCCTTTAATTTTTTTGATGATTGAAGTAGATTTTGCTTTGATGTTTGTTTCCAAATAAGAATGACTTTTTTTTTTAACTGTAACAATTGAATGCGATTTCCATCTTCTTAACTGTAGATTTCTATAGCTATTAATCTATTATTCACTAAATTTGTTAGTGTGCCCAAGATTGCTCTTGAGATCCAGTTTCTGAGCCTGGTCTTTAAATTCTGATAAAAAAAATGGTCCTTGGCAAATCACTATGATCTTAAAATCAACATGGTTCTATATAAATCTGGAAAGACAAAGAGCATGTAGCTATTAGAAAACAGACATCATCTGACTCTTCCATATTGAGTTACAATATAGCAATAACAGGCATTGTCTTCCCCATTTTGCACATAATCCAGACAACAACATTTTGTCTGAAAATAATAATTTGAAGACTATAGATCTAAACTAGATGTGTATTTTCTTTGTATACAGAAAACCAAGAAAATGTAGAAGTATAGACAAATGTATGCTCTATGATTGCAGAGACAAAACCTCTAATATGTACCTGAAATGGGAGCAATAAGGTCTGCAGGACCTTACATGGATTGATTTCACTATGACTGTGTATGGAATTGTGTAAAACTCTCTGAGGAATATTTCCTGTCACAGCATGCTTGATATCGGGCATAGAATGGTTGAGGTTGGAAGGGTCTTTAAACATCATCTATTTCAAGCTCCTGCCATGGGTAGGGAGCCTTTCACTAGACCAGGTTGCTCAGAGCTCCATCCATCCTTGTCTTGAAAACTTCCAGGGATGTGGAGTTCACAGCCTTTCTGGACAACCTGTTCCAAAGCCTCATCACCTTCACAGTAAATACATTTTACACAATATCTAATTTTAGCTCACTCTTTTTCAGCTTACAGCTGCTCTCTCTTGAGTTAGTTGAAAGTTTTACAGACTGGCTAAGAAAAAAAGGTGCTTTTTTCTTTTCTTTGATATTTTCCATGTGATAATAACAATGTTGGAGTACTTGAGTGATAGTATATACTGGTGATCTCTGTGGCTAGGAAGTGTGTTACAGCATTATTTAAAATTTCTGCAGGACAGCAGGTCTACATTTGCGTGTTTTATGTCTATGATTGGCCATCATGACAATCTAATTTGACCTTTGGTATATTTTCTCCTTTTTCCTAACCTTGCTCCTAAATTTACCTGAATTAGTTCTTGCTTCAAATCTATGACTTATAGCTACATTGGAATATTAGATAAATGCCTGTGTCCAGAGAAGTGAGAGGCAGCTATAATTAGATGTTTCCCAGAGAGTCAAAAAGTGGAGTTTTCTAGCTACTCTTCATCGTTATTAGCCTGATAATTTCCACTGTGGGATAGTTTCCACTGAGAATAATGGATAGTGCTCTTAAACTTTGCAGTTCAGATCCTTAAAAGTCTGGAGAAACATCAGGGTACTTTACTTCTCCTTCAAGAAAGGATTACATCACTCTAATTGGTGGAGTGTTATTTCTGGGAAATTAATAGAAAACATTCTTAGAAAATAGCAAAGGTGAAATGACAATACAGAATCACAGGTTAAAAGGAATTAGGTCAGCTACTGTAGGGAGATAATTTAATTAGATGATTCTGGGGAAAACAATGTCCTTTTCCTTTTCCTTTTCCTTTTCCTTTTCCTTTTCCTTTCATCTCTCAATACAAAGCAAATACTGTCAGTCATTGGTAAATGTGTTGCTTTCTATAGTGACTGGTTTTGAGGCAGGTTGAAACAATCAAGCTGAAAAAAATTACAAAGGGGAGGGGCTAAAGTTATAAAAGAGATAGCATTGTTCTCAGTCCTATCCTTTCTTGAATTCCAAATGTCTGCATATCATGGACTTAGCTTGGCCTTAAATATCTAACTTTCAAATCTAGATTGAGATCCAAATCACTACTGAATTTATGCTTCACTGAAAGGAAGAGATTAGATACAGATCAGTGATCAGCAGTTTGCTGTGGAGAAAATGCAGGTGTGTTTACTTAAAGCATTAATTTATTAATCTTTACCTACTGCTTCCAAATAATCTGCTCTTAAATGTGATCAGATATGACAATTATTAGAACAATAAGTTGCTCTGGACTGAAGCTTTCTGAGTGATTATCTGTAAGATACTGGTTGCTTAGTAAGGCCAACATGCCTGCTTCAATGCTGGCCTCAGGCCACTGAAAGCGATAGAGTGTTTTCTATAGAAAATATTCTGATAAATGTGCAAAATGGTGTGAGAGAAATGTTACACGTTATCAATAAGCCCACTGAGCCAAAGGCTTTGTGCAACATTAAAACTGATTTTTCTCCCTAGGAAACTTCTTTAATTCCACTTGCCATTTCTGTTTTGATGGTCATGTTTAGTGGTATAGTGTGAAAATGACTTTTGATGCTAAGAATGGTAGGTGACATGGTAGAGCTCTATTTTTTGCCATAAGTATCTTGTCTCCTTATTTACTATAATGAATACTCCAGGATGGAGTTTCCTCTAAATTAGAACAGCAATTGTGTGCAGTGGCTGTTGTGGAGCTGGCTTGAGAAGCTGTTTGAAGTCTCACAGGACTTTGGGAGGGTGCCTCCGTGGAAAACATGGGACATTACAGAGGTTTGGGAGGCAGGAATGAAGTGGTGCACTTGCAGGGACATGTGCCTTCTTTTATCCCTGCAGAGGTTCCCTAAGAGCTATAGGTGGTGGTAGATTACTGGTCTAATCAGTTGTAAATAACACTTTCTATGAGAGGGGATGTTTTAATAATACCCTAGTTTATCATATATAAATAAACAACAACTAGATAGTTTAGTAAAGAACAGAGGTATAATAGTGTAATAATTGTGACATAAACAACAGTAATTTTACTGCAAATACATATAACTTTATGTAAAAACAATATGGCAGTTATACAAAGTTCATTGCTAGCATTATCTAGTTATAAAAGATGCAAAAGTAGTAATCTGGGTAGGGACCAAAGTACTTTATGATATTTTTAATAAAAGAGGAAGCATAGTCAGTTTGTTGGAGATCACAATAATAGTGTCATTCACATTCCTGTGCTGATTTAGTGACCTTCCCTAGTCACTGAGGTGAAGATTTTCAAACACAGATGAAGTGCTTATGTCCATGTTTTAGCATTTAATAAAAGTGGCTTGATTTTCAGAGTGGTTTTGTCTCCCCATCTCCTAATTCCAGTGCAAATCATGATTACTTGCAACTGAGGTGAATTGGCAGCTGGGACTGTAATTACCCTTCATCCTTCCCACTCAGTTCAACTGCAACTGATGTTAGTGGTGTTCTCTGGATTTACTGAGCAAAATTTCACTCTTGGCTGAGCTCTTCAGACTAATATTTTCAAAGGCATCTATTGGGAGTTAATGTGCAGATCTCACTGAAAATCAGTATTGATAGTTTATTCCCTTAAATTCTTTTGGATAAAAGTGTCTTCATTTGCAGACTTTAATCATTAAAATAGACAGTGAAATTTCTTTTCACCTTGCAAGAAATCTTTATCAGGTCTTACTCAGAGCTCAGAGCTGAAATATTCCAAGTGATGCTGTATTAATGATGGTACTATAACTATCTTAGAATTATAGAATGATTTGGGTTTGAAGGGACCTTATAGATCATCTAGTTCCAGTCCCCTGCTGTGGGGGTGCAATGTGATTTACTCCTAATCAAGAAAAGAAATGCATTTTCTTTTAGGCGAAGTGCAAAATCGTGTATTATGCTAATGCAGTTCCACCAGCAGTGGGAGAAGATTTTTTCCATTACCTCTTAAATTACTATCCCAAAGGAATGAAATTTCATATTTCTCCAGAACTGGGAGATGCCTTGTTCTACAAAGAACTTGAAATTTAGGACTGATTTAGAGAAAAAGGATTGACAGAGGAAGAACTGCAAGAACTCTATTCTCATTATCACAGGTGTGGTGCATGTGAGACATCTGATGGTGACTCCTGTAAAAGTTGCTGCTGCTCAGTCAACATCATGAGGAAGAATATCAACTCTCTGGTGTCCATGGATAGTTATCTCCTCATTCATCCCGTGAACAGAAGAGAGCTCTTTCCCTATCCCAGAGGGACCTCTAACTTAAGGGTTGAATTTGATGGCCAGTAGGGATCAGCCAAATGAGACTGTCCTACATTTATGGATGTGTGATGTCTATATCCAAGCTGCTGTCACAGGGCAGTTCATGCAGGGCATACCTTGTCAGGAAACTGCTGGTTTGTATGGTTGTGCACCGTGGTCATGGGAAGTGATTCAAGGTAACTGGCTTTCTGGGAGACAATGCCATCCTTGTAAAAGGTCTGTAAAAGAAGAAAATTTGATTTTTTAAACATTGCTTCAAATATGAAATGCAGCTTTAACACTGTGAATAACATCCTTTAATATCTACATTTGGCTTAGCAACTACAATAAATCTGACTCTGGAACATAAGCCTAGAGACCGTCTGTTTCTTTTTGCTGGAAGGACTAACCATGATAGTTCTGCTTCTTTCATAGGATGTTTTTCAGCTTTCTTTGCAAAACTTTTCATTGCCTATGAAGGGTTTTGTCTGTGTTTGCATCTATCGCTGAAGCTTGGAAGTACTTTCACAATATGCCAGCAGTCATTTTCCTTTCAGTTCTGTCCATTTCTAGAAGAAAGAAAGAAAGTTGGCACACTGTGGAGCTTGAATACAGTATGTTTCCTCTGTCAAACTGTTCCAGCAGTCAGGCAAAGATCACAGATTTTTTTTTTTTGCCTTCGGATGGCCATAAACCATTTTATATTAGAAGTTTTCAGGTAACTATCTGTCACTAAACCAACATACAAACAGTATGATTTATCACAGTGAACAGAGCTAGCTTGAAAATATTCATGAGTCGGTGAACATTTAGAGCTTGATCTAAAAATGTTGCATGCAAGAGAAAAAGGAGAGCATTTAATAGAAACTTCAGACTTTAATCTTTCTCGGCTTTACAGACATGCTAGCATATGGATTCACATGTGTCTGCCATGTGGTAGAGTTTGTACTTCTCAGAATCCAAAGCAAATAACATTTAAAGCTTTCTTTTTTAGGGGAAGAAAGGGACAAAACATTCACATACTAATAGCTCATGCTGCTGAAGAGGAAAAAAGCTCAGGCTTCTTCATCCATGTGTATGAGAGGTGATATCCAAAGCTACAACTGGAGAGGTTTAAAAGGACTCTCATGTATCAGTGCTGAAGAAAAAGAGGTGAGGCCAGCTGATGCTTCCCTGCGAAACCTTTGGGGCAGAGATCTGGGCAGGGAAGGTGAAAGCTGAAAGTCAGGGGGCTGCCCCATTATGGAGAAGATAAGTGCCTGAAAGGGCCTATTGCTCCAAAGGGAAGCTGGGCAAGGGAATGCTGTACCAGCTGGAGGGTGTGGCCACAGCTCCATGCAGAGTTATCCTAAGCATCCTTTCTGAGACCATGCAGGGCTGAGCTCCGTCAACTGGCAGAGAGTAACTGGCAAATCCCAGTCTGATACATATATAATTATAGCAGTCAGCTCAGAGCAGGTGGACCCTTTGGCTTTCAGAAAGGATGGGCCTGATAGGTCTGGTTGCAAGACTGGTTGCTCTTTATTAAGAATTTATTTAGATCTATTTTTTGTAATGCTTTATTATATAAATGCTGCTTGTGTATTTCAGAAGCAGAAAACAAAAACTCCATACACTTCAGTGATGTCTTATAAGACATCAGATATAGAAAATGCACCTCATTTGATTACAATTCACTATTCAAAAAATCCCAGACAGTATATTTATTCCAAAACAAATTACCCTTAGGGATTTTTTTAGATTATAATATTCAGGGTGTTCCTATATAAACAGCAGAAGGGGAATTAAAAATAAATCAGATTCTTAATAATGGAATCACTCCTTTGAGTACAAGAGCTGAATGGCATTTGCCAGATGAAGGATGAAATTTTCTGTCAAGGTGGAGATTCAGAAACTTAACAAATCCATAGAGACTCCTTCCTCCTCCTCCCTTGCAGGAGAGAAACCCTAGTTAGCTGCCAAGAGGAGATGTATTTAAAGCCACAGTAATGGCAGTGCAATGGTTTGATAGGTGACAACTCCATCAGAGCACTCTGATTGCATGACAGCTGCCTGGGGTCAGCCACACTGTAGGTATAGATAGATGCATTCTCCTGGCGGGACCCTGCAGACAGACACATTCTTCAAGTCTTGTGCTATAGTCAGCTCACTTTCAGCAGCTTATATTGTAATCAACTACATTCTGATATTAATATGTTATAGCCCTTCCTCCTCAGGGCTGTGTGTTGCCCTGCCAAAGTCACTTGCTGTAGTCAATCAGACAGACACAGCATGATAGGTGTGCAAAGGAGACAAAAGTAGTACTGGGGGAGAAGCACACTTGCTGTGGACTGCTGTAGCATTATAACCTCATGATATTACCAGACCTGTCCTTTAAAATATAATAAGGAGTCAGATGGCATAACCATATGCTGGCATCCATACGTTTTCACTGAAGTCACTTTACTATCGAGGACCATGCTGCCAGCTCCCAGGGGCCTCTTCTCCATCTGATCACTGGAGTCTCACACTTGATATGTTGTTTCTCCCTAAGATATACCTCTCTTATTCACCTGCACACTGATGGCTGTATAGATGTCAACTAATGAGCAGCTGAGGCCTCTCAAAGTTTCTCAGTACTTTTATATTAGCATCCTTCCCCTATCCCCTGAACTCTATTCCCCAGCTCTTATTTTAAATACAGGAACTGTCATTGAAATAAAGAAGAAAAGAGACAATTGCCTTTTCTAGGTAAAAACCAAGTGAAAGGGCAGCATGGGGAAAAGCTACAAACTTCTCTGATCTCCAGATTTTAATGAATCTATTAGTATGAGGAAATGTACAGAATGCAGAGTGCTGACAAGCATGTATTCATTTGGTTGTCTTACTTTATATAGCAAGACATTACTTACAGAAAGCCAAGTTTTGGAATTAAGCTATTTCTTTTTTTCCTTTATGAGTTTATAATTTAGTGATGGATTGTCTTTCAGGCTGGAAGAGCTTTTGACAACCTCATATCTTCCTGCATAACATTTCACATGCTCTAGAAGAACTCACAAAAGCCAAATGTCTACCAGTGACAGCAATTATAACCTTGGGATGCATCAGATATTTCCTGAGATGCTGCTGTATTTACACTGGTCTAATATAAGGATTGCTGGAATATGAGAGATTTTTGGGAAGTAATATTGCTTCATTTGTCTGTTCCTAATTCACCTCTCAGTAATACAGTCAGCTACTACTCATTTTCCAAGCATTATTTTCTTTTGTGTAGCATTTAGGTCATCAGTTGCTTCCCTTAAGATGTCAATAGTACTAACTTGCACAACCTTGGCTGTTCCCTTCAGGAGACGATGCTGTGCACCCTAATGAACTTATTTTAGTTATCTTTTTTTAAAGACAAGAAGCTAGCCTACATTTTATTACTAGTTTAGCACCACATATATTTTTTATATGATAAAAATACTAATTCTTGGAAATTTCAATATATAACATAATTAGTACTTACCATACATACAATTACTGTACATAAGAATTACTGCGACTAAGGAATGAGAGTTCTTTGAGTCAGCAATACACCTTTAGGACCACTATTTGTTTTCACCTCTGTGTTCTCAGTTTTGGGACAGATAAGGCATCTTGTCTATATAGTAAGAAGACAAGACTATCACTATGTGTGATCATAAAAGGTTCTAAAGGTATTTCGTACAGGAGCAGAGGTGAAATTCTTGCATACTGCCTGAATGCCTGTACAGGTAGTTGTAGTCTGCTTCCCTAAAATTTCTGTTACTTTAATAAAAGGGTTTATTTTTGTATGAAATTTCTGAAGCTGCTGATTAATCTAAACAGTAGATGCATGTAATAAAGCAGAGCCTTGTGTAGCACATCACTTTTCAGAGAACCTGGGGATTCCATGGGGTTGAAAGGTGTTATTTAATTGTAAGCTCATTGTCACAAATAAAGTCCAAGTCTCCCCTTATTTACACACAGTGTAACCCTCTTTTTTTTAAAACTGTAACTGCACATTGTGTGAATCAGAGTAGAATCTGTTTCATAATTCTAATTCTGTTCTGGCTGGACAAACAGACAATGTGCCCAGACAGAATTGCCATTGCATATAAAAGAAGTGCTTTACATATTTTCAAAGTATTATCAAGATGCTTATTTGGGCTGCAGTCTAGGAGCATCTCAGAACGCAACCTCAGTGACATTGCAGCTGTTGTGCTTGGACATTAAAAAGGCAGTCTTTCCTTTCATTGTAATCATTTAAAAATTACCAGTCATGTGCAGACTCTTAAAGCCTGACCCTCAGCCCATGTTAGCCAGGATGGAAGCCAGGGCATGTCTCTCCATTGAAATGTGCATACTTTGAATCATTCTGTGATTTTGAGTGTCTGGCCATGCACACTTAGTAGTGGACTGTTAACTGAAATAACCTGAAATGGTTGATATTTGAGACCTCATTCATGATAGCAAGCACAGAATATATGGGAAAAGAGGCTTTTTAAGCCCTTCTGTTAGTGTAATGTTGGAATACCTGCTCTCAAGTGAAATGAGGCAACTCTTTGGCACTGTTAGCAGCAGGACAACCACCCCCACAGCCTTCTACTCTTCAACAGCCCTTTGAATCTGCTGGAATGACATAGTGGTTAATCTCTGATTCATTACAATGTGTGAGTGTGTCTATGTTGGGGGGGTAGGCAGGAATATCATCTCTATTCCTGCAAACAGCAATGCTGTGAATGTTACGTTATGCTTCAAGCAGCATTCCCTTTCACCACATGCTGTATCTGTTGTTAAGTTTTGTCACCTTCCACAACTTTGTCAGCCCTATTTTTGTCACAAAGCGGGGATCCCATTCTGATATTGCTCCAAATCAGTGTTGCACAACTGTTGAACATGGCTGAGAACTGTGCTGTTCCTGACAGTAAAACACTTGTTGCTGTAAAGCCCCAGGAAAGGTGCTTCAGTTCTATTTTCATGTGTGGGCTTCTGCTTAAGAGATGCACTACAGTACACAGACATTGCTAAATTGTCAAAGAGTTGCTTGGGGTTTATTTTAGCTCACACTGTCTTCAATAGATTTTGTTGTGTGGGCTGTATAATGAATTGTATTAATTATAATTTACAAGTATATTAATTATAAAAGCAAATATATTAGTTTTTTATTTGGAAAAGTATATTAGAAGAAGACAATTCACATGATCAAGGTGTGAGCCCATGCATTACTGCACCACAGATAGCAGAACTGTAACAACAACCTAGTAATAACAGAGAGTAAATCCTCAGGTTTCTGCAGGAAGAGAGACTCCTGTCTTATGCACTGCATTGCCACCATGTCTCTCACAATATCCCCATAGGCAAACTCAGGAAGTGTGGACAGCAAGGTGGATTGAGAATTGACTGAACAGCAGATCCCAGAGGATGGTAAGTGGCACAGGATCTAGCTGGAGGCTGGCACTAGTGGTGTCCCCCAGGGTTCAGTATTGTTTAATTTACTCACCAATGACCTGGATGAAGGGGTAGAGGCCTCCTCAGCAAGTTCCCTGATGACACAAAGCTGTGAGGAGTGGCCAATACCCCAGAGGGCCGTGCAGCCCTTCAGAAGGACCTCAACAGGTTGGAGAGAGGGGCAGAGAGGAACAGTTTCAAATTTAACACAGGCAAATGCTGGGTCTTGCACCTGGGGAGGAATAACCCTGGGCACCAGCACAGGCTGGGGCTGGCCTGCTGAGATGCAGATCTGTAGAGAAGGACCTGGGGGTCTTGGTGGACAACAGGCTGTTCATGGGCTGTCAGTGTGTCCCCTTGGCTCAGAGGGGTGCTTTAGGAAAAGCACTTCCAGCCGGTTGAGGGAGGGCTCCTCAGTACAAGAGAGACATGGAACTCCTGGACTGGGTCTAGCAGAGGCTACAGACACAATTAAAGGGTTGGAGCATCTCTCTTATGAGGAAAGGCTGAGGGAGCTGAGCCTGTTCAGCCTCGAGAAGAGGCGACTGAGAGTGTGTCCCATCAATGTATTTAAGTATCTGAACAGAGGTTCTTAAGAGGATGGAGCTAGAGTTCTCTTGGTGGTGCCAAGCAATAGAACAAGAGGCAAAGGGAAGAAACTGATACACAAGAAATTCCACTTTATTTTGAAAAGAACTTTACTGTGCATGTGACCAAGTACAAGATTGCAGGAGAGGCTGTGTAGTCTCCCTTACTGGAGATATTAAAGAACTGTCTGGGCACAATCCTGTGCAATGATCTTTGGGATGACTCTGCTAAAGCAGGGATGTTGGGCCAGATGGCCACTGTGATCCCTTCCAACCTGACCCATCCTGTGATTTTGTGATAGATTTAGAGGAATGGCCTTCGAAAATCATTTAGTCCAATCTCTGCTTTACAGTTGTCTTTGCCACTTACTATACAGAAAGTGCATTCACAAATGCAGAGTGGATCTGAAGCAGTTTCAGATGTGAGTGGTGAGGTTTTGTATCCCCTAGTGATGACTGGCAGTAGGTTAGTGGGCAGTGGGTTAGTTTTTCTGCAGGAACTAGTATCCTCTAAAAGGGCCACAGCACAGAAACCTCTCTGCAAATAACTGAACATAAAGATGACATTCTGGATATAAATATATGCATAGAAGCCTACTGGTATTATGGAAAAAGTGTCTGGCATTATTCCAGGACAAATTCTTCAGAAAGATAAGTGATGTTTTAGGTAGTGAGCAACAGCACCTACAAAATCATTCCCTTTCTAACTGACTTCCATGCAACTGGATTTTTCCTGACATATGCATCTGTCTGAATGAATTATTTCAGTGTTTTCGCAAATATTTACTCTGTTCAAGTAAGAATGCGAAAATACTCATTGTGGGAACTGAAATCTAAGCTTTGCAAATAAAAAATGTAGTGAATGTTACTGTAAGAAAAAAGAACCTTTTAGTTTTTTATTTTATAAAATATTTATTTTATATATATATTTAACTTTATATATATATTTTATATATAGAGAGTTTATTAAGTATCACAGAACAATGGTTAAAGTCTACAGATAATTCATATATCACTGTGAACATGCTGCTGTGCTAACTGGTTCAAAGAATTTCTGCTCTTGCCCATTATGTACACAGCATTTTTTTCTTTCTTCTTCATGGATTTACAGTTGAGGAAACCCCTGTAGGACCTCTCTCAGATCACCCAAGAACAGTTGATATAATCATGGTAATCATAGTTATAGAGGTCTACAACTGGACTGGTTGCTGAAATTTCCTGATAGCTGATGTGTGAGCCAACAAGGGAAAGTGCCTTGATGGACCTTGTTTGTGAACAGGGAAGGGCTAGGGGGTGATGTGATGTGATGTGATGGTTGTTACAGCAATCACAAAATGATAGAATTTTTGAATCTTAGAGAAGTAAGGAGGGGGATCAGCAGAACTGCCACCTTGGCAGACTGCGGCCTATTTAGGAGCTGGGTTGACGGAAAGCAGTCCTGAAGAATAAAGAAATCCAGGAAGACTTTCTTCAAGAAAGGACATTTTTCAATAAAATCACACTGGTACAGGAGCAGGCCATCCCCATATGCCCAAAAGATGCGTCAATGGGAAAGAAGATTGGATTGCCTGAACAGAGAGCTTTAGCTGGAATTCAGGTAAAAAATGAGAGTTTATGACCATTGGAAGAAGGGGCAGGCAACTGAGGATGACTACAAGGATGTAATGAGTTTATGTAGGGAGAAAATTAGAAGGGCCAAAGCCCAACTAGAACCTAATCTGGTTAATGACATAAAAAAAATCAAAAATGTTTCTATAAACACATGAAAAACAGATGGAGGACTATGGACAATCTCCATGGATTTTGGATGTAGGGGAAAACATAATGACAAAGAATAAGGAAAAAGCTGAGGTAATAATGCCTTCTTTGCCTTAGTATTTAACGTAAGACCACTTTTTTTCAGGGTTAACCAGGCCCCTGGGCTGGAAGACATTGATGGAGAGCAGAATGAAGCCCCATAATCCAGTGGAAAAGTGGAAATAGTTAACAACCTGCTACACCACTTAGGCACACACAGGGCCAATTGGGATCCACCCAAGTGTACAGAGGGAGCAGCTGGAAGCGCTCATCTTCAATTGTTTGTAAGCAATCCTGGTCAGCTGGGGAGGTTGCAGTTAACTGGAGCTTACCAAATGTGATGCCCATCAACAAGAGGTGAGGGAAGGTAGGATATGGGGAGCTACAGGCCTGTTAGCCTGACCCAGGTACTGAGGAATGTCGTGGAGCTGGTCATCCTGAGTGCCATCCTGTGACAGTGCAGGACAATGAGGTGATCTGGCTGCCTTATGAAAGACAGCTCCTCTTGACCAGCCTGGTCTCCTTCTATGACAAGGTGATCAGTGGATGAGGAAGAGGCTATGGGTGTTGTTTACATAGACTTTAGTCACACCTTTGACACCATTTCCCACAATATTTTCCTGGAGAAACTGGCTGCTCAAGGCTCAGATGGGTGCAGTGTCCGCTGGGTAAAATCTGACAGGGCAGCTGGACTCAGTGACAGGTGGTGAATGGAGTCAAAACCAACTGGTGGCCAGCTGCAAGCAGGTATGATGGTGTTGGTGCTCTATATCCCTGTGATGAGGAATTTGAACTGCACTAATTGTTTATAATGGGAAAAAAGTTGGCTGGACACATTGCCTCTTCCCTGGGGAAACCCTCCCATGGTTCTCTTCCCTTACAGCAAAGGTGACCATTGCTGCTTTCAGGGCAAAACTTAACATTTGGGTGCCTAGACACAGTATTGGTCTTTCTGGAGACAACAAAAGGTTTTCTTCTGTAACTTAAAAAAAAATATCCATGTGCAAGTAATATCTGATCAATGACATATGTCTGCAGAGGCCTGTTGTTTTTTGTCTGGTGTTTCTGTTTGCTGATTTAATGTCAAATTCTGCAACTTTATATCAACACAAGCCCATTGTCTCCAGAGATTGAGAACAGAGTTTGGCTCTGTCAAAGAGGTCTACCACAAACCATGTAATTCCACTGTATGTATGATGTGTGACTTGTAACCTTGTTCACTGCAGAGTAAGTGGTTTGTACATCTCTTACAAAGAGATGGTAAAGAATCCCAGCACTGCATCTGAAATTCATTCTATTTTAAATTGCCCTCCTCCATATGCAAACAACTGAGTTTCCGTTGCCCGCTTCTGTATAAAAAATTATTGTGGTATAAATAACCTTCCATACTTTGTTGACTGAGTGTGGTGGTATGAGTGAAAGGTCAGAACGAGGCTGAGAGAAACACTAGCCAAAAAGAATAAAGAACACCTAGACAAAAGCTGTTTGGTTAAAAATAATTAGTTAATCCCATTCTGCATTGTTGTCAACTAGTCCTCCTTAAAGAAGGAAGTGACATGTGAATTCCAAACTTGGGCTGCAGATTCTGAAGTTTTCCAGTGAGGAGCTATTATTTTGAAATATCAGTGCTTGTTGCTTTTTTCAATCAAAGCGGTTTCAAAGAGTTCAAACTCCAAATTCTAAGTAGCATTTTCTCTGTATTTTTAACATCTGTGCTCTTTATTAGAAATGGCATCAGATTTTGGCAATCCAATCTTTTTTCTTTTCTTCTTTTCTTTTTTTCGGTAGAGCTTGAAAGAATTGCACCATGCCTTTTTTCAGTGCAGTTGTTGGGGTCTAGGGATTTCCTAAAATTGCTAATAGAATTTAATCCTGGAAGTAATTTATCCTTGTTTTTTTTTTAAAAAGGGCAAGGACACAAAGGAGAAGAGGAAGGTATCAGATATGTTCTTGATTTTTGCAGCATTAGACACAGTGCAGAAATTGTTTGCGACTTCAGTTCTACTGCCAGTTTCCTATTTTCTTAGAGCAAAATTGTAATTTTGTTAAAAAATTAGCTGGTTTTAATAACAATTACTGTAATATTACCAACTGTGATTTTTGAGTAGATTTAAAAAAAATTTATCTTAGACTTTCTTCTGTTCAGGTAATAGTAAAGAGAGAGGGAAGATATTGTTTTTAAATTACCATTAGTTCAAAGCAGGAAAGACTCATTAGAAGTTTAGTTCTGCCTGCAGTAGAAAGCACAATATAAACTGTTCATGAAAGTGTGATATGTACAGCTTGTTATACAAAGACAAGGCTCAGAAGAAAATCAGAAATGGATGTGAAAACTGTCTTTACGCTGTCCTTTGTAGTGCCTATGGTTTAAACTCTGTCCTTTTCTTGACATAGTATCCAAACCAAATAGTATCTGCAGAACATGTCCACACTTTAATGCAGTTTTGTGTGCTTTATGCATGCATTTTGCAGAAACTTGAAGAATCCTCTACTGGATATTTAACCCCAGTATTTCCAGCGGTCTGGTTTATTGTACGCTTTGAGACATTTTTAATTTCTCTACATAACCCATTTACTCATTCCATACCCCTTAACTGAACTGTTAGGGTGCACTGTAGCCTTGCCTTCATTTGAAAAAATGAAGGTCTTTGAGTTGAAGTAGCATTAGCACTTCTCAAGTGCTCAGCTTCTGGCATAACCAGCCTGGGGAAGCCTCCTGTGGTATGTGCAGCTCAGGAGCAGAGGCCCTGGGAACAGCTGTCCCCTCATGAATCATTCATGGGGGGAGCTGTGATGATGAATGATCAGCTGCAAACAATGCATAACATTTAGAGAAAATAAAGGCATTTCACTGTAATTTCACTTTTTTCCCCAGAGGTGGGGCAGACCCCAGGTGTCTTCATAGTGGGATAACTTTAGTTAAGGAGGAACCTTTAAGTCCTGGAAACTCTTTTCCATTGACCCCATAGGTCTCCTCATGGCCCTTTCCCATAAGGACGAGGCAAAACAGTAGTGACAATAAGGTAAGATATTAAGTACAGATTAGAAAACAGAAACATTTGTTCCTGCCTTTAACTTTTGCTGTATTCCCAGATTTTGGAAAATCCATGAAAAATTAAATGGGTGACTATTTTCTGGCTGGCTGGGGAGTGCCAAGTCACATGTTGTTGCTCCTGCTCTTTGACTGGCTGCCTTCTATAGCTAATCAACACAGTGTCATTTTGAAATTCACATCTGGGAACTCTTTGAGCTAAATATGCACTTTTCATAAGCTCTGGCAACTGTAAAGCACCAAATGCTTGAATATTCAAGGAAAATAAACACACATGCTAAGAACGTGACAAAATGGAAATCTGTGTCAAGTTTGAAAGAACAATCTAGGATATCCTCTGCCCTCTGCTCCCTGCTCTCCACTCAGCTGTGCTCAGTAGCAGGAGTAGATGGCAGAAACCTGTGTCCCTTATGTAAGTGGCTCACAGTGCCCCTGAACTTTTGGCATCAGTTCAGAATGTAGTTAACCGGATCGTGCCAGTTTAAATATATCTGGTCATTTTCCAGTACACTGCTCAGCTGTCTACCTTTCAGCGCCCTTGCTGGCATCTCAGTAAGCTCAATCTGCATTTCTGTGTTTGTTAATGCTACTGGGTTCTCTAGTGGGAAACAGGATATTATTATGTTGAGAACGAGGGACTGCGAACCACAAGGTCTGGAGTAATTTTTGGTGGCTATTATGATTTCCTGCAAACTTCTGGGGACGTACTTCTGGCTTTTAGTATTTAAAGAAGATTCATAGACTACTAATGAAGCATTCTTCTAGTTTTGAGCATGTGAGTAGTCACGTACCAGTTAAAGGAATGAGGCTTTGATTTCCTTGGAATTCAGTTTATCGCACATATTTCACACTATCTCAGGATACTGAAGTACAACAGTATTTGGAGACTATTAGGAAGATTCATACAGTCATGGGTCAAAGTGACATGCTTAAAATTTCTAAAAAATCTGCAGATTTTGATATTGTTTATTGTTACTTGTGCCAGAGACAAAAGAAAGTCCTTTTGAATGAAAGAAAGGTTCTCAGGACCTTCTGCTGACTACATGAGGCTAATTCCTCATCCTGTCCAATGGACCTCATGAAAGAGATGATTTTTTGCTTATATCCATTTTTCTCCTTTTTACTATGTTTCAGAGAGATTGTATGGAGATGTGCACTAAGGCTGTGACAAGGCAGTCCTCAGTGATGCAGTTGAGATGTAAAGGTCACTGCCTGCAAAATTTCTCTGTTCTGTGGAGAATAATTCAAATACCAACCTGCTTGGAGCATCTCCTGTTCAGCTCTTCTACTGTTATTGAAAAAGTAATAAATAAGGTTCATTAATAATAATAATAATAATAAAGTAGAAGACAAACATGGCACTGATGGAAATGCTTAAACCCAAATTCCTTGTTTCTTGCTGTGGTTGAATTGAAGTGCCTATCATGCCTTGACACATTCTGAAATGAGGCTGGATAACTTAATTTCTAGTTGTGGATTCTAGGGATCCTCCTTGTATACTGCAAAAAGCCAAATCAGAAGATTAAAAAGATCAGTGCCAATTGTTTGGGGAAGCCATTGTTTGTCTGCATTTAGCAGGAGAGTGACACCATTTGGCAGCACAGGATGCCACCGTGTTGGTTCCAGCTAACGAACGCTGTGAATTGACCAGCATTGATTGCTGTCCTTGACAGGTGCTAATGTTCAGAGGGCAGATCACAGCTGCTTGCACAGGGTTCCCATTATCCTTTGCTGGGTATTGATTCTCTCTGTGGGATGTTTCCTTCCTAACTGTGTTAATTTTCAGATCACATATTTGCATTGGTCTTTGCTGAGGGGGGCAAGTGGAGGTGCCTTGCCTACATTTTATGACCTTCCTTGTCCCTCTTCTCCCCTCCTCCCTTGCCAATCTCTCAAGTCTGTAGAGATCATGTCTCGGGATCTAAGTTTCCTCTAATTATGGTGCACATTAAAGGACAGACTCTATGAAGAATACCAGTACTACTCTTGTAATTGCTTCAGGTGCACTCAAAAATTAATCAGAAAGTACACAATGGGTTTTTTGTTTTGATGTGTTTTATTTTGAATCCTTTCTAAGTCTGAAGACTTGGTGCCTGTGTGTAGAGCTCATACAAGTGTAACAAGGAAAGGATGGGAAAATAGTTGTGAAGCCGCCAAGGCAGGGACTATTGTGTCCCTTCAGTACTATTTTGGTGCTGCACACAATTAATTAGCTGATGGACCTCAGTTACCATCAAACCAGAATGACAGTGTTATACGTTCATTTTGTACTGGTATAAATATCTTTCAGGGTTGAGTGGGTATATGGATTTGTCTTTCTGTAGGTGTCTGTATAGTGCTTAGGGCTGTGTTGGGATCTTGCCGAGTCTTTGTACTACATAAAGCTGCTTATAAGAATTGTGCCTTTGCTCTCTACTTCGATAAGTCAAAGAAGTCTAATCCAGAATTTTTTCAGAAGGAGGGAGTATAGCATATGACAGAAAAAAATATTCATCCACTGAGGATTTTTCTTGTTTTGGCAAATATAACCACATCAGTGCAAATGCTGCCTTCACATATAAAGAAATGTTATTAATTTTATCTTTGTAGCAGGGAAATGGAACAATTAATTTGGGTTCTTGGAACAAATTATACTTTTGCACAGATAAATGTACACCAGTTTCCAAGCCTTCCTTAAAGAATCTTTGTTCTCTGTGGTGTGTATAGAAAGGAGAGGGTGCATCTGAACCCTAGTTAGCCCTGGGGTGAAAAAAGTTAGGTTGTGGTGTGTCTGTAATCAATAATAATCAAAAGATGTATGTAATTATCTTCAGCTTCCCAGTTTAAATGGCCAGGTAGTCATTTATAGCTGAATATCAGGGTGGGTCCAACACTTGGATTAAAACCTCTGTAACCACTTTGCCAAAATTTCTGAGTTCCTTGTAGCGTCAACAAATGTAGCATTACTATAAAAGGGGGACCGACAGCAACTGAGCCAAGCTACAGCTCACGAGAGAGACTTTTCTGAATTTGGCACCTCTGCTGAGCTGAGAGAGGTTTTGTTGTTCAGTATTGTTCCTTTGTTGGTTGGGCTGGGGAGTGCTTTGACTGTTAAATAAAAAATTTTTTTCCGCTTTCCTCCAAGAAAATTTTTCCTGTCCCGAACCAGCTGGGGAGAGGGGCGGTTTGGATTAGTTTCCTAGAGGGACTCTATTTCCCAAAATTTGGTCTAAACCAGGACAGATTGGTTATCTCAGCCTGGATGCATGAAGTCCCAAAGATTGTATTTCAACATTAGGATTTTTCTTTTTTTTTAGAATGTGTTTCCTATACTCTATGTGCATGGTTTTAGAATGGTATAGTCTACAGACTATACCATTTATAAGTCTATCCTTTTTAACTCTGGAAGGTTCACAGTCCACCTTACAAAAATGAAGCATGGGTGGATGGATTAAAAAGGGATGTGAAAATACACAAAACAATATATAATTGAAAAGAAAATGGTAGGGGATTTCAGCAGGATCTGAACAGCAAGTAGAGGATATGTTCCTCTTTTCATTTTTCTACTGCTGAAGTTGCTTTACCTTTAATGCACAAAGGCTTCTGCTCATCTTGGTTTCCCAGGACTGCAATCGCTTCTGTGGTTGCTGGAGTGAGTAGCTTGTGCTGCAGTGCATGCAGGATTGAAAGAGATGGTTTAATCCTCAGTTGCAGCACATCAGCTCATTTAAGCAGCCGTAGTGATGCAAGTGTGGACAAGGGTACAAGTCACCTCATTAACTGATAACTGCTATATGTTGGAGAGTGCAGACTTAAGCTACTCCTGAAATGAAAAAAGCCATCTGTTTAAGATCAGCTGGGACATCAAATTTAAAAAGTAAAAGAAAAAAAAAAAGAGAAAATCCCAGCCCAACAGAGATCCTGAATATGCTCTTGTTAACGCTTGAATAAGTCAAGAGAAGTGAACAGAAATTAACAGCAGAGGCAGTGTAAAAGCAGTAAAACCAAGATCAGAATCTCTGCCCGTGAGAGACATTATATGTGTACTTTGTAGAAAGAAGATAAGTGGGGAGAGAAATGTTGGTAGGTAATGGATAAAGACAAGGAATATTTATTATCTGCTTACTGCAATGTTCTTCCCCTTTCAGATGATCAGAAATTTGAAAATTTTTCGTATTATCTGTCATACTTTGAACAGTTGCTTCCCAGTGTTTTCAAAAGGAAATATCTCAGTTTTCTTAACTAGGTTTTCTTTGCGGGTCTTCTTTACACGAGAAGGATACAGATCTGGTATTGCTCATTTGGGACCCAGAGAATTGCATTGGTGTAGGGAGAAACCTAGGCTCCATGTCTGGAATGGAAACTCATGAGTTAAAAAAGAATTATTGGGGGAGGGGAATTAGAAAATGAAAAAAATAAATTAGAGAGTTGAGAATTCAAAGAGGCAGGTGAAGCTGAGAGACTTTATTGAAGTGGGTGGTGAGATAGTGCTCTGTGTAAGACAGGAGTTAACTGAAAGAGAAGAAAATAATTAAATTCAAATAGAAGGCTAATTAAAAAAATAAGAGAGAGAAAAGAATACATTAAAAATGGGAAAGGGAAATAGAAGGAAATATTAAATAAGAAAATGCAAGTACAGAGAGGTAAGAGATGAAGAAAAATATCTTTATCTAAAGCAATTGTACAAAATAAAAAACAGCAGCTATTTTATAAGTCTTTACCTTTAAACTGATAACCACCCTACAAGATCTCCAAGAAAAGCAATCCAATTCAAATTTGATTCTAGTTAATTAACACACCAAAGTAGATTACTGAGTTGGGCAGCAATTCAATGCAGTTGTAGTAGAGTTGTCAATCACTACAACTGCAATCCAAATTAGAAGCAAAAAAACCCAAAACCCAAAACAACCCCAAAAAGAAAAAGAGCTTGATCTTATTTCTGATTGACTTCAGTGGGACAGGAAGAAACAATTGTAAAAAAAAAAAATTCATTACTGAGAAAGAGATAAAATGACAGAGGTTAAAGAGATGATTTGAGCTACAAGCCGTGATGAAAAGATGGAAAGCGAGAGCTTCCTTCACACCAGACCCTTGTTGGTTTCTGGCCTATTCTGGCATGCTGACTCTAGATCCAGCGGAAAGCTAAGGATGGGGCTGTCTGTAATTTCATAAATTTATAAAAGTTCCTGAGTTGGAAGTGGCTCACAAGGATCATTGAGTCCAACTCTTGATTGCACACAGGGAAACCTGAAACTTAAATCAGGTGTCTAAGTGCATTGTTCAAATGCTGCTTGAATGCTCAGTGGGCCTGGGGTGATGATCTATTCCCTGGGGAGTTTCTTTCAGTGTTCAGTCTCTCTCTCTCAGGGAAGAACCTTTTCCTCATATCCAGTCCAGGCTTCATCTGATGCATCTTAAAGACATCCTCTTGTGTTCTATCACCAGACACTGGGTGAAAGAGATCAGTGCCTCCCTCTCTGCTCCACACCTTGAGGGGTTGCAGACAGCAATGTGGTCTCTGCTCAGTCTCCTTTCTAAACTGAACAAACTTAGAATCTGTAGTGGTGTGTTTTAAGAATCCTCAGCCAATCCTTCTAAGTCATGTCCAACTGTCCTTTCTCCATCTCTGTTGCCCTCCTTTGGGCACTTTCTAAAGTTTTTATATCCTTCTGATATTGTGAAGGATATAATACTTGAGGTGAGGCCTCACCAGTACTGAATACAGTGGGACAAGCTACATCATGCTCAATGTACTCCAGGTAGATGGTTGGTCCTTTTGACTGCACATTGTTAACTCAAATTGAGTTTATCATCAATCAAAAGCCTAAGATCTCCTTCTGCAGAGCTGCACTCAAGCCTCTCATTCCCTAATCTATCTGTGCACCAATTTCTCTCCTCTCTTCAAGGCAGCCAACATGCATAGGATAATAAGGAAAACAGGTCTTATTTTCTCAGTTTGGCACACACAGGAAAGACGTTTGACGATACTTTAGAGCATTAATGCTGAGCATTGATACTTCCTTGAGCTACTTCAAAGATGGTGTAGTTTACTCAACTCCCCTATTTCAAGCATTTCTTGAAGATGCAGTGTAATGCCTCAACATTAAAGGGACAAAGTCTTGCAAATTTTTGAATGTGCAAGGTGTTTTCCATGGATTAAAATGGATATAATCACCTATAAAACTGTCATATACTGATGTTCCCACTGATTGCAGCAGTAGTGAATCTGTAAAGCAGTTTCTAGCCAGGATGCTGCTCAGGGCCCAGGCTGTTGGAGGAATTTGCTGTGTGCAGATCATATCTTCTGTGTTTGCATCAGTTTAACCCCAGGGAATTAAGTTGCTCTTTTTCTTTTTCACAGAGGTGTTATAAGAATAAACCTGTGACATTTTAGGATAGAGCGATAAATGAAGCTGTTCCAACTCATGGCATAGCCACACAGTAAAGGTCTGTAAGTGTCTTTTGGACAAATCTTGCTCTTGTGCAGATGGATATAATGTGGGCCATGTCTCAAAACCTCTTGTTAGTCATTACCTGCAGCTGCTGAGCTTTGGTCTTTGGCCCCTGCTAGCCAGGGGAAGCAGGGGCATGCTGTGTGATTCAGGTACTGAGGTGTGGGAGAGGCCGTGCTGCTCAGGGGGAGGGGGTGTCCAGGTGTAATTCAGGATGGTAAATAGCCCAATGAGTTTAACAGCACTGTTTAATGACATCGTTACCATACTACACAAACTCCCATTGAAATTAATGGTATTTCACATAATAAAGTACTGTGCAAATACTCAGTTATGTAGAACATTAATGTGCCTTTAAAAAGGTCATAAAACCAGAAAATCAATTTAGTCTCTGTAGTTATATTTGAAGTGGAGGCTCATAATAGAAACACCAGCACACCTAGAGAAGGAAGTCCTCAATTTCTGAGGCTTGTAGTCATTTGTTCCCTGCCACTTTAATCCAGTAAGAGATTTTGAAATAAGAATTCTTTCCTCTCTGTTTTCTTTTTTTGCCTGTCAAACAGAATTTCCCCTTGGGTTTCTCCAGTGTAGCAGACAACATAAATCTATGTTTTTTTATTTTCTTGTGTATATGCTTGACTTGCAAGTGATGCTAGCAATGAAGTATATTTTGTTGTTGACTGAATTGGAAAACACAAAATGTAATATTTGTTCTCATCAAAAATAACATTTTTTTTTTGTTCCCTCCACTAAACAAAACATCAACTCTTAAAACTTCACAAATTTAAATATGTTTTCCTAGAGATCACTAGTGGCAAGTATGTGAGCACACTATTTTATATTTCAAATACACAGGGTGGCAAGGGTGTATCTGCTATCTCAGAGGTCTCTGTTCAGGTTTTCTTTTACTCCTTACCTACTAGCATAAGATAAAAGTGATAAAGTCTATATACATTTTTTTGCCTTTTCCTTATTCCCCTGGTACATCATTTGTGCTAGAAGCAGGTACTCTTGTTTCTGTTTAAATATTTCTCTTGCTTCCGTTTAGATATTTCTCTTGCTCTCTTCTGTAGAAGACAGCATTTCCACATCTTGAGCTGATCCACTAGCTAAGTCAGATCCTCCCCATCACATGAGCATTTCTTTGTCCTATGAGTTTTTTCACCCTTCTCCTTCATTGCTTTTGTGTATGTCTCTAAAATCCTTCTGGGATTTTTTTATCCCTTATTTCTCTTGACAGGCAGTAAAAGCTGGTTCATCAGTCAGTCTCTTCAGCCAATATTCACAAAATCATGGCTGTTGAGATTAGCATTTCCTCAGAGTTTCTCATCTTGTGAGAACCCCTGAGTTGAATTCATAGAAGTATTTCAGAGCCCAACAGTTTGCCTTGTAACTTCATCAGTGAATTGAGTTTGTTGGTTTTACTGGGGTAGAGTCACCAACTCTTCACAGGAGGCACCACCACAACATATTTCATGACCTCATCTATGGAGGTTTTTTAACAGAAAATTGAGAACTATAGTCTCTATAATGAGAGAAGCTAATGTCATAGGAAGTGAGACTTGCAGAAGTATCAAATGACATATACCACTATCTATACGCAGATACAATTAGATATATGAAGACTGACTGTGGGAAAGCTGGCATTGTGTCATTCCTATGACAGGCACATGTCTGTGATGCAAGACAGCAGTCCTAGAGACTTGGACTGTTGCACAAGTCTACCGTGCAGCCTTGTGAGGCAATTAATTCCTGACACACATAACTGTGAGACAAATAGAAAGATCTGAAGAATTGCATAAGGTGCAGTGAGTGCTCAGAAATGCTCCCAGCAGAGCAGGTAGTGATCCTCTGTGCTCTGAGTCAAAATCTTTAGCACAGTACTATTGTATTATTCTATTTTTGGTTCTCTAATCATCACCCTAGACAACCCAAATTTACATAAAATCAAAGGCAGAGACAGGAAGGGTATTACAACAGAGAGAGGAAACAGACTGTAGGGAGTTGAGGAGGGGGTTAATGCAGGAAATGAAGCAGTCAATGGAGATTGAAAGTGTTGAGGGAAGAAGCATCTAAGTTAAACTTTACTTTGCATGACATACAAATATAGATATATAATGTACACTTCCTATGGTACAAATGTGTGTCTTTTTTTATATGTTTGCTTGTTGGTTTGTTTTTGGTTTATTTTTATTTTCTGAATAATCTGAAGCATATATTTGTGAAGATATATTAATTTTTTTTAACCTGAGCTCAGCTGAGTAGGATTCAGTACTCTGTAGCTGCTCCACAAGCAACCAGGAGACTGGTAAGATTATTGGATATCCCCAAGGAATTTGGGAAATGCCATGCATCTAGGGCCTCACAAAAGGTCTAGGGAAATGTGCTTGCATTCCAGTTCTGATAACAAGGTTATGTAGTCTCCTTCAGAGCACATGCATCAGTGTCTCCCAGGCCTGTATCTAGAACTCCAATTATAATTGTGCAACTAAAGAAATAAAATGTTATTCTTCAGGGAAAAAAAATTCAGGTGTCCTTTGTCAGTGAGAACTGGACTCTGGTTATTTTTAAATGAAACTGAATTCTGGGAAACAGGGACATGAAATTTCCTATGCCTTCTGTGAAGAACAAACTCTCTTGCTCTACTGGACTGTACTGATGCTCATCTTTAGCATCTTTGACACATTAGACATTGGAATCTGAGTTGAACCTTGTAGTTCAAAGAAATTTTCCATTTTTCGTTCTTGAACTTCAAGACAAAGACTACTTTGATCAACACTTCTGAGTTTTTGATGTCTTGATTACATTTTGCATTCTTACTTCCTTTCACATATAAAGCTCACCATAGGTTAACCTGGGGTTTCTCCACTGTCTTCAGTATTTTTCTTCTGGGATTTCATGACAACTGCTCTTTTACCAGTTAAATACTAGGAATCCAGATGCTCAGGCTTAGATTAATCATAAAATCTTCCACTTCTTGGCTTCCCTTTTTTCCACTTCAGATCCCAAACAAGTTTTACATATTTTCTTTCACTGAGCATACTACTTACTCCTGCAGTATGTCTGCTCTTCCTGACTTCACTGAAAACGTCAAAAATTGTCAAGTGTATCAGGGCTTGGACTTGATAAAGGAAAGATGACCTGTATGTTTTTCTTCTCATTGGCATCTGGTCCTTTCCAAAACCAAATGCACTGTTGTTTAAAAGTCACTTGTTTTCATGTTTCTGAGTGAGTTTCAGCTCCATGGAAACTCTTACTTTGGTGTTTTTCTTTCAGAGGATTTGACTTCTTATTACCTCTATTGCCTTGCATTAGTCAATAAGAGCTTTGGGGCTGGAGTGATTTAAATAACTCTTATTCAGGTACAGGATAGCAAATCCTTCTGATTAAAGGAAGAAAAGCCCCAGAGAAACCCTTTTGCCTGGGTTTTCCAATGTCTGGAGTAAAAAGTACAAAGTTACCAGCATATTTGGTCTTATGGGAATGAGAAAACTTTCCTGCCCATAAGGCTGGTAAAGGTTGGGAAGAAAACTCTGCACTCAGTAAAATACAGAGGAAATTACAGTAATCTGCCTGAACTGTAGCCCTGTAGTGTTAGCTGGGAGTTCACAATCAGCATGCTCCCAGGTTTCACCGAGCCCACGTATTTCATCTAGAGCTATGAGGAATGGCAGCAGTGATGGCTTTTAAGAGGAAAGAAGTGCTGGTAGAACTTACTCTCAAGGCTAAAAAATGTACAAGTTCTTAGAATCCTTTAAACCAAGTTATAATCATGATAACACCATTCATCATAACAATGCCTACTCCTCCCCCCATCCAACCAGCCCCTTTAAACACAGCTCTTCCTGCTGTATAAAGTTATTCAATGAAAGATTTTATTACTGCTGTCTGTACTGTTTTTCCAGGGTGCTACCATAATAGAAATCAACACAGCGAAATCAGTAATAATCACACATGTTTCATATTGGTTCCCATGTGGAAAACATTTCAAAGGTGTCAGTGCCTGGAAAACCTGATGGTTTCATTGAATACCAGAATGAAACTCCAAGGCAAACCCTGAGGAGAGATTAACACTTGGAAGTATAAAATTCAGGTAGTAATGAGAAGCCAGGTGTTCACTGTCAAGGATTCCAAGTTTCCCTAATTATGGGCAAGTATCTGACTTTAACTGCCTCTCTCAGGTGAGCTAGTAATCCTTTGTTGACAAAGATTTATAAAGAGAAAAAAATAACAATAGGAAAAGAAAAAGAAATATGCCTCTGTTTCCTGCTATGGAGAAAATATTACACAAGCAGCCCTATTTCTAACTAAATTAAGATGAGAGAGGGAGTTGGAAGTCATGTTGCACCCACAGTGATCATTCTGCAAATTGCAATATGGATCTAGAATTTCATGTTAATTACATTTTATTTGAAAAGTGCTACACTACCCAGTATTTTCCACAGCAGTGGAGGCTTGATTCTGCTCTCAATTATGTAGGTGTAAAGTGGAGTATCTCCAGTGAAGCTAATGAAGTTAGAGTAGTTTAACACTGAAATGAGGAGGATTACAATAAGACCCTAGAGTCTGCAATATTGCTACTGCAGTTAATGATCATTACTGCAGAATGCTGTAGTCTGGTAATTATTTCGTTCATGCAGGTAGACAGATACACAAAACTGGCACAAATTGTGTCTGTAAGAGAAAGAGTCCAAAATTTTCCAACCTAATATTGTCTCTCTTCAAATTGCATTGCATATTCATTTTTGTGTGCATTGTGGTTCTGTGCAGAGGGGAGTGTGTTTGGATTGTGAGGAGGCTGTTTTAAAAGGTTGCATGGAAGCTGAATATCAAAGTGACAAAACTATGCCTTCTGCTTCATTAATCCTTTAGGCTGGTCTGACATCTATTGCTATTATGTGGATACCCCATTACTTTTGCTTCTTTTGGAGTGTCTTAATGCATACTTTAAAATACAGCACCTTAGCCAGTTCTAGTTGGAACTGCTTTCCAAGTCTTGGTTTACTAATCACGGCGTTAAATGCCACTCCAGCACCATGTATGAATGTGTTTAGAGCAAAAAGTGGACCCAAATTTTTTGGAATATTGAGTGGAGCAGGCCCCAGTGAGACTTTGTGCTGACAGCCCAGGATAAGAGTGGATATCTTGGGCTCCTCTCTCCCTTGGCAGTTGAGGACACACAAGCTATATCTAACCTGAGTTAACATGTTAATCACTGATATATGATTGTCCACACATAAACTGTCAAGCAAGGCCCATGTAATGAATTTAACCAGCACATAGCTGGAGATAGATGGGACAGAACATATAACAAGAATTGTCCCTAAAAAGCAGTTAGGATATGGCCACCCTATTCAGGTCTTGACTATGTTTGGATGAGGGCTGGGGCATGCTTAAGGAAAGATCTCTAGTGAGAGAAAGGTCTTTAGTTTGCTCGTATTTGCATAGCTGTAGTGTAACACAGATGCACCTGGAGCAGAGATAGGTCATTACCTATCATTTTGCTTTTTCCTTGGAGCCCTATAAAGCCAAACTTGGTAGTTCTGGGGTAACCCAGTGGCTACTACCACTGAGGACCTAAGATCTCAAGTGCTGAATTGTATGCTTTGAGGCAAAAGGATATTCCATTTGGACACATCTTGGTGCCCTGTGCCTGGTGGTAGCATCCAGCTGACCCAGTGTCTGAGCAGCTCTGAGCCACCAGTCCAAATGTGCTACCTAGAGAGGTCCCAGCATTAGGGGAGCAAGGTTGCAAGGGAGAAGAGAGAGAAGTAGGCAACCTGATGAAAGAATTGATGTGGCTTGAGGTTCTCAGGACACTGACTTTTGCCTGTTCCTGGGTCTGACCAGGTAAGATACAAATTCATGTATCCTGGGAGTAACTGGTGTGAGTGTAAAAAACACCCAACATTTTAAATAATATTTCAACACAGTCTAAATGTGTATCCATTGCCAACCTCTTTGTTAGTTTAGCTATCTGGATTGTATATTCCCCATTTATTAATTTAAGAGGGCTTTTTCGTGACTAATTTCTTAAAAACTCCCATGCTAACCTGTTTTCTCCAGCTAGGTGACACAAGCTTAGCATGAATACTTATAATGAATTTTGAGCATATGACAACATATCAATGACAAGAGGAGAACAGATAATTTTAAAAGATGTTATTAAAAGATTACTATCTTCAGATAATCTGTTTTCAGCAATAGTGCAGTCCAGGTGTAACAGATTTCATAATAACTCTGACATCCACTACATTTGGAGGATAAGTTTTCAAAGGCATAAGAAGAGAAAAGGTTCTCAGATCAATTTGGCTGGGAGAAGGGAAGCTGTCTTTATGTGTCTTTCCTGGAGATTTCCCACCTTCATACTTTACACTGGGGATGGCAAGTCCAGAAATTGTTCTGTAGCTGTTCTTTGACAGGCACACTTCTGCCATTCTGTGTTTGGAGGTGTTGAAATGTTGCTGACTTGTTTGTCACAATATTACTCCTAATGCCTTTTAAGAGTTACTGTGTGTTGTCTGCTCTTTCTTCTTTCTCAAGTGAAAGTAGATTAGAGGGGAAGCATTGAACTGAGGTGGATTTGCCTTTGTAAACAGCTTTGGTAGGAGGCAGGCAGGGACTGTGAAGGTTTCACACCATAAGGCTTGCTCCTTTTCCTTTGTCTTCCACTGAATGGGGATGTACTACTCCACCTCTCCCCAAAGAGAAAGACAACACAAAATCCCATCAGGCAAAGGGTTATGAGTTTCTTCTCATTAGTCACTCGAGTACCTGAGAACTGAATTCTGAGAAGCTTCTGAAAGGATAGCCAACTTTATCTGAGAAATAAAATGCAGCTTTCTTTCAGGAAGGACATCACAGTTTGGTTCAGAAGCACAGACTGGAAAAGGCATACTGCACATGTTCATCATGTAATCTATCTCCTAGGATGCACAACTTGAGAAGAGTTCGTATGTCACTGCAATATGTCCCCTTGTTTATCTTCCAGACAGACTTCATGTATCATGTTGATAAATTGGGCAATGCACAGGGCCAGTTCTCTACTACTGAGGTGAGTGGGAGCTGCATGGTGCCTGCTAGGGAGCTAAAGTTAGGGAATCACTCAGATTGACTATCATAACTGGGTGCATGCCAGCCTTGTTTTATTTTCCTTGACAGATCTCTTGGGGACTTAAGGATCTAAGGGGTGATTGAGTTTCCACAGCAGAAGAAAGGAAAGTGGTACCTCTTGCTCGGTAGCACTCCATGTATCAGATACATGGGTGGCATTGGCAGTTTGGGGAGCAGCTCAAATGGAGGTGCAAGGGCTCCAGGTTCAGGGAAAACAAAGTCTTCCTTGCTCTGCTGGAATTATTCTTAGGGTTTATCCCTTTTAGTATTTGTCCTGGAGAGTTGCTTAAGGCATTACTGTGACATAATCAATTATTAATAATGATTCAGCATCTATATTACCCTATGTAAAAGAAAATAAAAACAAATAAGGCTAATCTTTTGCAATGCTACTTGCACTTTCCTACAGGGCCTGTTATTTATGTTCCAGCCATAAAATAATTAAATCTTACTGCTTTCCATTTGTGAAGAAGCTGAACACTGAGGATTCGATGCTTACATGGCTTTTATCTTTGGAACTCTGGGTCAAACATTAAGATAATATTTTAATAAAATTAATTTTATTTTTATTGTTTGTTTGAATACTCAAACAAAACAGTTTCAGATGCTTTGGTTCAATATCAGTGCAGTGAATAGCACTCATACACACGGACTCTGCTGCACTTATTCCTCACATTTGTGGAGTGAAACAGTGACCATTTTATTCACTGGAATCCAATATGTAGCAGTGAGTAGAGTGTCCAAGCAGCTGCTGTCCTGTGCACATCTCTTTGTGCAGCCCATCTGCAGCACTGCTCTGTTTCCATGTCTGTCATCTCTCAGGGGCTCACAGGGAGAAGACTCATGTGCAGACTCCTGCCTGGGGTTTTTCCCAGCACTTGATGTTTGCTCAAGGAACATTCCCTTTCCTTAATGCAGACACAATATTGCCTCATATGTTATATGAATGATTTGCTCCTTCTCTGATGGGTTTTGTGCTGCAATTGATGGAAATGTTCAAATGTAACGAATGCTGCAAGACTGTCCGGGATAGAATCCAACTTACATATTCTGGAAAGTGAGGGAGAGTAAATCTGGATGGGTATGGGTGGAGGGTTATAGGGACTGTGTGACTATCTGTTTTGTCTCTAACAATGTTCTGGTACCACAACTCCAAAAACGTCCCTAGTGTCTGGCTAGCAAACACATTTAATTTTTCTTCAGTTCTATCAGAAAACAATAAGGACTTAACACAAATGCTGTCATCATTATAAATACAACTTGGATAAGGAAGAAGCCAGGTCACTAATTCCTTCTGTATTCAGCCTGTTTATGCAGAGAGAAAAGTGGCTAAGAAGAAAAATGCTGTATATATCAAAATGCACATGAAAAAATGATCTCAAGAAGGGGAAATGCTGAAGATAAAGAGAAAAAACCCAAGAGAATGGAAGCAAAGATAATAAACAGCTACAGCCAGACTCAGATGCTCACTTGCCCATTAAAGATGATTTTACCAACATGTATTACCTCACTGTCAAGGTATGTAAGCAGGTGTGATTCAGGATCAGTCCAAATGAAGCCTATTGTTTTATCTATATTAAAATATAGAAGTGAACAGCTGTATATGGTACCTGAATTAGTAATTTCCAGGGACTGATTCCAACAGGTCTTAGGGATTTAGCCATGGAAAATTCACTGATTTTCAGTAATGCCTAGGTACCTACATTCCTCAGGTGCTCTAGAAAATCTGTGTGTATGTACTGGGCTCCAGGGAAAAGTCCACTGCTACTATTATATTGTGACTATGATCTTGAGACCCTATGATATACTCAATTTTATACAAATTTACACAGTAGTATTTGTCAGGTCAGGGTTGATGTCATTGAAGTGGAAAGCTCAAATTGGTGTGAATTACTGAGACTTAACATTGTACTTTGAATTATGACTTTTTATATTTACATGAGAGTGTCCTTTGAATCACATCTGGGTTTTGTGCTGTTTACAAACTGCTCTAAAAAGCTGAGCTGAGAATATTCGTAGTTAGTTCAGCATGTCAAACAGAGAAATAAAACTTAGCTCTGTTCTTAAACCATGATTATTTATGTAGCAGACATGTTGGCCAACAAAAAGAATGAAAGCTGATGGGCATGAAAATAACCAGCCTGCTCATACATGAGGTGTGCTTGCAGTGGTCCCAGCAGGAGCTTGAAAAGGACTGTGTAAATTGTGAAACACAAGGGTTTATAGTTAATGCAGGCCAGAAATAACTATTTGTGGGGCTACTTAATGCTACAAATCCCACATGGTGATGAGACTGTGAAAATAATAGCAGAAATCACAGACTGGGTCAGGTTGGAAGGGACCACAGGGCATCTGGTCCAACCTCCCTGCATAAAAGGGTCATGCTGGAGCACATTGCACAGGATTGTGTCCAGATAGATCGTGAATATGTCCAGTGAGGGAGACTGAACAACCCTCCAGGCAACCTGTTCTAGTTCATGGTCCCTTGTACAAAAGGATTCTTCCTCATATTGAGGTGGAACCTCCTGTGCATCTGTTTCTGCCCATTGCCTGCTGTCCTATTGCCCAACACCACTTAGCAGAGCCTGGCTTTATCCTTTTTGCACCCTTCCTTCAAATACTTAATGGACATTGATGAGATCCACTCTCAGTCATGTCTTATTGAGTCTACTGGCACAGCTCCCTCAGCCTTTCCTTGTGAGAGAGATGCTCCTGACAAGTGATATCTTTGTAGCTTCTGCTGGATTTGCTTCAGGAGCTCCATGTCTCACTTGTACTGAGGAGCCCAGAACTCCACATTCTGCTGAGGGCACAGCACTCCAAGTGTGGCCTCACCAGGGCTGAGTAGAGGGGCAGGATCACCTCCTTCTACTTGCTGGCAACAATCTTCCTAATAGAGCCCTGGAGAAATAAAGAACTCAGAAAGCTACAGGAGCATGTGTGCCCATGCTCGGGGAGCTCACGGCTGCTGGTACTGATTGTGGGCTGGTGCATCAAGTTACTAGTTTAACCTGAAAATGCAGACTAAATATAAGAAGACATGTAACTGTATAGATTATGCACACTCAAGGATAAATTTACATTTAAAAGGATAAGATTACATTTAAAAGAACTTTACAGCTGGGAAATGACATAATCAGAAGTGTAAATGCATTAGTATCATGAGGGCCATAGGTCCTGGTCTGATTCCTGCAGACATATCCATTGGCATGAGTGCTATGAAAACTGTTACTTGATCACAAGTTTTCCAAAGGGTGCCTACATTGGTTATTGAATGGCATGGACAGAGGGTGCTGGATGAGACAGATGATCAATAATTAGTTTTAATATTTTCTCTTGAGAAATGAGTATTTTGTTATTTTCTACTTGCCAGTTATCTCTCTATTGGCTTTAAATCTGTTGGACCATCTAATCTAAACTTGATGGGGGGAAGGGGGGAAATAGTGTGTGTGTCCTCAGAACCTTGCTATGTTGGCTCAACCAGCACATGATGCATATTAGGCATCAGAGAATCACTCAGGCAGAATGAAGCAGGTTCAGTTAATACTGCATTTCACAGTCTATTTGCCACTCTTAGTGTTCCTCATATGCAGTCCCAGCAGCAGGCATCCACCAGATAAGGAATTTTCATAGTACCATGAATTTTCTTTTGGCAGCTCTGGGTCTTATCAACCAAGTACCTTGCAATACAAAGTAAGCTTTACAATGATAAAGGGAAAGATAAGTTTTATTATCAATATGCTATGGAAAAGAATCTAAATATATAGTGCCACCAATTTTGTGTGCTTCTATAGTCATTTGTGTAAAATGGGGCAGATTTTCCTCATGTTCCAAGCACTGAACACTCTCAGAGAAGGCTGAAACAAGTCAGAACCACTGACAGGGCCATGCATCCTGTGACCTTGGGGGGCAAATCTCTCACTGCTGATGTTTTGCACTGTTGTGTTGTATGAGTGGGTCTCTTCTAGAACATGTATGGTTTCGTGTGACTTCTCCTTGCAAACTCATTTGTATCTACATAATACAGTAGACTCAGGTGAGGCTGGAAACTGATGAAATTTGGAATCAATTATTGTTTGTTCAACACAGAATGTAAATTGTGGAAAGATGAGAATTTTAGCATTGAGAGTGTGAAGAATAACTTACTCCACTGAATAACAAGCTATGATGAGAAGCAGTTTGTCCACTGTCAGTATCTGACATTGGCTCTTGCTCTGTCTTGCACACACCTTTCTCTATCTCACATTTCTGAAGCCCTGCAAACTCTTCAGTCTTCCAAGATCTGTTTCTGCCAAGGCAGGCTGATGGAGCAAATCAAAAATTTTTCCTCTACCACCTATATTTCTCTTACTATTTTATTTTTCCTTTTCCCCCATGGGAAAAAATGTATGTGATGAATATTTCTCAGATATCTGTCATGGTCCTGTCTAAGAGAGAAAAGAAGAAGGAATAGAACAGACAAAGCATGAAAACTTTTGCAAAGATGAAACCAAGATGGTATTTATTACACTAAAAATGAAGCAGGATGAACACAAGGAAAACTCTGGAACAAATTGCTGGTATAGCCATCTCTTTGATGTTGGAGGTTATTAATTTATGAAGGTTTTTATGGGACCAGAATACAAAATATTTCTCATATTTTGTCTACTTCTTTTAAACTGTCAGCTCAAAATTGTCAGAGTTTATGAAGTAATTTCTAATTGGTCTAATTTCTTTATATTTAGCATAGTGTCATCTATAAAATCTACTAAAATATATGAAATACATAAAGTCTTGGTCTGAATAGGCAGTTGGGAGCTGCATTTTAAAGCTTATCTGTCCTACTTCCTTACTAGAAGGAAAGCTTGTAGTATATTGCTCTTTTCATTACTTATACAGTGTGTCATATAGACTCAAATCAGCAAATTCGTATAAAGTGTAACTCTACAGAAAGTGGGAGAAAAGGACACAGAAGACTGCAAAGGTTTTCTTAATATGTGATGAAACCAAAAGTCTTCTTATAAAACTGATATTAACTATTTTGAATTTTAGATGTACATAATATTATGCAGTGAAAATGAAGGTGCCTTTTCTCATATTGCACTGTTATTGACATAAATAAAATTTGTGCGCAATATTTTATTTATTTCATAAAATTAATCCAACAGCAAAACTGCATAATTTTGTGTGGCAACATAACTTTGTATTCATGGCTGATTTTTCTCCCCTTTACACAGAAAAATAATGTGGGTTGATGCAGTGTCCTAACACAATAGGGGCTAATGAATAGAGCTTGCTGTGCTCAAGAGACTGCAGTTCAATTACTAGTGGTGCCAATCAAGTCAGAAATATTAACCATGGTAACAGCAGTTTTGAGTTACATGGAATGAGGCCGTGGCTTCTTGGGGAAGATTTCCTCTTGGGAGGGAAGGGAATGTTCACACTAAGAGCTGCAGAAGGTCAGAGACTGCTGCTTTATGGCAAAGGAGAGCAAGATAGCTCATGCTACAGGAAGGTTTCTTCTGTTTTTGTAACTTTTCATTGCAAGTGCACCTGAGAGTTCATAATAGGTGTGACTAACTATGTGATCCATGCATAACCAATAGAGTTGGATTTCCTATGTATAAGTGTGCAGCAATTAGTTACTCACATGAAAGACAAATTACATATCAGGTTAGGATCTAAGCAGGAGTAAAATGTTGCTGAAGTCAGTGTGACTAGGCTGAATTATACCAATCGATTCTGTAGCCTTTTAAAAGGATTTACTTAATATAGTGCATTTGTTCTGCTGGCTGGTGATCAGAGTGAGGATCCCTTGATGTGATACAATGGCAGTGTTATGTATTAGTAGCATGAACAGGAAGCAGCTGGCATCCTGTTCAGAAAACAATCTCAGTTTTTATTGCAGAGAGCAATATTGAAAAACAGTGTGTGTGTGATGGGTCTAATCCTTAAAAATGTGTGAGTTTGGATACTGTCCCTTTTAACTGACTAGTCACTTCTGAAGTAAATGTAGATTGTTTCTTTTCACAGAAAGCTCTTCTGCTGTTTGTCCTTTGGAATACAGAGAAAACCAGCTAGAGCCCCGAATTGGCTGTTTTTGCACCTGCCTGCTGCCTCTCTGTCTCTTCCAGCTGGTGAGTATGCTCAGTTCTGGAGTGCTTTTCCCCTTCTCTTATTCATGAAGTGATGGCACATTTCTTTGGTCAGAATCACTGAAACATTTCCTATTCTTTGTATTGGATGCCATTAAAAAAACAGCTGTTAAGAATGGTAACTGTGTTGTTGGAACTTAGTCTTTGTGAACTGAAACTTCTGTAAAAATTTAGGATGGATTTCTCAAGTATTGAAAAGTAATAACAGCCTATAAATGAATTTGAATCTGACTGCAAAGTGGTGAAAATAGTGTGTACTTGATACCTTTCCTGAAGATTTTGAAACATGCAGTAAGTATTATGATATCTCGGTAGGATAAAGAGGTGTTACACGTGGACAGGACAGCTGGATTATAGAGGTTTCTCTTATGTAGTTCAGGCATCTGAAATGAAGTCATCCTAGTTCAGTTTCAGCACTATGGGCCACTCTTTTAGTCAAACAATGCAATCTGGGGGATGTTTCACCTCAGCTATCTTGAAACCTATCCCAGATTAAGAGGAAGAAATGTCTCCAGAAATGGATCTTAGGGACAATTTGTCAATGCATGTTTGGGCTCTAAAGCCAGGTGACATGAAGTGGCTTGACAATGTGTCTGACAAGGTAGGAAAACTAGCAGCAAAAGAAGTGAGGGCAGGCAAGGCTTTGTAGTAATTCAGTCTGTGTTTGGTTGACAAGAGGTTGAATTTTAATTCCACTTTTAACCTGCCATCATCTATTTGAACTGAGACAGGGTCATTTTCCATTATTATCTCCTTTTTACCCCTCTTCTTCCTCCCTGCATAGTCTGTTTTAAGTATTAATCATTTATTTATTCAGTGTGGGAGATATTCCCTCTTTTCTCCTAGCGAAGTCTGAATCCTGGTGTCTTACTCATAGCAGAAAATTTGAGTCATCTGCTTAAGATGTCCTGGTAAAAAATACTCTTAAGTCATTATTGCTTCAATTGCATTAAGGACTATGTCAGTGGAAGGGGACGAGGAAGTCATTTTCACATTTCTTAGAGCAATGCCCTGACCACTGTGCAAAATTGTGGTTAACTCACTAGATTGAGAAATAACCAATTAATGTGAGACACCACCAGAAACAGATTGAGAAGGTTAGTGTTTAGATTGGTTGGCAGTCTCTTGTTAAGGCATTTGCTTGAAAAAATGAAAGATTTTAACATAATATTCAGGTTGTGTTTTGACTGGCTCAGAGCAATGTCTGAGGCTAAGGTCGTCTACGGGCTCAGTAGCCATTAGGCTACTGGGCTACTTTCTTGTCAACTCAAGGAATATTAAAATAGCAGTAGAGAATATCCAAAGAGTCTAAATGCCTAGTTCGATGTCTTTGGGCATTCTCTTTGAAGAAAAGTGGTTTAGGTTAAAGTTGTGTTTAGTGAAGGACAAAATGGAACCAGACTCATGTGTCTGGGTAGAGCTGTAATAACTGGAATAGAGTAAGTAACCAGAGTGATAGTTAGAAACATTATCAGCATCTAGTTCTCAAACCTTAATTGCACTTGTTCAGTGAAAATCCAGAAATAATTTCTGGATTCCCGAAATTATACTTCTTGGCAAATGCTGTGTGTTTTTTCACCTGATCTTGATTTGTCATATAATCAGCCCACAGCACCTATCGAGTTGCTTGTAATGGTTGCTTTAGTAGGCAATATGTGAAAATACAGGAAACAAAAATTTGGAAACTATGTACCCTAAATTGCATCCTTGGCTCTGTTGGCTTCAGCGGAACATTCTGAATTAACTAAGATCTTCATTCCTTTAATTTCTATTTTTCTTCTTCTCTAATGAATCTTTATCAAATAATCTCAGCCATTTGGCAGTATTCTCCACAGTAAAAGTTGTTAATTAGCAAATTAAAAGGGATCATCTCAATTTTTGAATTTTTTCCTCAAAAAAATAAAGTTAAAATAACTGGTTTTTTGGAACCCTTCCCCCTCATCTGACTGCAAGTGTAGGAAAGGAAATATACTTTCCTGATTCACCTGGCTGCTCTTGGGAATTTAGGGGAAAACAGTTCAACATGGCAGATGAAAATTACAAGCTGAGTTTTATGCAATATTTTAGGATGAATAAGACTTCACTGTTATTGTTCCTCACTAATGCCTCTCCTCAGTTCCTGTCTGCCATATGAAGAAAAGTGCTAGCAAAGTATCTGTGCTAGAATATGGATTTGATCACAGGATAACTGTTATTTCTGACCTTATAGAAAAAGTTAGTTGAATGATATTCAGGCCAGATCTACTATCAACAGTATATCCTTTGTTATTAACAATATTGCACACTTTATAAGGAAAGAGAATATCTTTATAACAAGCAAAAAATCCCAACAGGCCAACCAACCAAATAAAAATTGAGGTCCTTGAGTCTAGTAAGCCTCATAAATTGTTTTTCAGGTATTTTTTATTTTTATTTAGAAAAGTTAGGACAATAGTTTCTCTTCAGAAAATGTTTGCTATCAAAGAATATTAACTACTCAGTTAGTTCCTTGCTGAAACCACAATTCATGATGTGCAATGTAATTTTGCCGGTCCTTTAAAATGATTGAAGGATGCAAGCTATCAATAGTGTACTTCCTTGTAAAAGATCCTTTAGCTTCACACTGCCTTGTGTCTGAATAGTCACTGGCAATATCCAGGACAGAATGACAGCAATGCTGTGCTTGGTTGAAATATGCAGGATGTTCCCATGTATGGAGCTAAGTTATTCTTTTAACAGGTGAAAGTGAATTCTGTGGTATAAACAAAAAAACCCATGAGCTTCACAGAGGTGACACACCATAAGCTAAGAGGCTGGTGAGCCTGGCCCTTAGCTGGCATAAAATGAAAGAATTACTGTCTCAAATCAGCATAAGGAGCTGAAGTGAAGCAGAGGCAGATTACAAGAGTGTGGAAATGGGAATTGCCTTACTGCTGTGACAGTAATTTACCTGCACTGAAGCTGTCTTATGAAAATAGGATGTCAGCACCCCATGTGGATGAAGATGCATGTCTCTACAAGGGCAAAGCACAATGTCTACTTGAGGCAGGAGAGGGAAAAACTGTGAGCTGCCTGTATCTTACCACATGAATTTCAGCTGAAAGGCTTTCTGCTCCAGAAGAAGCTCCTTGTTTTAGAAGACTTATTATTTTCTTGTGTCTCTATCTGAGTGGTTGTGGAGGTGACATAGGCTGTATATCCAGTTTGCTGCAGAGAAACTGGGAACATGAGAGTTGACACTGTAGCCCAGAGGAGGAAAACTCGATAGTAGACAAAGAACAGCCAACGCATATCAGCAACTTGAAGAAGATACCAAATGATTCCATTACCAAGGCAATCATACATTAACACAAGTTTCAACACCATAGACTTTCTTATTTAATAGCTAAGAATGGAACAGAAGATAATTATCTAATTCACTTCAGGGCAGTGAATTAGATAATGGAGAGTAAGCTCAGTGCAAAGAGTAAGCGCAATCAGACATCCTTGTGCATGAAAACCTTTCTGAAGCAGTATGTAACCTTGTTAGCAAAGAAAAAATTCCTTAGTGCTATTATCCTGCTGAACAGAAAGAGTTAGCCAGGATGTTATTTTGTAATGTTCTTGTCTAGTTGTTGATCTTTCCAAAGAGACAGAACCACAATCTAGCCCTTGAACAACTCAAGAAGGGTGGTTTGAAGAATTATGGAGGTGCATAAATACTAAACTGTTGTAAATGGCAGGGAAATGATTCCATTTTTAGAAAAGAAATGTGACTGCCATTATTATTGTTTGTTTAAGAGTCCTGCAGTTTCTTCACAATTTGTACAGATGTGTTCAATTTCAGTCGTTTGCCCTGTCAGTTTTTCTGATACATGGTACATCATCTTCTTTAAGACACCTATGTTGTGATGATTAGTGGTGTGTGATGAATGAACAAGGAAAATTTACTTTAAAAGGAAGAATTCTCTATGTGTTCTATATGTGAAAGTAAAATGTAGACTCTCCATTGTAAATTATATGTTGCTGTAGTTCCTGCTTCATGTTATGTTGAAACACCACAGCCCAAACAACACTGAACATGTGCGATGGCTGTAAGATGTTAAAGTAGAAGCAGAGAGCCATATATCAGAGTGTCAACATCCTTAACATCCAGTCACTTAATCCCCACCAGCCTCTGCTACAAGTTAGATTACCCTGGAAATATGTGTGCAGTCTCTCTCTTTTAGCAGTATGTCCTTGTAAGTATGAGCTTTCTGATGTAAAAGCAGAAAAGAAACTGTATTTTAAAAGCATCAGCACTGATGTTGGAATGCTTTGGCTCATTTGGTTTACTGAGTTTAAAATGATGGCTGTTGAAATGTTTAACTCTGCCATCTCGTAGTGACTCTGCAAAGGAAGATAAACTACGATGTGGTTTTCATGTCCTTCAAAGTACAAGAACCTGGCTGTGAAGAGCAGCTAATCACTGACCTGCCCAGGCTGGAATATCAGGTTAGAGGGGCTTTGAAATTAGCTTCTCAGTCAATTCAACAAGGCTGATCTAGGGTTGCAAATAGCTGCTAGATGTATATACTTAGCAATGCCTCATTTCCATTCTGAAAGGTCTCCTATACTAACAAGTACTATGAGAACAGCTATGTCTTGTAGGTGACTTTGGTGGTGAAGCAGTTGTAGGTTAATACTGAAATATTTCTGCATTATGTCTATGGAACTGCAAGAGTGACTTGTAGTACGGATAAATGAAGTTAGAAGCCATGACTTGACAGACTAATAAAAGGTGGATAAATTCCATCAAAATTTCTGAAGATCCATACTGGACCTTTCCTTGGCTTGCTTCGCCTTGCTTTGAGTTCCTTTCTGTTCAGAAATGAAGCAATTTAAGAGAGGATGGAATCACTAGATCTTCTGGAGTAACAAAATCAGAGCAAAAGATGTATCTCTATGTATAGTGCTGGACTAAGGTTTATTCAGTGAAACAAGGTGGGCTCAAAATTTGAGAGGAGGTGACAAGAGGCAGAGCTCCATCTCTTGCCTTTACCAGGATGTTGAAATAAATATAGAAACATTCTAGGATGTATAAACCTCCAGCTTGATTCTCCCTAAGCACAGAAAAATCTAATGTTGATGAAGTTAGTGAGAAATTTAGCAGTATGACCTACCATAACCCATGTGACTACTTTCTCTAATACAGCTGCTTCCAGGATGCAGTGATGATAAAAAGATGTCACCAGTTCTGCATACAACAGATCAGTAGACTTGTATTGACCAGCTACTCATGGTCAGTCAATGGAGATGATGTGCAAATGAAATCTGGAGATGTATTAAGAATTTTTTTACTACTTTCAAGTAGATTATAAGAGTGCAGGGTAATTTTGATTAATTTGAAGGACAGCAATGATCCACTGGCCCTAAATGGGAGCCATCTGCTGAAAGGCAGTTTGTCTCAAAGAAATGCTGCTGACTGCATCTAGAAAATGACTGAGGTAGTGAAAGAATTTGTATTTGTTAGACATAAAAAATCTCATGAATGACCAAAAAAATTGAAAGAAAGGAGGGCTCTGTATCAGAATTTCTGTCTGTGGGAGTAAAGAGAAAGAGAGTTAGAAATATGGTCAATGAGGACAAAACTCACTGTTTGAGGAACTGGGTACTACTAATAATACTATGTCGTCTTGGAAAAATTATGTCAGTTTTCGAATCCAGACAATTAGTCAGCTTTTCTGGCATTGTGATATTATTTCAGTCACATTACTTTTTGGGAAGGAGCTAGATTTATGGCATCAGCATCCATTTTCTTGGACAACTAGAAGAATACTCATATGTCACTTCATTTTTTCCTTTTCTTTTTCTGAAATGTCAACATGTCCCTAGATGAAGTGCTTTAGAGGGAGGCCGTGGTGAGGCTGCACTCTGATAGTAGACACACGTGGAGTTAGTACCACACAACACCCATAATTACAGCTTCTTGGGCTTCTCTTTTGAGAACAAAATCTTCTGTCTGTAAGAAGAGATGACTCTGGAACATGCTGCCATATTTCTTGTTCTCTTTTTGAGAAAGAGGATAGAAATAATGTTGGTGAGCAATTCCTCCAACAATATTATTAATCTGTTTTTTTTTTGTTCTTGTTACCATGAAGAAAGGGATTGTGTGCACCTTTCTTCCATCCTTTTAAAACTACTTGCTTTTCTAATAGTAGGAAAAAAATATATTCATTGTTTGTGATAAGCCAAATTTAGATTTAATAGGAGTTACTCCTTGCAATTAGAGACAATATAAAGGTATGTAGAACTATAAAACTGCCATGTACAACATTGTAGTCTGGCTTCATGAAAAACATGTTTTCCTTGCTAAACACTGGGTTATATTGACAGTGGAGCTGAGATGCCTTGCAATCAGGCATTATTTGATCAGGCAGTTCTTGTTGTACTGTACATAGATACAGAGTTTCTTTAAATACAATAAATAAGAGTAAAATCTTACACAAGGCAGCACAGCTTAGTAATTGCTGTTTTGGAGCTCACGTCGCTGCAGTTATTTAGCTCAGCATTTCATCTCCAGCTGCAGCACAATTTTTGCCAAATATAGATAAATGAAGTTAAAGTTATTGGCAACGGCTAGTTCTGTATCCCTGTTTTGAGTTCATAGATTTCATAGGAGAGGCCTTCCTTTATTTTTGTAGCAAGCAATTGTTTTGAACTCTGAACTTCTTCACGTTCCAGCACAACAGTGTTTTCAGTTCTACTTTATCAGGCAGATACGGGTAAACAGAGAGAATAAGCAGGTTCCCTGTTTGAGAAATATACCACACGAAACATGAGGGAGGAACAAACTCAGAAACTGAAGTTCACTCAGCATATTTTAGGAGTTTAATGTAATCTTGATGTTGAATTTGCAGTCAGGGTCTTTCAGTGTGGGATGTCTAACTCTACAGTGTGCAAATGTCATTGCTCTCTATGTATGAGGTGACCTGGTAGCATGGTCTGCTGCAGACCCTCGTGGCAAAGTCCCTACAAACTACACAGAGATGACTTTCTGTTTTCTTTAGACCCTCTGTAGAGTAAAACTTCTTTCATTTGAATTTAATAAATGAGACAATACAAACAAATGATAACGACATAATATTGAACGTATTCTAAATCACTATAGAAACATTATCAAACAAACTCAAGATTTTCAAATTTAGATGTATACTTCTGTTTATTTAGATTTTTTCAATTCTATTTACTTGCTCTTGTGAAAACGTATTGTCACTTTTAGAGCTGTCTGGTGTTTATCTGTAAACAAGTAATGGGGTCAGGAAATGCTGGTGTTTCCCTCTGACCCACCTGGCTGCTTTCCTTTGATCTGTGATCCCTTCTGTTAAAAGGGAAATGAAATGTCCTACTACCCAGAAAGCAAACTCATGGAGCTTTTATTTTGAATGGAAATGCATGACAAAACATGTCTCAAATACTGTTGTGAAATAACACTTCCTTCTTTATGTCCAGACACTAGCTGGGATTTTCTTTCCATATAATTTCTATACTAAAAGCACATGCAATTCTTTTGTCATATGCTACTTTTGTCATGATAAATTCACTTGGGACCATAGCTTCAGAAGTAATAAACTCTAAAATTACATTGGGAAGATGCTTGAATTTTGCCATTGAGATTTCAAAGGAAAAACATATTTTCAAAATTAGGAGAGCAAGCAATTATTAATTTTTTTTGTCTTTGGAATTCGCCTGATTCGTTCAGAGTGACTGGTTTCAGTTAAAGAACAGGCTTCTCCTTTTTGTGATTTCTCGCCAGCTTTACTTTTTCTTGTGAGTTTCACTTCACTGATCCTATGTTACCCCATTTTCCAAATGGAGTGAAGTTATAGGCTTTTAAATGGTAAAAAACATACCCCAAATGCAAAAATCTCCAAGATTTCTAAGATCTTAGACATCTCTAAGGTGTCTAATGAAATAATTGCTGCTGATAACTCAGCAGCAACTGAAAATCAGATATTTATGTTTGCTTCCATAATATGGAAGGGAGCAAATGTTTCATTAGCTAACACAGAAAGATTTTCAATAGATGTTATGTAATGATCCACTTTTCAGATTGCACTGATTGAGATATTACTTTAGACAAGTTCAGCTAAAAACATGTTCTATCTCTTTTGGAATTCATGGGGTCTCACAATGTATGACTTCTTACCATGCTATTAATATATTATTTTATACAGCACTTTTAAACTGAAAAGTCTGAAGCATATTACAAGTAAAGTGAATTAGAAATTCTGGGGTTTTTCATATAAGAAATGTTGATGAAAACAATATTTTTCACTTTTAAAAATATTTTATAAAAAAATAAAACTTATTTTAAAGACAACATATTTTTCCTTGAACACTATTTTATGGAAAAAAGGATACTGTTTGGTGAAATAGAAAAAAAATTTCTCCTTCTATTATCTATTGATGCCTATAACACAGCAGTAAATTTCCAACACAAAATTCAGGATTATTTTAATTTGAACCACTGTTTGAGCCTCACATTCTCCCTATAATGTGTGAATAATATGTATTTTACAAAGGAGTGGATAGAGATATTACTGGTTTTCCAGGCTTATAAGGTGAATTGTGCAGTCAAAACAAACAAAATGTTTTAAATCCCTATCTCCTCTTCACAATATTAAAACAGCTGAAAATTGGAATTTTTCAATATGGGGAGAAAACGGAGCTTTTCCCAGTGTGATTCTCCTTTCTAATGAGAGCAGCAAGAAATAGCAAATAATTGTTTGATGTTCCAGCCAATTTGTCAAGGATTGTTATTTCTGTTATTAGTATTGGTGAAACTTCTCACCTTTGGACTCCAAAAGCTTTTTTTTCTGAACATCTTACATGGAGTATAGCTCCCGCTCATGCAGCTGTCTCTAATTTATACCAATAAATGAGGTAGATAGAGATCAGGCTCTGTACTAAAGAGGAACTATTTCCTATGGCTGGATGTGTATCTCTGGTTCCTCCTGTCTCTCATAGGTTGCTTCAGGTAACTGTACTTTCTCATGGCTTCTCACACATATCCCTGCCTATATGATCCAGAATATATTTTGCAATATTTGAGTCTATCTGGTTTTACTGACGAGGGCATGCTGTCTGTGTCTGTGCCAAAACCCATGTATGGCTAGGCCTAGATTGGTGTCTTATGGTCAGAAGGCAAATTTTCACAGTCAAATATAACAATCTCTCATCCTGGTTATTTCCCTCATAATTAATCAACCTGACTAGAAGGCTGATCTGGTCTCATCTGCTGCATAGCTGGGAAGCAGAGAGCAAAACCAGAGCCTTCTTGATATGGAGGCTGCATTCCTTCAGCAGGTCCCTCCTGAAGAGCAGTTTACCACAGGGTCTCTTGTTTGAACATACAGGGCTCACCTCCCCCTTTGAGTGACATAACAGCAGCATGATGTGAAAATAAAGTGGAAAACTCTCAGGAACGTTCATCTTCAAAGCACACGTGCTCATACAAATGCACACAAACGAGCTCATTTGCACACTGAGGCAAATTCAGGCATCTGCACATGCACAGACTCACACCCTGTCACATTTGGCTCAAGAGCCAGCATGGTTAAATAATGTCAATAGCAGAAAGTCTTACAGTGCTGACACTTCCTCTGGCTGTAAAATATTTACTGTTCCTTTAAAACTGTGAATAAAAAAAGGTCAGTCTATATACTGAACAAGGAGTAAAAAAAAAAAAAATCCCTTTTTTTTATTAGAAAACACTTGAAACTTATCATGTGCAGCAGATGGGAGTAGAAAATGCAGCTTGAAGACAGTTATATAAATATATCCTTGATGTCTGTTTTGCTTTTCAATTTGCAGTGAAAAGTACAAAGGTAGAGTAGAGCGCCAGTCAGGGCTGCACTGTGTCTCTTGATATCCATTCCAGATGTTGGCTAGACTTTGTGGAGCCAGGCTTATGGCACTGAGGCTGGAGCTAGTTGTCTTTTCCTCCAGGTGTGATGCTTCATGCTGATCCCCCCACATGCTAGCCTGTCTTATCCAAACAGTCTAAGCTCTGTGACAGGCATCTACCACCTTTTTGACCAAAACTCACCTCCCTTCCCCCCCCCACCTCAACGCTTTCCACCCACCCTAGCTTCTTTCAGCTTGATGGGCTCTGCAGACAAGCCCACTTGTCCCTGCCTATCATTCTGTCACTTCAAAAGCAAGCCCCCCTAAAAAAATGAGCTCTGACGTGGTTCTCAAATAATGCTAGTCAGTTAGTAGCTGCTTTGAATATTCCTCTTTGTGTTTTGAGAGTGTCTGGAGGTACTATTTGACACCGAGTGTGTCTGCCAAGCCTCTAATGGTAGTTCTCTGTTTGTGCATGCTTGTAAAGGATTTTACACCGTAATATTTTAACTCCCTGATTAAACATTGCTAAGCACAGAAGTATATCATAAATCTTGCAGGCGCCAACTCCATTTATCTGAATGTTAGTTACTGTCTACGGTGGGTAAACAAATTACAGCACAGTTTATTACAATATATGGGGCCACGATGTAGCTCTATTAATATCTTGTACCCCCTGGAAATATATTGCTGGCTCACAGTCTGAATTTTTTCTCCTGAACAATTAAAAACAAATCCTGAATGGAGGGTGGAAGGGTGTGTGAGAGGGAGGGGGAAGCATCAGGCACTTCCAAGGGGAAACTTGCTGGGAGTAACAATAATGAACTGCAATATCAAATTACTACTATCCTGGGTTTGAGGTCAGTACATATTGAGTTAGTTGTAAGATATTGAAGTAGAAACTCTTCTAGTTTGGAATGTATTAATGCTGCTAAAGCTGCCAGAAAAATATCTAGAAAACATTTGAGTTGGAAAGGGCAGAAACAAAGAAGAATGTTAACAAGCAATAGTGTTGGAGTATTTTCCTTTCCCAGCTACATGCAGCACATTTGCAGAAATCGTTCTCATTAACACTAGCACACTTGAGGTGCATTGAACCTCCACTTGGAGGCAGGAGGTCAGCCCTGGAGAGGCTGGAATATTTTCACTTCTCTTTACAAAAATAGTCACTTCTAATTTTTTATCAATTTTCTTATCCCACACAAATAATCCCAGTTATATGAATGCATAGCAATCAATGGAAGTTCTGTCTTTTCAATGTGCAGAATAAATGACTGAATAAAGTAGGAATTCTATTGGGAGGCTTTTGGAGGGACAAGTTTAATGCCATCTAAAATGGTTTGTGATATGTTTCAGTATAAAAATAGGAGCAAAGAAAGAAGTGCTATAAGTTTTAAGAAAATTCATAGCATCTACTAAAAGTAATTTCACTACTTAAAGAAACAGAATAGGTAAAAATAGTATGTGTAAATCCCTGTTTACTTTTGATATTATAAAATCATGACTGCTACTTGTCCTGAAGCATGAAGTTGTGGCTAACAGGCTGACTATTAGTGGAGCTATCAGGTTGGAGATGCAGTGGTGTAATCATGATGGTAAAATAAAATAAAGGGACGCTCCTCCTCTAATTCTGCACTGATGCCTGCATGGGCCTACAGTTGCTGATACAAGCTGACAACCCCTACACCATGTTCAGTGGGAGTAGGAACAGTGAGTTGCTATCTCCCTTCCAGGAAACCAGAAAACACCAACATTTTACAGACTGGAAAAGAGTTCATAACTTGCAGGGGCAGGGCAGGATAATGTTCTGATGTTCTTAGCTGGGCTCCAGTGGCCAATAACACAAACACCATCCTTCATAAAAGCAACTGAAGCTTGGTAAAAGTAGAAATCCAAATATTTTTAAAGTTTTTGCATATTGTCAATACTGTAAATCATCATATAAGATTGTACAGCAACAGATGAAAATGTGTCTGTAACTAATAAAATTAACACCACTGACTTTCACTTTTGTCTTCACATCAGAAAGAAGTAAGGCTAAATTAATTGCTAGCCTTTTCCTACTAAAAACCGTGCATTTAGGTCAGGGCTGAACTCAATTATGAGATTCTTAAAGAAATGCAAGTGCTACGTTTGTGTCAGTTTGTAAAGTTCTTGTTTATATACATACTCATTGCTTGATTCAACAATGTGTTTGGCATTCTGGCCTGATCCACCAGAGCATTTAATCACATGTGCAGGCATGTAGGCGATTTCTTTCACATCAGTTAAAATATTTACATGCTTAACCTTAAGCACATTGAAGGGCCAAGCTTGGAATTACTTTTTTTAAAGGAAAGCCATACAATGAAAGCAATGTAGTTTGCAAAGGTACTGTCAGGACATGTACCATCTCACCGCAGCAAAGGGAGCCTGAAGGTGCTGAGCCCCACTTGCCCATGCCCTAATTGACTCCATGCAAGCAAGGAGCTCCAAGGATCTCTCACAATGGCTGTAGGACACAACTCGTTATCACCAAGGTGGAAGGTTCAAGTAAAGTATGTCCTGACTTTTAAAAGATTAGGAACATTTTAAGAATAAAATTTGATTCTGCACCCTGAAATATTTTAGGTAATCAAACCAAGACTTTGGAAAGTGTTCTGATACTGGAAGGACTCACCCTGTACAATCCCATGAAGTAGAGGAGTGTTTGTCAGAGGGATGCCAAATAAACCAAAGTGTATTTTCCTGTGGTTGAACATTTGCACCTCAACTGGAACTGATTAAGAATGTTGAATCTAATAACTGGAAAAAGAGGGGCAGGACGGTCACAGACTTGCAGAAAGTTTTTGGAAAAGTCAGTTGCTGGTAAGGAGACTCTCTTCTGAGGGGACATCAGAAGATATTTTGGCAAAATCTGAGAGGAGAGAGAGGTGGGATAGGAAGAGGAATGAATCTTTTAAAGCTGACAAGGGAGAACAAGAGAACAGGACAGTCAAGTGCAGGAAAAGGCTTGGAGTGGGAGAGTAAGAGGATGGTGTGTATACAGGCTTTTCCCTGGAAGAATAATTGGATAAACCAGAAGGCAGGCTAGCTGCCATGCTGGCATCCTTAAGAAGCTTCCCATTGCAGACTACAAAGAGTCACTGAAGGACTTACATCTTATGGGTCCTGGAGAGAGGAAGGAAAATGTCACGGTGAATACTGAGGTAAGCAAGGAAAGATAATCAAGGTTATCAGGCTGTCTTAAAATAAGGGTGTAAATGGAGCTAGAGGAACCAAGGAGGAAGAGCTGATATGTGAGGTACTGTGTTAATGTATATGATGGGGCATATAAGGGTGCAGACCAAGAAAATGACTTCTGAGTCTGCAACAGCTGTCAGGTAAAGGAAATGAAAAGCTCCCAGGAAGGACAGCTTCTGATGCTGTCTGATCAAGAAATTTTGGAGGAAATAAAGAAACGAAATGGCAAATGACAGTCCTGTTGGTCTGATCAGTTGTGACATAGATAATTTTGACCCCATTTTCAAAGATATGAAAGAGTCTTTTAAGACTCTCATACATCTTGTGAAAAGGTTTGGGTGTCCTTTATGGTATAGAAATCTGATCTCCTGATTTCATATTTACAGACTCAATGGCAAGAGATAAATCTATCAAATACCCAAAGATGTTTGAAAGACTTTGTGAACAATCAATGATTCTGCTCTTCTTTTCATAGTATTGGATGGCATAATCATGGAGTGGTGAGATTGATGAAGGTTATCAAACGGGACTGTTATGTTTATTGATACTATAATATTAAACTCTGTTCTGGCCGTATACTGGATTTTTGTGAATATTCACCAAACATTAACTGGCAAAAATATTTTGATACACATTGTGTAAATATATTTCCAAATGTCATTTTCAAATTAACAACTGCTTGTATTTGCAATGAAAACACTATTGCTTTAATTAAATCAGGGAACAAACCCCGGTAATGTAGGATCTCAAGCTCAAACCTAATTTATATCACTTTTGAGTTTTCAAGTGCCATGAGATTTTCTGGCATCTCTCACAACAAAATCACATTGGAAGTAGTGTGTATCTGACTCAAATCTATGTTGTTTTTTGCTTAGTCAGCAAAGGGATTTTGGATCAAACTTTTGAGCTCATGCACAATTTGAAAGTTACATTCATTAATCTTTGCATTGCTACTTTCCCAGAGGTTTTCTGGAGCAATGCTGAGTTTAAAGATGGGAAGAATAAAATGAAGTAATAGGCAAAAGTTACTTCAAGTGTAGTGGCCTGCATGGTAGAAAGCATGGAAATGCTCATGAGAGAAGGAAATGAAATGAGCCCATGGTCTCAACCACAGATGTAGCGACCAGTTGAAATCCTGAGCAGAAAATCAATCAAGCAGTGTTAACCACAAAGTTAGAACATCTGGCTTATGAAGTCACTTATCTACATGGCACTAGAAACTGGGATGATGTAATAGACAAAATATCATATTGTTTTCCTAGCACTTGTACTTTACTTAACCATCTACTTTTTGCTGCTCTTTATAGAAACTCCTAGATGGACCTTGGGTTTGATTTCTGTGCTTTTCTGGAGGTCTGTCCTAGGAAGTTCCTGTCACATAGATCTCTTCACAGCATTTGGTGACAAACATTTGTGGGCAATCACCCACAGCCCATGGAATCCATTTTTAAAGCACCAGCTTAAAAAAAAAGTTAAAGAATAATTTACATATATTAATTAATGGCTGGGGATGCTTCCTTTATTTGAGAATTCATTCAGTGTCTTTGTGATTAATTTTCTACAGATTAATTTCTTTTATTATTTTTATTGGTGAAGGTCCACCTGTATTCTCCAGGGGTTGTGGTCTTAAATATTTGCAATCTTAAATGAACATACTATGTTTGTTTCTTTTTACTTCAGGATTTTAAATTCTATGCTAACTAAGTTCTGCTCATGCTGAATGTTAAAATATGACACATTAATTGCATGATATAGATCTTCAATCATTTCAGTAAGTTTCCAGAGAACTGTGTCTTTCTCCATGAAGATACAGGGCACTCCAGGAACATTCAGAAAAACATACCTCACCCAGAACTGGTGGAGAAAGGCACAAAATGCCATTCCAGTGGTGCTATAGCCACAGGTGTCCCCAGTGCCTACAGCCCGACCAAGGGAGGGGAGCTGCCTGCACCTGTGATCCTTCTGGTCATGTTTTCTCATGGCCATGAAATGTAAAAAGTTGCTCTAGGTGACTTTCCTGCTGCGCTCAGGATGTCCATGGACCACTTGGGTCTCTGACAGACGCTTTAGAGAAAGTCAAAAAGGCCCCTCTCTCTGTCTATTGCACCTTGGCTTGATTCACAAGAGCAGTCAAAATTCAGGCCTGTGTGAAGACTGGCTGCTGTGAAAAGGAGAGTCTGTGACAGAAATACTGTTGTGACTTACAACAAGGGGAGCCAGTGTGCTAAGAAAGGAACACATAGCTGCAGGCTAGATGAATTAATTTTACTAGGACTGTGTGTGTCATAGCCTTGATAAAGCTCAGTTCTCTTTGTACATTCCAAGCTGCTGTGTTTGGGTAATATTACAAGATATCTAAATGTTTTAAGCTTTCTTATGATTTAGCCTCCGTATGATTTAGCCTTTCTTTCTGGCAGACTTCTTTGATATGTTCTTTATCTACTATTGTTTCAGAAAAGGAAGACTCCTAGATCCCTGTGTCTCCTCCCCTACTTTTCCATGCATATCTTTTCCCAGAACTGCACATTATGGTCGACATGTACCCACAGTTTATTTTCTCAAAGCTATGGAATAGCTGAGGTGAACAAATGAGTGATAAAGATTATGCCATTTTCCATCAGCTAGCATTAGAAGCACCTGTCCATGAACAAAACATTTCCGCATTCGGCCTTCTGCTTACCCTTTTAACCCATTCTGAATGGTTCTGCCCTTTGGTTAGAATTTTCTGGGTTGTCCATGGCATTTCTCCAGTTTCAGGTCTGAACCACTGAGATTTTCTCCCTCCTGTCTGCTCCCTCTTTCTTTCTTCTGAAGTAATCTCAGAAGAAACAACTTTAAGTCCCTTGTTATACCTCCAGTATCTTTAGATAAGGTGTATCAGATTATCTACTTCTTGGTAACTAATCTGCAGTTCGATTACTATCTTTCCTGAGAATTAGACTTGAAATAACCATTTGCCCTGGATAGCTGCCATCTTTTATCCAAGTGTGCTCCATTTAAATAGGGGATCATCAAAGTTTAATGGCTCAGTATTTTTAGCCATGAAGCAGGTGCAAGCAACTTTTCTGTCACCTACTGTGGATTTTATGTCAATATGGAAGAAAAGGATCAGAAGGAGCAGAGTGTGCCACATTCCTGCTGGAACTTACATCCTGACAGATGTCCATAAGATTCCAGTGTCAAGAAGAAATCATAGTAGAGAAATTCCCCAAACTGTCTCAATCTAAAATGCTGTTTCACCATATGTCTTGTTATAATTAGCGCTAGTAGGATGCATATATTCCAGATCTGAGTTGATAAAATATATTCATTTTGATAGGATGATTTTATAGAAATCTAAAATATTTTCTGCCTGAATGTGGAGTGCAATGAGTGTGGAATGCAACTGTCCTTGCCAGCGATCTGCAGTCAGACTCTTTGAGATGCAAGCACAGCCACAGGAAATGGTGCCTAACTTCACGAAACATTGTGATCTCCTGTGGCTACACTGTATTCCCACTCTTGCCAGCGGTCTGCAGGTCTCTGTCCAGGTCCATGAGCCAGGAACTGGACTGAGTCCCTTCTACTGTCAGAATGAGAGAACCTGTCTGTTGTAGAACTGATTATTGCTTGCTTCACAGGAACATGCCTGTTCTTTATATATCAGCGACATGAACCCTACATATCAAACTATAATTATTTTTGGATGAAATAGGAACAGTTTCCAAATTAAATTATGAATTACCTAATCATTATATATGCCTTTCACTTGAATGTGTGCAAAGCATAGATACAATCGGGACAGAGTCTGTGGATTCTGTAGGTTTGGATTTCACATATTTTTCACATACAAGGTTTGAAAGAAATGAACTTCAGAAATTATAATTCAGCAGATCCAAATTCTGAAAAATATTTAATCTAGGATTGTAGTGGAAACATATTGACTGAAGAGACCAGTTAATTGTTATCACTGTCATTCTTATGTAAGAAGTGCCTTCGGCTGCTCTGTGAAAGGAATTAGAACACAAATTCTTGACAACTTTAACACATGCTACCTGAATACCCATCTGCTTAGCTTAAGAACTAAAAAGGGGTTCATTAATGTAGTATTGAATAAATTAAACATGCTGCTATATGTCTTGAAATGTGTTACAATATGTAGCACTGCTTCCTTTTTTTTTTTCCTTTTAAAAACTGTATCTTAAAAAGCCGGCTGTATTTTTCATATGAAAACCAAACAGCAAATTGGATCTGCATCTAACAAAAGAAATTCATGTTTTGAAGTTTCCAAGTGGTGGCTGACCACTTACACATACGAACTGACTAGAAATGTTGCTTAGAAACACCACGTTATCAAAGAGAACCCAACATCAGGTTGGAGTGCTTCCCAGACAGCCGGTTCGTGGCGATAATTTGCAATGGAAAATTCTAATATCTGTTCCAACAATTCTTTATTTTCTAGATCTTCTTACTTTTCCCCTCTTGAGATTATTTGTCATTAGACTTTACAATTTTTTTCCAAACTTTGATTTGGAAGATAGCATAGAGATATGTGAACTATGTTTATGGATTGGTAAGTCCTTCAGCAAGTATTAAGAAAATGTTCAGCTGAGTAAACTATACGGAAAGTCCATCCTGAAGCAAATGCAATGTAAATTAATATTTCTAACATGAGAAGTGACTTAGCTGGATTTAAATATATTATTTCCCCTGTATATTGTAATAGTAACTGCTTATTGTGGACTTTTGGTTCTAAACATAATAAGATAATTTAAAAAATCTGTACAACTACAAAAATCTAAACCTTGCAATCATCTCCTGTGTAGAACAAGAGAGTGATTTTATCTTTTCAAAAAGATGTTATCTAAATAGGGCAACTACAGAACTGCATTTTTCCTGTGCAGACAGGAAGATTTAAGAGATTCCCCTCATATTCAAAAGCAATTTTGTATTGCAGTAGCCTGTGGTCTGCTCCTCTGGTCCATTCCAGACCCCACAGGAACTGTTACTCCAACCACCACAGCTGGAGTTAGAAGGAAATGGGTCACACTGAGGCATATGGAGAAAAGCATGTCCAGGCAAGTTGGGTCCTAGATTGTTTAAGTTTTATACATATTTACAGCTTGAATATAAATGGTTTTGTATATACGCGTATATAAAATCTCAAATCTTATGGAAGATTTGACCCCTTCCTCTTAGAGGAACAGTTTCTAATCCATATCTGAGCCCTGTGTTGACTCAGGGGGAGGAGTGCCATCTACTGAGGCTCCCTTGTGAGTTTGCACTTCATCTGCCAGGGTTTCTTTCAAGATCCTTGGAGGAAGTGCTCAACAGAGTACAGCAACTCGTTCTTTTCTTAAGAAGAAACATTTTTATTAAACATACACTCAACTTTTGGGTTTCCCCAGAGGTCCTTCCTACTGCCAAACCCAAAGTCTCTTTTGTGTTTGCCTACTTGTATTATTTATTTATTTATTTATTTATTTTAAAAGGGAAACATGCAAAGTAATGCCAAGTTAGTATTAAAGCTGATCAAATCAGGTGGTGAGTCTCAGCAGCACTTTTTCTTTCCTATCTTAAACTTGGACTGTTCTCTTCCCTGAAGTCACCATTGAATCATGTGCAAACAGACCTCTGCTATCTTCTAGGCCTTCATTTGTGTTTCAGGTTTGTTCTGTAGAACAAACTAAAAGTTTAAGTTTTGTAGCCAAACATGAATGCAAAGAATGGCAGAATTGTGTACTTGGGAGATTTAACAGTCTGCAGGTCCTATGTACATTACATTGTGTTTTCAAGGCCATAGAGGGCTGTGTATTTCCCCATTGCCATAAGACTTCTGACAGTTTTAGTGCAATAAGTGCAAACTCAAACTTTCAGGTTGCTTACAATATAAATGTCCCTTGCCAGAGATATCCTGCATGTGGGAAGGTGAAAATGAGTTGTGAAAATAGAGCACAGAAAACGTAGATGACAACAGAATGTGAGTGAGAGAGGTGACACAAAAAAATATTAGAAAAATGCAGATCCACATTTAAGATTTCTGTATACTCTAGACTACTAAAATGAAGCTGGTACTGTCTATATCCTAGCTTAAGGTATTTTAATGATTCCAAGTGTAGCAAGGGAGGATGAGTTACCTGAAGGAGAACAATCAAAAAGCCATATGTCCACACAGGACAGGAGACCCCACATTTTCCATACAGCTCACATTTTATCTCCAGTGTCTAAGTGCTGAGTCCCATGGCCACAAAGGAAAATTAAATCTTTTAGATTTTTTATTTTCCTAATGCCACATAGGTCTTGTAACCCACTGTGGGTACCACAGTATGAGCAGTCACTGCCCTGGGACCACCTCCTGTCCTTGTGGAGCTCAGCTGTAAGGTGAAGAGCAACACTGGTATCTGGCAGCCAGGTTGAATCTGCTCCTGTAAATGTCACAGAAAGAGTTGGAAATTGCAGTAGAGCTGAGAATACTTCTTTTCTCAAAGAAAATAAAGCAACTGGGGTATATCTGAGTGGAGATGATTTAATGATATAGTACCATAAGCTCACATTCCCAGCCACGGTGCAGGTCAGGTTGAAGCAGCAGGATTCAGGATAGCATCACAATCTCATGTAGGGCAGCAGCCTGTGTGGTGTGGGTCTGGGATTAGCTGGTGTGCTGGTTAGAGTGGTCCTGATTCTGTTTTGCTTCTCCCAGATGAGGCATGAATCCCTTCATAGTGCTATGCTGCACTGAAGGCATTTTCATTTTAGAGCAATATTAGTTCAGGCCATTTTGTCCTGGCTGGATGTCATGATGTAACCTTGTCTTAAGTGTTACTGAAGACAAGTTATCCACTCAGGAAAGAAAAACCACTCACACACACTTTAGAACACCATTTATCCTGCTCAGGTTCTGCTCAAGGCATTCCCAGTGAATCTTTGAAATCAAATTTTAAGTTAAAACACACCCCAGACATTTAAAATAATGCACAAATGCAGAGGGGATAGTTGAGATCTATATAAATGAAGATGCCAAATAAAGACAAAGAGACAAAAAGTCAAACTGCTGGTAGCCTTGCTCACAAGATGCAGTGTGAGTGGCTCAGTCCTGAGCACAGGAATGCAGCAGCTGCGGATGCGAGAGCAGCCCTGCACTTCCCATGGCTCTGGCCCCATCCGCTGGCATTAAATAGCTGCCTGCTGCTGCTACAGATTGATCTGTCTCTGATGAGGGTTAGGACTGCTGTCAAGAAGTAGGGCTTAGACATTTCCATTTTTTAAAAGGTTAATCTTAATTATTTTTTATGCTTTTTAGCACATGCACAAATTTTGGAGAAGCAAAGGAGCCCATTGTGCAGCCATCATTGATCATCATCTTACTTTCAGAAAGCCTGATTTTTTTCTAAGGTCACTCTACACTTCTATACACATACCCATGGAAATAAACATACATATGCATAGGGATATGTAGACACACAAAGATGTGTTTACATATGTGAATTTTTTGGCCTTAATTTGATTAATGGAGGGGTTCCATTGTCTTCAGCAAGGGAGGTCGAGGACTTAGAACCTATCTAATCTTTTTGTTCATTGAGGTTAACCTTCCTTTTAAAAGTGAAATTCTGTGCATTCTATATATGCCCAAGTTTTGGCACATCTGAAGTATTTATATCCCTAGAGCCATGTTCAAATTTAGACATCTATTGTGTAAAATATTGAACAGACACAAAAAAAAAAGTGCTCAAGGAATAGCTGAGATATTTCACTACTTGGGGTGTGACATATTAAAAAAATGTGTGTTTTTTATTTTTGTGGGAAGTTCATTCCTGGCAATTTTTGCCAACCTGAGAACTTGTGCTATGTACAATCCTACAATTTTTTTTTTTACATTCATGGAATATATGTCATTGCAAAGGCCTCTTTGCTAAGAATCAGGCCAAATTTATCTTGAAACATATTTTCTTCCTTGAAAGTAGAATATTTTGCTGCAAGATTCTAATTTAAACAATAATGATGTTTTTTCAACTAAAAAATTAAAAAATAACATCTTTGTTTTAAAAACGTTGGTGAATCTCTTGATAATGCAAACACCTTCTTTTCAATACATTCAATTCTGTTTTAAAAATTTGTTTCTCTCTTGAGCTTATCATGAATCTTTGAAAGAACACATTATTCTAAGAATAAATAATTTCAAAGCAATATGCAAAAAATTTAAGATGTAGAATAGTTTATATAGATTAGCATTATTGTTTAAGTATTTGAAATGCTTCTCAGCTAATTTTAGTTTTATAACACCAGCGCTGAGATAGCAGGTGGTTCTTGCAGGGAATCACCAGGTGGTGCTGTTGAACATGTCTGCCAAGTTATTTTTCTGTCTTTGAGCACATGTTCAGACTTGGGAGGAAATGCAAAACCCAGTATACCTCATTGGAGGGAATGACAGGGGTGAAAGAGCTGTTTGCTTTATGCTGCTGCAATATCCTAAAGTTTTCAGACAAAGTTGCTTTCAGCCAACCATGCTTTGCTGTCAGATGAAGAACCCCGAGGTAGAGATGTACAGTACCTATAACCAGTTCAGCTACCTGTGCATGTATGGAAATAAATATGTAAACTCTAATATTCCCAGATTGTCCCTGATTTTTTACTTCTTATTCACTAGGAAGCTGACCTATAAACCCCTAAGACACTATGGCTTAGAAAAGGGAAACATCAGTATCTCAGTGGGACACTGGTGGTCTTCCTTAAACTGAATACTCTATTGTAAAACATACACACTCCAAGTGGACATGGACAATACACGTGAACAAGGCATATACGTCTTTTCTCTAAATGGATATCAAATTCAGGACATGGCAGACATGTCCAAATGCCTTTCTTTTTCCCAGAAGAGGTGCTGGGGAGAGAGCTGGAGCCCTGGTTCCAGTTCAGGCAATGGCTTGTGCAGTTACAGGAACCACAGATAGAAGAAGATTGCAAAAATGACTCAGGGCCGAGTGGTTGGACGGAATGAGAATAGTGGTGCTTGGGAACATGGTTAGTGGAAGACTTTTCGGTGTTAAGTTTATGGTTGAACTTGATGAACCTAAAGTTTTTTCTAACAGAAACGATTCTATGATTCTATGAAAATTTCATCCTAGTTCAGTCTTCCTGAAACTGCATCTTTGTTTGCTCTACGATGCTCCTATAAAATGTATATCATATTTACATAAAACTGGATTATTACTGTAATGCTTGCTTACCTGTTTGGCCCAAATGAGCAAAGTTTGCATTGTGGACTTGTCAAAGAGCATGTTGACAAGTTTAGTCCCATATGATAATATTATTGGTTGTAATCCTATCTATGGGACATGGAAAAATTTTAGCTTCGTGAGTAGAAGGTCTGAAAAGCAACCAAAATACCGTTTTTAAGGTATTTACATAATTTCAATTCACTTGTTTTCCCTATGTTAATTAAAACAGTTGACTAGAAACCAATCACCTATCTCTTATAAAATTGCATATTTTCAAACAGAAGTTTTGAATCTGGTGTTCAGAGATGCTCCAATTACAGAATATCGTAGAAAATGTGTGTACCATTGAAACGCCTCTTTGTCAGGAAATTGTTTTTCCAAATTGATATGGTATAATGGTGGGATAGAAAAGCTTGAGCAGTGGGCCCATGAGAACATAATGAACTTTAACAAGTCCAAGTGTAAGGTACTGCACCTGGTTTGGGGCAATCCTAGGCATGAGTCCAGACTGGGAGAAGTTGTCCAGAGATGTTGTGGCTGCCACACTTGAAGTGTTCAAGGCTAGGCTGGATAGGGCCTGAGCAAGATGGTCTAGGGAAATGTGTCCCTGCCTATGGAAGGGGAATGGAATTAGAAGATTTTTCCTATCCAAGTACTTATTTGAATCTATGATTCTATAATCCTGTTTAATTACAGGGTATTTGTACCTTCTATTTGAAAAGTATTGCTGTTTATTTAAACAAGTATATAGCTTAAAAAATATTATTTTGCTTCAGCATCACTTTTATTTAGTGCATCATGTAGGTTATGCACTTGCTTGAAACATATAAGCATATAAAAGGCATTCTCTAAACAACCTGATCTTATAAGTGGGCATAGACCAAGAGCCAAGGAGCTGCAGCAAAGATGAACAACTTTCTGGCTCAAGAGGTGTAATTTTAATGCAACTCTACTCTGGGATTACAGTTCCCTACGGAGTTCTTTAGTGCCTAAGCAAGCATTGTTTAAACCTACAGTTTTACACTTGTCCCTTCTTGTGTTGGCATTCTTGCCCCTATTTGTATATAGGGAGCTTAACACAGGATGCTGTTACAGGTTTACAGGAATGTTGACTGCCTACAGACACAACTAATTATTGCTTCGTTTGAATACACAAAGACCTCTAAAACATTTGTTATTCTGAGACAACTGGTTCTATATGTCTTTAACTTGATTCTTCAGCTGACAAACTCTTCTAAACAGAAAATTTTAGCTTTAACATCTCATTAATTCCTAAATTATATAGTAGTAGTATTGTTGTTGTTGTTGTTATTTTTTCCTTTTTTTTTTTTTTTTTAATACTCGTGCTGTCAGGCAGATACAGTCATTGATGTTTGAGAATAATTCAGTTACTCTGGTGACAGGATGGTCATAATGCTCAGAAAGAAGGCAATAATCCTGTACCCAGCACATGACTTCATGCCATCACATATTGAGTGAAGAAGGCAAGGAGAATGAGTCAAGGTCCCATGCAAAAAATAGAATGTGGTGCAGTTATAAAACCTTGTACTGTCTCATGATATATATTCCCTAAGGGAGGATGAATTAAGTTTTCATGGACACTGCTAATTCTGCCATTTGATATTTTTTGAGTTTTAGGTTGCGTCTTTGTGTCTTTCATATGTATTTGAATATACATATTAAAGAAATTTAATTCTGAGGCTGCATTACAGTGTATGTGTGTGTTCAGCCAGATGTGTGTCCGTCTATATTACATAATGCAAAGTATATTCAGAATTACATGGAAAATCTAAGCATAAAACATCCCAAGAGCAGTACTGGTTAAATTCTTTTATCTAAAATCTAATTTCCTGACAATTTTTTTCTGATCAGAGAATGTTTTTAAGAGAAGAAGATGATAATCTCGGTATAAAAATTAAAAAAAATAAAAAATCATTGTGCTGAAGAAGGAAAGTCCCATCCCCCTTTCTTTACACTGAGGAGGAAAAAAATCTCATCTGTTAGAGATCCTGAGATTTCCAGCTTATTGAAGCAAAGGAAAAAGGTTTCAGACATGACTCCCCTTCCAACACACCTTATTAATTTTTTTTACAGATGCTTATAATGGAGAGGAAAAATGAAGAAAGGAAAGATGTAGTTATCTAGCTCAGAGAAATGTGGCTAGCTGGTTCCAGATTTTTCTCATTTCTACCCTTTCACTCTGATAACCCTTGCACATTGATTTGTATTTCATACAGCCCTTGTAGACCTGTAATAATGATATGTACATTGTGCAGCTGCCTGAATTTTTTCATGTGAGATGCCTTTTTTGTCCTGCACAAAATGAACTCTGTTCAAAGAAGTGTATGTTTTAAAGTTTTCAAACTACACTATTAGTGGTAAAAATTTGGACAGAGACCAGCAACTTTAATGAATGTTTAAAATTTCTTGCCTCTTATTGCTATTGTTATGCAAGACCACATTTCCAGAGGCTGGCATTTATTAGTCAAAATATTAAGGACTATATTGTGTTATCAGGAGCAACTTTTATCTGTTATTGGGGTAGGCTTGGGAGATACTACTATTTAGAGAGACAGTTGTGAGGTGTTGCATCTGTGCTCCTTCTAGTAGCAGTAATTGATTGCTGGCCTTTATATAAATGGATAACTGTACACATATGCTTAGCTGCTCTGGCATGCAAGTGAAAAATGGATCCACTGCTTGTCTGTATGCTCCACAAAGGGAATATGGAGCGTAGTCATGTTACAAAACACTCTGCATCTGGAGTTAAGGCAATAGCTGCTCACAAAGGGGTGCAAGTCACACAATAGACTACTTTTCAGTAATTACTTTTGAGTTATTTAGGCCCCAAGTGCATATAAAATGAATTAAAAGAAATAAATTTGAGTTGAAGGTATTATATGCCTCTCCTCTTAATTTCTGTGGAAACCTTTAAAAAATCCCAGCACCCTGCTGTTTTGGAGAAACAAACCTAACAGCACCGAGCTAATATACGTGAACCAGAAAGAAAGATTGGCTGGTTTCACTTCAGTCACAGGCTGAAAGCTCGGCAAAAAAGTGGATGAAAATAGACCCCAAAAGAACATAACTGAGAAACATGGAACATTCCAAATTGCTTTCTTGTTGTGGCTTTAATTGGTTGGATTGTTCTCTATTTTTTTTTAGGAAATCCTGATTTTTTTTTTTCTCTAAAAATACCAAATCCAAAGAACTATGCCTAGAATTTTTGTCTACTAGCTTTCTTACATCACATTATGTGTCCCGAGCCTATGCTTTTCAATTAGGTTATGAACCTTTAAAACAAGGACTTTGGTTTTTAATCATTAGTAAAGTGTTCAGTGTCCTGTAGATATTACACAGTTAGAAAAAGATTCTGTAAACAGTATTTGCTTACTGGAGTAAGTGTCACACTGACATAACAGTATTCTTCTGGATGAGTGATTATAAAATTCCAGCTAGAGCTTCCTCCTCTGGTTCACTTTATGTCTGAAGCACCCGTATCTAACACCATCACTGCAAAGGCAGCACATGAAAGTGCTGCCTGGCTGGTGAAAGTGAGCAGGCACAAGCCCAGAAGTGTGGCTTTGCTGTGTATCTCTGTGTGTGCCCCTTGGTGTGCAAGCCTGCTCCCCATGACACCTTGGACATCACACTCGAGACTGACTGAATCAGAGCAGGTTCCTTGGGGACTGGAAAAGGAGTTAGTTTTTCTTTTTCACTTCTCATAATTTACTGCAAGTGGTGAGGATGCAGAGGTACATATGCCAGCAGGTACAGCTCTTTTCAAGGATCCCACAAAAATGGTCTCAGGGATGGTTGGAGAACGGAGGCCCTGTCCTTCCCCATAGATAATGTCTGCACTGAAGCAAACTTTGTTTTGTCCTACACGTTTTTCTTGTTATGTCTCTGTGCTTCTTCTGTGTAGTCTGTTTCTGTTTTAAAACCATATTTACTTCTGAGATGTGTATTTTTGTTTTAAAAGCTGTTTTATTCATAAAGCTATATTAAGTGACCAGCAATGGATGAAACCTATAATATCTGATGAATGCCTTATCAGGTGAATATCTCCTGTAATAATTTTCTCCTTTGCCCTTTCTCCTTTGCATTTCTTCTGTCTTTTTCATGAATTATATTTGTCCTGTACTGTCAAACACAAATCACATAGATTTTCTAGGGATGAATTTTAGCTTTACTCAACTGTACAGCAAACACTGTATTCTTATCCAGGCAATATAAAATTGCATTACGATAAAAATTCTATGGCATTTGTTCTCACTAGGGCTATAATTTGGTACGAATATGACCTTTTTTGAATGCTGGTAAGTACGGTGGAGTGAGAACTCAGGCTGTCTGTTGCATGCTGCCATGTGCTCTGGTCCTGATGTCAGAAATGCCAGCTCATTCTCTGGCTAGCTGCAGTGGGAGGGGAGGGTCCTTTTCTCTCACACATTTTTCATTTCTCTTGCAGAGATTCTTACCTGAAGAAAAATTCTTTGCTTAGACTGGTATGGTGGGTAGCCAATTTGTGAGGAGAAGTAAGAAAACCCGTTTTGTTTCTTCAAGGCCTGCAAAAGATTTTTCTGAGGAAAACTGAAAACGATTGTGTTGCTCTGGACTTTTGTAGATGTTACTTAACAGCACTCCTGTGAAGTACTCCGCTCTCTCTCTCTTTCTAAGTAAGTGATATGTAAGTGATTATATTTTTGGATAGCAGTTACATGCCCATATTTAGTTCTCTAAAAAGATCATCCAATATGAAAGTTTATAAAATTTATCCCTGTATTTTATCCAGTCAGGTGTACCTTGCAGGGCAATCATTGGCTATACAGCCCACGAAAATAAACTAATCTTTAGCCTGTGCTGGTTTTGGAGAGGGTCAGTGTGGGCTTTTCTGATCTGTGTTCCCTTGGAGCCCTGGAGATCAGTGTTCAGAGACACCTGTGTGGGTCTGCATGGAGTTGGATGAGGTCCAGGTCTGGAAAGGCTTACATATTTAGATTTAATACTACCTTTTCCACAGCTGATAGCAGAAGTGATTTAGATGAATAGAAGGCTCTGACACCTGTGGAGCTGGGGAGCCCCGTGAGGCACTGAAATAGCAGGTTTTCTAAGTGAAGCTCCAGAACCAAGAAGTGGGGAATGCTGCTTTCCATGATGTAATGCATAACAACTGCAAGTCATTATCCATTTACAATGTTTCTCTGTACAGTATTGTGATTTCACAGTATGTGCTAGAAAGCTAGGGTTAGAAAAATAATAACATTGAAATAACTTTGATTTGATCAGGACAAATCTAAAGGCAAATCTTATGATAATAAAAAAGGAGTTTCAAAGTTTATAGTTAATAGTTTTATTTGAATTAGAATCCCCTATGATTTTGTGCAGAGGTGTTTATATACATTAAATATGATTGATGGCTGATGTTCAACAGATTATAAAAGGAGAATGGACTAGTTTCTGTGAGCTCTTTTAAATATAAATATGTAATTTAGCACTAGAGAATGGATGGATTTCCACACTGCGGGCATTGTGCTTTTGATTCCTGCTTATCCAGGCCGAGCACTTCATGCTGTTTGTGAGACCCTTGCCTTAAAACTTCCACGGCAAGTCTCTCACTGTTTTTTCAAACAGAAAAATGGCAGATTCCAGGTCTGGCCTGTGACTAAGGATATCTTTGTTTCCCAGAAAAACGGGCAAAACAATCCCCTATGAATAATTGTACATGAAGCTTCTGTTTCCTAGTGAATTACCAACTTCAGCACACAAAATCAGTTACCAGGACTCAGTTATCCATGCTGTTAAATTGTTAGGCTGATCACAGGCATAGATTTTGCCTGAGCAAACTGGCATTCTCCCAGATAATTTCCAGATAGGAATGTAGGGTTGACTTTATCCAGAAAGCATTTTAGATGCAACCACCTTGCTTTGGAGGGTAAGAGAGCCAAATACGGACACAGACCATTCCAAGTTTGTCATCCTCAGTGCTCAAAGGTCCAAGTTTGTTTGATTTTGCAGAGATGTCAGCTGAGCTAACAAGAAGAGTTTGTCTCCTGTGTTGAAGCTGAACTTGAACGTCTTAATGCAGCTTGATATGGCTGAGAGATTACATCTCCTGATATGTAACTTATGCTATGGCTTTAACGTCAAAGAAAAGCATGACTATCAGCTTCACTGCACACAGAGGGGGATCTAGAGGTAACTGAAATAATATCAGCCCTAGATGATAAATCTACCTTACTTAGTATCCCAAATTGTGAGGCTATATAGTGGTGTTTATACTGGACTAAACTCGGAAGTCCTTTTTTGGGGGGCAATTCCAGGCTTTTTTTTTTTTTTTTTTTCACCTGGTATCATCTTAGTCTATATTCATATTTTGACCCTTCCTCGTTTCAAAAGACTGTTTCTGCACTGTTTCTGTCGAAGGAGTTACTGGCACACAGTTTCAATAGGAAGCAGTCGACGGATTTTCTAGAGTGCAATTGCAAGAGACTTTAATGCCTGTTCCATGAAAGACACCATATACAAGAAGTCATGGTAGTATTCCTCCTTATGTGATTTTTTTTTTTAATCAACTGTACCCTATAATTTATTCCAAATAAAAGCTTAATGGGTCTGGCATACTTACTCTGATCTCTTTGAAGAACAAGTTCTCATTTGCCTGATGTTGTCAGGACACCCTTGAATAAAAACCTGCCTGCAGAAAGATGCAAAATCAGGGCAGAGGGTAAAAAAGGCAATGGAGCTGGAGTCAGAGCTGAATGTTTTGTTTGTTCTACCCCATATAATGTGCAAATTAAAATCTGAAGTCCAAATGCTTCTATACTTTGTCAGAGTATGAAGTGGGTCCTGAACTCTCCTGTTCAGACATATCTCTAGTTAAGAACACAATTTACCCAGGGAATGTTGTGTATGAATTCACTTTTGGTATATGAAACAAAAATCAGAGGAAAATTATATTATTTTAAGTACAAACTGAGAAAGAAATAAATTGTTCTTGACCTTTTTCTATTAAGGAGCTCAAACTTGATTAATTCTTGGCCTGGATGTTCCCTTACCTCTAGCAAATACATGCCACTATTACAGTGATTATTTTATAAAAGCTAATAAACACTATCTGGAGTTAATATTTGCTCCTGAGGAAAGTTTGCCAAGAGCTTAGAAGAAGTTTACAGAAGATTTTGCCCATTAGGTTTGTATACCACATTTGAAATGCCAAAATCCTTTTAGCATCATTAATCACAAAAATGCAATGTAAAAACAGTTGTACCTAATAAAGCTGTAATCTGACACAAAAATAGGCAAACTCTCAGGAATTTAACGCAATAGGCCAAACATTGTCCACTCCAAATGAGTTCCAGTAGTATAACTATTGATTTGGCTTTGAATAGCCTTCTGCTCTTTTAAAACAAATTTATTTAGACAAAATAGGATTTTATTTTCTGTTGTACAGATGCATCTGTTATAAATAATTTCTTTCACACTGGATTTTGTCTAATACAGCCCAGGAAAGTTGTTTTGACCAGCTTGCCACAACTTCTTTCTCATTTGCTAAGCTTACATCTTCCCCTGTCCTGATGAACTCATTGGGGTTCCCTCTGTCCCTGACTCACAAGTTGCTCTTGTTTAGGGCTCACCAGGGGCTGAATCTGTCTGATCGTGGGGAAAAGGAACTGTCTCTTCCAGTTTCTCACCATGGTATAGAGCAAGTGTTGTGGGGCTGTCTGTTGTCATGCCATGGTAGTGCCAGAACGGGGAGCTGGGGCAGTGAAGCGAAGGAGCGGGAGCAGATGTGCTGCCTTCCTGCAGTTGGATCTGTTGCTCCGCTTTTCCTGGAGCTCCAAATGTTAGAGCAAAAGTGACATTTTAGACAACAAGGCATTACTCCCTTGCCTCCCACTGTACTCAACTGTTTTATGGCCATCTCAGCTTAACTGAATATTTATTGCCTGCCTAATAATTGTTTATTATTCTGTATCCTGTTTTTCAGTTTTACATGGACTTGCCTATTAAACAAGCACAATTAGCCTAGTAATGGTTTAAGCTCTCCAGAAAAGAAATTGTAGAGATATTTAGAAAAGGTAAATAAAACATCAGTTTCTATTTTAGAATACATTCATAATAAGACAAATTCTCATTAATTGCTTCACCCTCATCTTAAGCTATGTCTCAACAGACCACTGTTCACCTTGAGGTCTGAATGCTGGCTTTTTCAGGATCTAGGTTGAAAGGTAATACACAAGACTGATGGGCTTCCCTTTTGAGTTCATCCTTTGCTTTCAAGATGTCAGTCTGTCTGTCCTATTCTTCCTTCTCCTCTTTTGCTTTTAAAATTACTTCCTTAGATCGAAAAAAATTTGATAACTCATCTTTTTTTTTTTTTCTTGGCCAATAGCAACATAATTTTGACAGCTTATAATCTTGATTTTCAGAGTTATTTCGACTTGGCTATCTTTTGTTCTCAAATTCTGAGTCTCCCTATTCACCTTCTCAAAGTCTTCAGCTGAAGCCTTAATTAACTCTTAATTTTTTTTTGTTGTGAGGATAGTTTTGAAACTCTCTAAATTAAATTCCATTAATTAGATATTATGAAAATCATTATTTTTGCCATACTGCTGTTATTCCCACAGTTCACAGATATTGGAGACCACACACAATACATTAAAAAAGTGGATGATGGACTGTTAACAACGTGCATTGTCTAAGCTAATTCCTTCCATGCTTTTTTTCTGTCATAAGGATTTTCTGTCATTTTAGAAGACATGGGAAGACTCAATCCCTTTCCTTCTGGTCCTGACAAGAACTTGGGAGCTCCATTGCCAGGTTCTTGCAGAGGAGCTAAGTGAAAACCTCTTGTTTGGCTGAGAAGACTGATAAAGGTGGCTACAAGTCTCATCTTTCTTCTTTTTTTTTTACAGTCACAGTAGAAGATACCCACTCCTGGGAGCTTTATGGCTCTTCTCTCCTCATAAACATGAGAAACTTGATGCATGGGAAAATAGGACTTGATGATAGCTTGACACTTTCACACCTTGAGACTCAAATTCAGATCTGTCAGAGGCGCATGCTATGAATATGCTGATGAAACATAACCCACACAGAACACATCACAACCCTAGTTAAGAGGCTTTGTATTTGTCTACTACAAGTTATTATTTCATCCAGCCTTCACTGAATTGCATCAAAGAGTTCTATTATAAGGTTCTGACCACATCATAAGGGCAACATGGAGCAGATGATTTGACACATGAGAATACGACAACACCTAAAATCTCCTGCCATGTTGCTGGCCCTGAGATAGCACTTACAGTTCTGACACTTGCATCTCCCACAGACTCTACCAGGCTTAATAGTGACAGGTCTTCCTTTGCAGCTTTGAGGTTATCATGAAATCTTCTGCCCTCCTGATGTACACACAGTTAGCTGTATTACTTGTTCAGCTAGAAAGGGTATCCAGTAGTCACCAGTAGTTACCAGCAATTGATGCTTGCCAGCAATTATTTAAATTCAGCTGTCAGACTCAATCAAAGTAATTGATAGAAAGATGCTTCATTATAATTCCTCCATTTCTATCATTTAACGTTCTTATTTGGAGTTGGATTTTGGTCTGGAACAGTGCAGTAATGTGAGTTGATAGCAAGCTGGGAATGAGCCAGAAAGTGAACGCTTAACCCAGAACCAGCACCTCTGGGAGCAAAGACTCAAGAATCAGATGTTTTGCATTTGCATTGCTTCCAACTTCATATTGGAGGATGGAGAGAGATGATGGAAACCAACAATAAGATCAATTTTAATTTCTTCTTTAACATTTCTCTTTCCACACTTTATCCAGTTGGGAATTTCAACCAAAATCTAGGACTATGTTCTTAGCCTCACAAGCTGCAGACTAAAAAGTTAATGAAATGTAACTCTAATTTTAGAAGTATCAGTTCATTTGGAATCTATTTGACAGGGACAATGATGTTAGGAAGCTACAACTGGAACAAACCTGAAACAGACAGCAATGATGCTTTCAGTTTTCTGTGTGTGTGACTTGAGATTTCAGGGCTGCCAAATTTCATGCATTCCCATAGCTTAACCATCACACATTGAGCCAGGCTTCAGGGATTGATTATATTGATCATCAGGAGATTGCCTGGTTCTTGCCCAATTTTATGTGAGATATAGTTTCTGTCATACTTTAATAGCATCAGTTCCTTGGGACACTATTTTCCCTGAGATTTTGCTGTCCACATAATAGGAAGAAATGTCTTGTAACCTCACTTAGACATGTTTCTTTCCCCTCTCTGTAATTTAAACCAGAAACCCTTTGATAATGAAAAAACAAGCTTGCTTTTAGTACATGAAAACATAATAGAGAAACAGTATTCTTGTTTACATAATACTTTTCTTCATTTGAGTCCCTTGCTCAGTGCAGTTCTGCAGATGAAGAAATACTGTGCTGTTTTTTATTTGTGTTGTGGCACCTAAGAGTGACAGTTCTTGACTCCACTAGGCCTCATTTCATGGAGAGAATGGTAAGGTGTCTTTCTCTAAGAGCTTGATTGAGAAGCCTGGAGAAATGAGAATAACATGCTGATTGGAGAAAGAAGGGAATGCCACCACTTACTCAGTGCTTAACTACTGTTTAGATTTTGGTTTCAAGGAATTTAAGGAAGTAATTTTTGGATATTTACTGGGAGATTCTTTAAATGGAAGTTAAACAGAAGTACAGATCAGGCATCAGAACAGTTTTGTAATTCCATCACTAAGATTCAGATTGTTTGTCTAACATAATTATAGGAATCACTGAAGGCTTTCTGAAATCCATGGTGTAGCAATGAAGAAACCAATTTAGATGTGGTGAAGTTGAATGTAAGAGAATATTTTCATTGCACAGTTGTAGCTCTGTGCCTCACTCTGAGTAGTCAACAGACAAAGGAGAGTTGCTCCAGAGTGGCAAAGTACCCATGTTGGATGTATAAAACCAATTTAAAGTAGAAAACATGAATAACCCTTGTAAGAAGTCATACTAAAGGATATTGATAAATACTGAAAATTTCCATACATTTCTCCTTCAAATCCTTCTAGGTATATCCCCCTAGAATATTTATAATGTTCAAGGGTTTAAAAATAAAGCCATTTCTTAACCAAATTAGACTATCTTACCTGGAATATGTATATTAAAGTGATTTCACATGATTTAGCAAAGATCTTAGCAAGTATGTTATTGTACTCATCACTTCTGTTCATAGCTATTTTTTAGGTTGTATCTAGGGGCCTGCTTTCTGCTGTCTTCTTTCAGACATCTATTTTGGCTGATTTAAATGTGAGGATGGAAAAAAACCCACTATAAAAATTCTTACAAATAAAATCTTTTTTTGAAAAATGAGGTGTCATGTATAGTTTAATTTAATCTTTGTGTGGTTTTCTTTGGCATGTTGCTCACACTTGGGATTCATATGGTGTATCACAGCAGTTCAGTTTACAAACCCACTTGTTGCTCTACAAATGGTTATAAAAATTCCAAGAAAATGCTGCAAAAGAGCAAGTTTGCAATCTTGAGAGAAGTAAGTGACAAATATGTTCTTCTGAAGAGATAAAGTTGAATTTCTGGAGCACATACACTGTGAAAATACCTTAGACAGTAATTTTGGTAAATAATAGATTGTCTTCTTTCCTTCTGCCAATACTTTCTCATTTCACTTCTCTGTCTTTTGGTGTGCATCAGTGTAAATATCAGGTCACAGTTCATGCATAAGGAAGATGTCATATATCTGAAATTCATATGTAGGCTGTCAGGTCCTTTTTCCACCAAGAGCTTGAAAATCATATTGCATTGGAGACATGAAGGCTTGTTTTCATGATGATTTTCAAGCTATACCCCCTGAAATGTATGGCCTTTTTTATATGAAAAAGGCAGTTTACACAGTTGTGTAGTAAAGACCATATTTTCTTACATTTAGAAACAAAGACATGTCAGGCTTTATTGAGCACATCACTAACTATATAACTAGCATTAAACACTCTATTTGCAACTGTTGCTGTGTATTTTGTGTGTGATTATCACCCCTAGATCTGCATCCTATAAAAAGATATTTCTGTTTGCTTAATTATAAAGCTCTTTATGAACAGACTCATCTGTAAATAGCTTGGTGCAGCTGAAATAGAAATATAATTATAATGAAGGCAGATGTTTCTGAGATACTTCTCATGAAACTTGTTCTGAATATACAAAGGAGGAAGGCTCTTCTAGCTGGTGGAGTGTTGGCCAAATGTGGTCTAATCATATGAATGTGAGGGGGGGTTCACTTTGAGGAAAAAATCTGAATAATAATAATAATAATAATGACAACAACAGTAACACTAACACTGTTAACAACAATATGAATAACATTTCCTAACCCACATGCAACTGCCCTGTCCCTCGGTAAACATCTTTCTTCCTGGAGCCTGAAGGTGCAAAGAAATAACTAATATAATTTATTCTCTGTGAACTAGTTGCCAGAAGATGCTGGACTTTTATTGTATAATACTTTGTTATAAACTTCGATAAAACTCTCATGGAGCCACAAAGTTTGGGGTCATTTATATAATAATTTAGCACTTCTGTCTGCCTCATTGTCTCTGCATGTCCTCTTAAATTGTTTAAATCTTATCAGTGACATAGAGACAATTTTTAAAAATTATTTTTTTTACATCCAAGGAGCTATAAAACTACTGAACCCTATTTCCCATGGAAATTTTATTTACAAATCTTTAGAAAATCTCACCTTTCAGTAACATCCCAATCTTCCTTCACCCTCCCTCCCTTCCTTCACTAATAATAAATGCTTGTGCTATGACAGCTGGCCAAGAGCTGTTGATCCAAGCCTGCAGTCCTCACTTCAGTGGAGTTGCCATCCTGATCAGCTCCCATTTGTCCCATCTTTAGTGACTCACCAGCAGAGCCAGTCTCTGTCCCAGCCATCTTATGATAAGGGTGCCCAGAGAGCTACAGCCATCTGGCAGGCTTGTGAGTTGGAAACAGCTAGTTTAGTCCAGGATGAACTGCTACAAACTAAGTTATGCTGTGGAAGATCACCTTCCAGCCCAGGACAGTCTTGTTTTTCTCACAGCATGTACACAGGAGTCACTGGTTAGCACTGCTGCCCATCTTCCTCATGATGTACAATGAAGTGTGGAACTGGGCTGCCTTAAAATAGGAGAGACAAGAAGCAGAAAACCCTTAAGGATGATTCGAACTGAGCCAGTAGTACTCTTGATATCTCTGTTGTGGATATTTTTCAAACATAAACATAGGCCTCTGACTAAAGTTTACAGAAGTGGAATATGAGTGTTTACCATGAGACATCAGTTATTTGATTTAAAAGGAATGTGGTGACTTTAAAAGGCTATGTATGAAGTTTTGAATGAAACTTTGGGTAGCCGTAGTAATTCCTTTTACTCTGTCACTTAGGTGCCAAACTTAAGGTAGCCTCACCTGGATGAACAGAATTGGAGAGTCTATCTCCTTTGCAGGAAATATATCCTGAAGCACAGAGGTGCTCCAGTTCAGAGCAAATCCTCTTGAGATGTGATATCTATACTTCCTGCTTTCAGTTGTGAACAACTTTACTGTGTCAATATCAACTATACCTACCATGCCAGGACCTGGCTGGTGTGGTTCTCTTTGAATGGTCCATTGGCACTGCTCTGGGTTTTGGGAGAAGTTTTCACTAATAACATATATCGGGCTCATTTCAGTTTAAGAACACATCACAGTTCTCATTTCAGAAGTTGGATTCCAGGTCATTCCACTGCAAAACACACCCTGGGGAGAGATTTCCTCTTCTGGTTGGATAATTCAGTTCTCTATTTCTGATATTCTTAATGGAGGAACAACAAAATATCAGGTCTTTCAGTGTAAGTTTTCATCACTTCAATTAACAATAAAAAAGATTACATATAAGCTGAGGATGAGAATGAACCTCTCAAACTGTACATACTTGTGCCTGAGGCCAGGCCTTGGGGCTTAACAAATCAGCCTGGCTTTCTGGTCTCTTCTGACCCCAAGGGATTCAGTGTAACTAGTCTACACATATGGGGTAGAAAAAGACAGAAATGAAAGGTGTTGCACTTATTTAGAAAATAATTATTCAGCAGTAACTCAAATATAGGAACTGAGATTTTAATTAATGGAGTATCTGATGCTACAAAACACATTCTATTAATAGAAATGAACAATTGTCTTCAATTTTATGCAGAACAAATACACTAAGAAAGGTGGTGACAAATATTTGTGCATCAAGAATTATACGTGTTGTGATAGGAAGAAAATTACCCATTTTTTTCTTTTTATGAATGGGAAACTGAGACATAGAGATATGATTTACTAGAAGTTTCTCTTTTCCTCTCTTACACACACAAAGGAGAATGGGTGTTTTTTTACTCCTATGCAAATATTAATTTTTCTGCATTTGTTCCAAATTTGTGAACTGTACTTGTCCTCACACTCCCAAATAAAAATACCACCCACAGGACTGCTCCTAATAGAAACTGTCAAGTCTGAGGCAGAAATTTAACTTACCAACTGTGAGTGTGCATCTTTGCATCTCCACCCTCACCTTTTGCCTGTTTTTCATTGTCCTTGTCAACTTCTGAGAACTTCTACTGAAAATTATGTCCTTATACAATAAAGATGTGGAAAAAGCTGCTCTGGCTACTAACTAAAAGAAACCCTTTAATTAGTAACCTTTGTCCTTCTTAGTGAATAAGATAGAAAACATTCCATTTGAATTTGGCATAGATGAAAATTATCTGAAAGTCTTTTTCCCTGAAAAATAAATGTTACCTGTTTTTCACATTTCCCTGTTGCTGCCTCTCTAAATTGGCACTAAGGCATTCTGTCTTTATCAGCTTGTTCAGTTTGTTATATCATTAATATATTTTGTTTTAGAATAGCTTGTTAGTGAAAAAAAATGCAAACACTAAAAACCTTGCTAAAGTTATTTTGTACTGTGCGACAAATTCAGAATTATAGGGCAACAAATTAATTTGTCAATTTTGAAGAAAACCTAAGTCTGTCTGGCTTAAAATATTTTGCTGTCATTTTTGTTTTCCAGTTTTCTCTTTTGCTTTTTTACCTTTACTGATGACTGTACAGAAATGGAAGCATTTCAGAAATGTCTGTCATGAGATTAACAGCCCAGTTTTGCAAATATGTGAAATTAGGGGTTATGATTACTCTTAGCGACTCTGAGATAAATTTTTTCTTTTTTCTTCCCAGTATGTACAGAGAGGCATGAAGGCATGGGTTTTGGATTACATTGTCTTATTTAAAAGAAGACATAAATGGTCTTTTACCACTTATGGAGACTGATGTATAGCATCATTAGCAAATTTGTGCTTTTTAAAAAAAAAAAAAGCAAGAATCTCTTCAAAATATTGAAAGGTTACATTGTTATATTTCTTCTGTATCATAGAAAATCAGTTTTTCAGATCTATAAGTTTCTCATATCTAGAACTACTTAAAGTGATGATTATTTCGGGCATCAGTTTCTCAGTTGACTCCATGTAGCCAAATCTATGATTTCTATAAAGAGTTCCTGATACCTGTAGCTACTATTGTGGCTCCTCCATTGCAGTGAATCATCACATCCCCAGCTGGGAATACCATAGCTGGTACTAGTGTTCATTTAACCAACGTGGTTAGGGGTCATAAAATGGATGTGGAACAAGAGGAAACGTGGTAGGACAGCTAATAGAACTATCAAAGACCCTTGAACAGTGTTTATGGGACAACAGGGAAGTTGTGGGTAGAGGTGGAATAGCCCCACTACTGTAAACATGAAGACATCATTATGTTGGCTGCTACCTTGGGTATGGCTGACTTAGATATTGAAGCACAGATTCTTTCTCCATGTACTGAATGCTGATTATTTGAGTCAGACGAGTGGTGATCTGAGTTACACATTTTGTCTTGAATTGTTTTTTTCCTCTTCTAAATAAATGAATCTTTTAGAAGACCATAGCAATTGGTATATAGACAACTCTTCAGCAATTCTAGAGAAAACTCTTAAAGTGAAATAGTATGAAACTGTGATTTGTGATACTTTTAATGTATATTCAAGAGATATCAAAATCATGTAAACAATGAGCTTATTACCCTAATGCATTTAATAGCTTTGTTTGAAAAATCAGTGATATTTTTCTTGACTTGTAACAATCTATATACAAAAAAAAATTCTGTACCCAATATTGAGCTGTGAGGATGTATGAATTCCCTTTATGCCGCTGTTTCTTTGCATCAGTTTTACAATGTGAAGGTGAAACAAATCAAAAAGGCTTTATGCTGTTAGAATGGGATGAGGTCTAGGTTTTGTGGTCAGCTCTTAAGTAAAGTAAAGGGAGCTTCAGTTTTCTGTGCAGTTTCATTTCAGTTACCATATATAAAAGTAAATTTTAAGGTTATTGATTGCATTATACTATGTTCATTGTTAAATTTAATTTATTTATGTGTGTAACCTATATAATCTTCTAATAACAACATTTTATATTGTCTATATAACATACAATTAATATAATATTGATACTGTGTTATTCAAATAGAATTTATTATAGCATGTTATTTTATAATATGCTAATAATAATTTTGTAATATGCTGATAAATCTACATTAAGTCAGGTTTTTTACCACTGTAAATCTATTGCAGGAGGAATTTTCTTCTGGAATCTGGCTGAGAAGTTATATCCTGTAAAAAATCTGTGAATTTTAGTAAATTTTTGTACTTGTAGGACACTTCAAGGAGATAGGAGCTGGACCACAGCCTTCAGTGGTAACGGGCAGAGCAGCTGGGAAGGGGACAAATCAAAGAGGTTTTACAGTGTGGGATCAGGAGGATTGCAACAGCTGGGGAGGGTCAGGCAGGTTATGACTTTTGGGGGAACTGTTGGGTAGGGAGCTCTTCGGTGGGGAAGGATGAGAGTTATGGCAGCTGGATCTGAGTTGGTGCTGAGACTTACGATCAGGAGGAACTGGGAACAGCATAGCATCTGGAAGCTGATCAGGCAAGGGGCTCATATTATCCGGGGGATCAGGAAGTACACAACAGCTGGGAAGGGTCAAACAAATACCCAACACACATGGAATTGAACAGCAGGGCCTGGTGCCACATACGGCTTCTCACATTCCTTTTTTATGCATTGCTGCTCTCTACCTTTTGTAAATTTCTCTTAACTCAAGTTCAAAATGTGTCTTTGAGCAAAAATAAAGAGGGAAAAATAAATAATATGAAATTCTACTATGAAAAAATATGGCTAGACCTTCTCAGCAAAAGGTGTCCAGCCAAAGCCCGTGTAATTCTAACTACTGGCTAGCAAAATAATTTTTTCTTCAACCCTCATGCACCCACTACCGTACTGTGTGGAGATTTTTTTGAACCTTTTTCCAGGAACTCTATTAGCCACAAGAGTTTAACTTCCTCTTCCAGTGGGAGCTCAACATATGGAGCCTCAATTTTTCGTGATACTGCCCAGTGATACTGAGGGAACTCCATGGCAGGTGACCCTGGTGCAGGAAGAACAAGCTTCATGTGTTTTGTTTGGCATACGCCACTCTGGTTGAACTGGTCTGTTTCTCAAAAATTTGTTTATTAGTGCTTTCCCAGTCTCAGATATTGCACTATTTGGTAACACAGGTATAATTGTACATTTGTCAATTTTTTCCTAAAGTTTCTACTTCCTATCTGAGGTTTATTATATCATACATTCATGTCCTTTATGTATGTTGTTACTGTCCTGTTTTTTTTTTTTTTTATTTAATTTTAAAAGTGAGATCTTTGTGGACCAATACTGTTACATTCTCCATAGGTTTACTTTCCTCTTTTTGTCATTTCTCCCTAACCTTTGCTGACACTTCTAGAAGACCAGCCTTTTTCATGATACCTCTTTACATCTGCACCCAAATATTTTGTTTCACCCTGCATTTTGATTGTAAGCTCATTTTGCAGAGATTATATTTTAATTCATATTTAGATAAGTACCTAGCATGATGTAGTCCTTCACAATAGGTCTCACAGATGCTAAAAAAGAATAATAAATTATAGTAATGAGTTCTGTGAAAGCCCTGATTCTTTGAATATATTTGACAAATTGGGAAATTATGTCATATGTACTAGGCAGTTGTGACAAATACGCATAGGGTGGATGGTAAATTGTTGTTTTACCTCTACAAAAATCTGTAGTATTCTCTTGTGTTTTCCATAGCTGCTCATATTATTTCTTTTCTTCTATAGGCTCTTATTGCTTTCCAGACATGCTGTGCCTCGTCTTTGCCAATTGTTGCCATCTGTCCTGATGACATTGTGATGGAGGTTGAGTGTGTTGCTGAGCTTCTTAATAATGTCACAGTGTCATTTTGCGTTACTTCTGTCACTCTGCTGCTGTTATGCTAACTTGTCTTCCTTCATCTTTTCTTTTACACAACTCTTACACTCAATGCAGTCTAAAAAATGCCCTCTGGATATAAGTTCTTCTCTTCTTTCCACCATATCCGATATCTCATCTCCTCTACAACTGCTTTCTGTGTTCTCTATTTATTCCAATTATATTCTATATGGTAGAAAGTGCTGCTTGTAGGACAGATTTTTTTAATTTCCTCTTGGCATTCAGTAACACCCTATTAAGTGGCTGTGTTTACACTGCAGTTGTCAATGATCTTTTCCGGGTCCTCTGCTCATTAAGCAATAAATTCAACTTTCCTGGCTAGCAGTGTTTTGAACATTTCATGTGGCAATATGGAGCCAGTCCCATAGGGAATGGTTTCCTCTTACCAGACTGCTCCCTCCACGTGCTATACTCCCTGTTGGGTTTATCTAACTATGTCATCTCTAGGAAGGATACTTGAAGCAAGCTGTTGCCTCTTTCTTAGTCGCATGCAGGTTGCCAGGGAGCCTGGGGGACCCACCATCTGACATTCATAGCACTCGGCTTCTAACAGAATATGTCTGAGAATCCCACTGAAGCGTGGGATGACATGTTCCCTCTTTCTTTTATGGAGAATTACTTCTCATCCACAATTAAGGTAATAAAATATTTCTGCCAACCTGTTATTGTGTTAGTATTCAGGTTGCTATCATCCACTGAAGAATTATAAAAATAGAAATAGTTTTTCAAGGGCATCTCATAAGCAACTTTGTTTCAAATTTGACTCTAAGATTGCAAAATGTGAAAAGCCATGTTGACCGGAGTCACAGTGATGGCACAGCAAAAGCAGCAATTACTTGGGCTTTGCTTTGCTGCTTCTGTATTCTGCTTCAACTTGGACACAGGTAGATCACACCCAGGAGTGAGAAAATAATTCATTGCACAATCTGGTGCTTAACCTGCTTACTAAGATTGGGAACGTGGGTGCCAATTAGTGCCAGCTGTAACAGTACTTGGGAGATGTGGACCATCCACTAGGAGTTGGACTATAATCACAGTTCATTTCAAAAAGGATACTGAGCAGCCCTCAGAATAGTAATAATTTTCAATGACTCTTGAACTGGGACAGATTCGGACTTAATTTAATAGAAAAAATACTCTTAAGAGTACTGAGGGTTAACACTGGGTGGAGAATGACATCAGAGAGGTAACATGGAAACATATACAGGGGCAGAAAAACATATCGAATCTGTAATCTTTATTTAAAATAGAGAAGAAAAAAGAAAAAGAGAAACTTGACCCACAAAGAGCTAACAAAAGAGAGAAAATGAAATAACTTGTAGTTATGCCATCATATGATGGAAGGGCAGAAAACAATAAAGTATTTTACTTCTTGATATTCTGGGACGGGAACTGAGATCATGCAAATAACATAAAGTACCTTCATACAAAGTCCTGTGTATATGGTATTATACAAACCCCAGAGCTCAAACACAATTTTGAAGGATATGCATTATTAATGGTTTATATCACCAAGTTCCCTCCCTTATACTCTTTGTGTTTAACTCTAGTTTCTGCTCCCTTAACATGCTGATGCCTTTTATTCTCTACCTCATTCTACCCATCTAAATGCCAACTCAGTTTTTATCTTTCCTCCTTCATAGTCTTTCTCTGCACCATTGCAGACATTAACTTTTGTACTCATAACCCACCTAAGGCCTCAAATATTTGTTGCTTCTTTTAGCTCTTCATTCAACCTTCAGCTTTGATACAACTCTCCTGCACGTTAAAGGGCTGTTTACATAACTCAGTCTTCAAGTGTTGCTCCCTTTTTGGTGTCTACTACCTTTCCATGCACATCATATAAGTCTGCCTGTCATCATTCCCAGTGCCATCAATATTGTTGCCCTCTCTTCTGCTTTCAACAAAAGCTAAGTGCAGATCTGTTAGCTTGCTATAGGTAAAGTAAGTTAGAAAGCATGAATTATGAACTGCTCAAGAAATAGCAGCTGTTGAGCTTGTGTGCACAGCGAGGTTTGTTTGCTGCTGATCAATAAAAATCAGAGTCAGTAGCTATGCTACCAGAGAGACCATCTGTGGCTAGAGAGCCAGAAGCTTGCTGACCGGGATAGACACTGCTGGCTCAAAGGAGGACAGGGACAGGTTATATTCATATAACCACCCAAAGAGGGACATATTTAACTAACAGCAAGTGCTAGCAGGCAATCTGTGTGCAAAAGCACCTTACTGCCCTGCCCTCCTCTGGGAGGAAGGGGCTGAAAATCAACAGTGAAATGCTGGGATGGCCTTTTGCTATGTTAGTGTAATAAAGTACCGTGGCTAACAAAATGGAGATTTTTACTAAAGAAATTCGGTAGTAAGTGACCAGAGAGGAATAGAGGGACAGAAATTTCTCTCTCCTCTTGAGGAAACAAAGGTAGGGATGATTGCTCTCATTCTTCTTCCAAACCTTGTGCTAGTATCTCCTAATCAAAAAAACCACTTGTGTCCCCATTTTCTTTTCCAGTTACTGCACCACTTTGTATTTCTCTCCTGTGTATACTGTGCCCTATCACTCCACTTTTGTTTCCCAAGCCCAGCATAGACCAATCTCATTCAGATAAAATTATTCTTGTAAAATTTCAAATGCCTTCTTATTAGCCAAATCTTGTATTCAGTACCCTGTGCTATCAATTTTCATCAGATGTCATTGATATATCAAGTATACTCTAAAAATTTCATCATCCACTGGGTTTTGAGGTGTCAACATATATTGGTTTTCCCTCTTCCACTTCTGATAATAAAATTATTTTCTTTTATAATTTCTTGTTACTGATTATCTATTAATAAGACCCTTTTTCTTATTCTTCTTTCCTTCTATGCTGTAACTCTGAATAACACATGCAAAATCAACTACTGTTTCTTTTCAGGTGACTCACAGACAGAGCTCTCCTGATTTCTCTTCTGTTCTACTAACAGAAAATACTCAACTATTACACTATATGTTTTTAAAGGTCAATCTGAGTAAAAAAATGGGTTCCAACTCCTTAACTGTTCACAATGTTTTTTTTCTTCATCACTGTGACATCCTCCTGCTTGTGTCTGATATAATTCAGTGTTGTTTTTCACTTAGCCCTCTCTCCATGCTCTTGGGTATCTCCATCACTTGGGTGTCACCAGGTCTTGTGGATGCTTTTCTGGAATATCTAGAAGGTGTGTAAGCTATATTCTCTCTTATTGTTCCTCACAGTGAAAACCATTTGCAAGTACTTTTTCTTACAGCTTCATTCCTAATTAATTCCAACATCTTTAATCTCAATTAATAATATCTTTACTTCAGAGATATGATTTTGCCCTTTTTTTTCTATCCTCTTCTGTTGTAGAGGTACATAGATTCTTGATTTCAATTTAACTGTGCCAAGGAAATGATATCAAATCAATGGTTTTTCTTTTTCTTTTAAATCACTTTCTCTGTCTTTAAAGGTTTTCCCAGATTCTCCCTGCTTGATTTGCAGGAGGGAAGTTGATTTCTGGCCTTAGCAGTTGATGTCAGTCTTTGTATTGTCCTTGTTTGAAATTTTTATGTGTTTTTTTTTCCTAAAAACTTCTTTGTACATGGAGGAAAAATCCATAATCCTCATCAGTACAATTTTCTTGTCCTTCTCCAAAATTTGTCTCTAAAAAGTAACCACCTTCCTCTGCCAAAGAACCTACAAAAACCTTAGGAATAATTTGGCAGCCTAAGTGGGATACACCTGCTCAAATGTTAGCGTTTCTCACATAGCAGCTATGTCTGAGCTAGTCCCAACACACTTAGTAGTCAAGTCAGATGGAAATCATGGATTTATCTCATCCTAAAGTTCACATGCATCTCTACTGATGGTAAAGAGAAGTAAGCAGATGGTTCCTAAGCAGACATCACAGATATACGAAACTCATTAAGTATACTTAGGGTTAGCTTACTATGCTGATTCTATTTATCTGCCTATTTTCTGTTATTAAGTTCAGGTATTAGTATTATTTTTCCTTGATTGTCAACTCCAACAGAAAGTAGGAACTTTCTGTTATTCTATCATGCTTAAACCCATAATATCTCACGGTTTATTTTCATAGTTTTTCACAATGATAATGTACAAAGCAGCCAGAGAGCTCAAATAGGTGGCTTGACATATTCATCCTTCTTATGAAGCACTTGCAGAACTACTCAGTAATTTCAGCTGTTAGGCAAATGTTTTAATGGGATAAATATTAATAAAAAAATTGTTGCTACTTCAGAGCATTTCTTTTGGCTTGACGAATGTGGAAATCATATCTGCTGATTAAATTCTAACAAATAAACAAGTTATGTCAGATAAAAATTACGTGGGAAAGCTGCTTGGGATTACTCAAACTGCATTACAGTCAATTTCATAAGCCTGAGAAACCATAGTCAAAAAGAGGGTTTTCATATAGCTGAGTGTAGCACAGAGCTTACTTTTTTACTTGAGTCACAGAAAACTTCCTTAAAATAACAATAAGAGAGCAAAGATAAAAAATATGTAGATAGGACATGGTAAAAGAAAGGAAAATAACTAGTCTTAAGCACAGTATAAGAAATAGCTTGGCAATTTGTTTGCTCTCATACAGCAATTACTGTGCTAAATTAAGTGCGTTAACCAAATGCCCTGAGTGGCTTATGCCGTGTTGTAGTCAATTCAACATATGTGAGGTCTTCTCAATTGCACCAACATGTTACATTTCTACAAGTCACATTTTGTGTCATTCTCTATTGGAACCTGAGGGCTGTTTTTTCCATCTATAAACACAGATATGAGCAAAATAATTTTACCCACTAGCAGTGTATATGTTCCCAGAAACATAGCATCCATCTGTCTTTCTTGTATTCTCACTGTGTCTGATATCAATTTGGGTAGATAAATAGTTATTTTGAAGTGTTTTTCTGTAGTCCCAGATGTGTGAATTTTTAATTAGTTATAATAATTGCCTTTTCTATATTGTTTCTATGAACCATGATGTATAGCATCTAATTCTTATAAATTACATCTAAAGTGAAAATTTCAAAATCAGCCTGTTACAGTGGGTTATATTTATGGCAAGTTGAATTGCAGCTTTCTTGCTACAGATAGATGTGCACCTGGGATAAAAACTAGACATAGAATGACTGTCACAGTTAACGTTAAAATATAAAATATATTAGGGCTGGAGACCTTTCATAATGATTTGTCTTAGTAGTATCTGTAGCAGCATGGTCAGCATTGCAAACTCTACTAATATGGGAACAACTTCCTCAAAAAAAAAATAAAAATGAGTGTATCCCCAAGAAAAATAATTCCATCTTTCCACTTTGACCTTTTAGCCTCTTTGGGTAGTGTTCAATCAAACACTGTTTCTCCCTCCTCTGCTCCAGACATATTTGGGAGACACAGATTGCTGAAAAATTGCTGAACAATTGCATCTTCTCTGCATGGAGAAGTCTAGAAGTGCCTTGCAGTGACATCATCTCTATAGAGAATAATTTAAAAGTGTTCCTCATGTGAGGATGTTGAGGAGGAAAAGGTTAGTAGATGTATGATGATCTTTGTTTTAAAGGGTTATAAAAACTTTCATTTGAATAATGAATATTAAGCAAAGGGAGCAAGAGTATTTAGACCTATATTATGTCCTGTAGATGCTTATGTTGTTGTACACAGAGAATTAAATATTTGTCTGGATAAAAAATTCATCCCTCTTGTGATTCTTTCTCTCTCCTGTTTTTCTCCATCAGCTTCGTAAGGAGGGTCACTTACATCTTCCTTTTTTTAGTTACTTCTAATTATTTCTTTTTCCTGTGATGATCTGCCTCCATCCATTTATTTTCTATTTTCAATCTTCCCACTCCACTGAAAGCACGCCTTAGAACAAGGAGTCATCAGATCCTTTGATGGTGCAGTGGAATATTGTCTGTTGGTCTGCACTGACATTGCATCTTGGTTCTCTCTCCTTTCATATTATTACAAAGTATTATTATTTCAGAAGATTACAGTGAAAATTTGAGGAAAATGCATTAATGAAATACTTCTATGAAGTGCCATTAAAATTAATGTTGAAAATACAAGGGTTAATGGAACACAAATAATGAAGAAATAGCTCTAGGCTGGACCAGTACACCTACTATGCACATAAAACATTGACAGTGTCCCCTTAGCAATTGCCTAAGTATTCCCATTAGTCAATAAAATGAGAAATATATTTTAACCACCTACATGCCCACCACTTAGATAGCTTGGGGAAACTTAATATCTTCATGACCTTTTTGGAGACAAAGCTAAGAACCATGGTGTTAACTTTTTGCCTTCTAGATGCCTTTGATATTTTGTCTTTCCTTGATTCTTTAACTTCAAAATTTATACCTCATTCAATAATTTGGAGGTTTGCATAATGGGAAAAGTGAGTGTGTGTGTTATACAGGTTCCCTGAGTGTTGCAACTCCAGTTTTTCCTAATGCCTATGTAAAAATTTGGGTTGATGTACTGTGATTGCATGACTATGAAAACTCTGCTTACAGAGGAAAATGTAATGCACATGGATTTTACTCTAAGCTAGTACTCTGCACAGAAAAATAGGAGGTCCTGCACAAATTTACATAAACTGACTTGTTCTCCACACCAAAGAAGTTCTGTTCCAAGTCTCAGTTAAATGAAAAAAAAAAAGCAAGAAAGTATTGAAGGAAGCGTGAGACAGACCTTAAGGATTTAGGATAAGAAACATCAGATGTCTATGTTTTTTTGCAATGTCAGAGTTTTAGCAAATACTTTTATGTAGTAATCAGTGATTCCATTCTCTACAATAGATTGGGAAAGGAAGGATTGTCAAAAGAAACCCCAAACCACACCAAAATAAAACAACAAAAAAAAAAACCAACAAAGAAAAAAACCCCAGAAAATCAGTTTCTGAGGTTAGGTTTTTTTTTTGTTTGTTTGTTTTTTTTTGGTAAATGAATTTATTATTATAAAAGCTGCTGGTTCCATTAGGTCTCAAGGCATGATTTTAGTTTTATGCTTTATTTGATGGACACTAGACAATTATTTTAACAAAACAGTGACTGTGTACCACACCCTACTGGACTCAATGTTTCTTGAATGTAATAGGAAATGTTCAGTCTGTAAAGCCATAGAGCAACAGAGTTTTTGCCTATGGGCTTCTGGAAATGATAGTTTTTGCAATCGTAAATTTCAAAGGAAAAGCTCTTCTGAAGTGTTTAACTGTACACAGATCAGGAAACTGATATAGTAGATTTGTTAATGATGCACATGCACAGAACTAGACCAAAATGCAGGTTGCAAAAACAGATGTTAAGTCTGTTGGTGGGTTGTATGCAACAGCATACTGGATATGAAATGAGTTTACATGTGTTTTTAATCAATGACTCTGTATCAAATGATTCCAATGAATGCACATCATGTGGAAGATAGTGCCTTTGTGCTTCAGTGCTATTTTCAGTAAAAGAGAATAAAGCATTGTCCTCCATCAGACTACACTTTATCTGATCTCTATTATAAATAGTTTGATGGAAAAAGAGTGACAGAGAAGTTCTCCTTATACAGATAATTATTTAACAGATTCAATTTTATATTAGTCAGTAACAGAAATTACATTTATTACTAGAAGCTTTATGTGACTGCAGAAACTTGTCCTTATAAAATGGATATAATATTTTAGGGCTTTTAATCATGCTTGACTGGAAATTAGTCCATTTTTTGTAAAACAGCCTTGAACACATAGTGAGTTTATTATTTTTTTTCCCAAATAGGAAGTTCCAGTTCTTCTAACTATTAGTAATCCATATCAGTTATTCACTGCTAACTATAAACTTGTGAAAGAAAAAGTGATTGGTGTTTTTTACTGTGCCTATGTATATGAATGAATTCTCCAGATACTACTGCAATGGAAGTGACAAGTCAGTGAGCTGGAATCATCCTTGCCTCATTGAAATCTGTTTAAAGCATTTTCAAATTGCATTCAAAAGGCAATGTCTATGCTGCATGCTGCACTGCTGTAGAAAAGGGCAAGCTGGAGGCCACTCCTCAGCTTGACAAATGATCACACTTTGGAGCACATCCCTTTGGAAGAAATACTTATGTTGGTCTAATATTTTATTCTATTTTCTGCATCTCTGTAGCAGTTTAGGAGTCTGGATGTTTGCACACAGGCTGCACTCAATGGTGTCCAGCTTCCAGTGAAGATTCTTGATCACAATGCAGAAATGGTTACCAAATGCAGAATGAACATTGCGAGAGACATAACACATTCACAGATTACAGCCAGATCACTTTTGGGTGTCAAGCCTGGTCAGGTTAGTCAGTTGCTAAGTGGCTGGACTTGTAATTTCCATGTCATTTTCTCTGCTAATCTTTAGGCAAAATTCCATGACATTCCTTGGGCAAATGAATTATTTTTTTCTTTTTATGAAGATGAGTTATAACATGGAGTTTCAAATGCTATGTAATGAAGTTGCTCCAGAGGACAGATTACATGAGAACTGTAGAACAAAACAAAAGGAAAGTTGATGGGGAGGTAAGAGAGAGAAGGGTATTACCTGGAAGAATCTCAGCAATTTTGTGGAACAATCCTGTGAAAAAATGCTCTCTTGAAAAAGACAAATCTATCAGTATGACTTAAAACTGAATTACTAAAGGCTATGGCTGTTATGTTCTGCAAGACTTTAGAGATGGAAACTGTAGAGGTTTTGTATTTTACTCTAGGAGATGTCACTTAATCACTATGTAAAACAAAATAAAACTTCATTTTTTGCAGAATCATGAAATGGTTTGGATTCAAAGGGACCTTAAAAATTACCTAGTTCCAACCCCTCTGCCATGGGCAAGCACATCTTCTAGTAGATCACGTTCCTCAATTTTTTGTTTTGATTTGCATGAAAAGTTGGGAGAGTTACTTAGGAAAAGCAACTTTATAGTGCCTTTAGTCACTCTCATATCAGTTTGGCTTCCAGAAAGTAAAAGTCTTCAAAGTTGCAAACTCTTAGCCACCTGAAGTACACTGCAATTAAATAAGAGGACAAAATAAAGAATGTTGCTTGTTCTATGTGCTTGATTTTTACTGAAGCCTCCAACATCCCCAAATTAGGGCCATGTTCAGCTTGGGCTGAATACTGGACAGAACCACAGAAACAGTGGACTAAGAAGAAAATAGTTAATAGCAAGTATTTGACAATCCTTTCCCACCATTTTCTTTTGTATCGACAGTGGCTTGTGTGAGGGACTATTTTATATAAACTTTCTTTCATGTAAATCTCTGATATTCTGGGATAAGGCTGGATGTTCCTACAATTTCTGTGTCTGTACTAGGGCACATAGCATGACCAGGGCTGGTGCTGCTATTGCTGAACTCTCCAGTCTTGGCTGAACTGTCTCCTGACAGTGATCTCTGGCACTAAGCCATGGCTGGGGATTTCCTAAAGGAGTTTCCAGCTAGGCATGGATCAAGCTCTCTCCAGGGATGTGCCAGTACTTAAAATGATGCATAATGTCTTTGGCCCTGTTTCATTTACTGCTGGAGATGTAGCAAAGTGTCTGAAGCACTGCCCTAGTCTGAGTGCACTCCAATGTTATGTGGGAGAGACACACTCTGTGGTGCTTGCAGTCCTCTACAACTTATCTTTTTCCCTGTCCTCCCTTCAGGAAATCTGCTTGTGATGGAAAAATACTGATGGTAGATTTAGGAAGGAGTTATATCTCTGCCAGTGAAACCCTGGGTATTCCAGCACAGCCAAATAAGAATATTTAGATGAATGAACACAAGAGTTTAATGGCCTGCTGTTGCCTGTGTTGCACATGTTGTGTTATAATTGCAATTCTCAGCTCTGAGGGCTGGAGTCACATTCCCTCTGCATTGTGATTTCCTATCAAGTGAGACCTGTGAACACACTGTATTCCTCTGCTATCCACACTTCGAGTCTAGGGAAGAGGAAATCTGATGGAAAACAATCATGGTGACTTCTATGCAGATGTTATAATCTGGTCTATGTGATTATGAGGGCTGCAGGAAACACCATGAGATCTCTGTAGTAATGAAAGAGACAAGCATGGCATCCAGGGGTAATTACCTTCCAGTTACCCTGTGCTAGTGGTAATGCATTAATCTGATATTAGTAATGAAATGTGCCAAATTAAATGTTGAGAGGAAATAGATTTTTTCAGTCCACCAAATTTTTAGCCCTCAGATTTTTCCTAAATGACTCCAAACACTGCTAGAAGCAATCCATGTACTTGCTTAAAAATACTTATACTTCAAAATACTGATCATCCTGCTGTGTCTTTGTCAACAGTAACTGAAAAGATGAACTAAAACCATGCCAAAATACCACTTCATTCAATCTAAACCATTTTAAAAATCCAAGTCCTAATCAAGGTTAAGATAGCTTGAGACTTTTACAGCTAGTGTAGTACCAAATATTAATAATTTGTTTCCATGATTTTATATCTATATATTCTTTTCTTGTAAGGAGAATATAGGAGATCTAATGAGGAATCTCAGGTGGAAAAGAAAAATTCACACTTAAAAAAATCACAAGAAGCCATAAAGTTGATTTAGAAGCACAATTGAGTTGATATTATTTTCCACTTTGATAGAGTCCTGTGGAAGGATCTAGATATCATTAGATAATTCTTCTGAAATATTTTTTTTCATCTTTTGATGTTTTACCAGAAGTTTGAGGGAGGTGATCCTTCCTCTCTCCTCAACCCTGGTGAAACACAGCTGAAGTGCTGGGTCCATTGCTGGGCTTCCCAGCAAAGATATGGAAATGTTGGAGTGAGTGCAGTAAAGGGCATGAACAGGTTGAATGAAGAGAACTGATGTGAACAGGCATGAACTGATGTATGAAGAGAGACTAAAAGATAGCTGGAGCCAGGCACTTCTCAGTTCCAGTTAAAGACTGAGAAGCCATAGGCACAAACTAAAATAAAGGAAATTCAATGTAAACATTAGAATAGTTCTTTTACTATAATGGTTTCTGAGCAGTGAAATAAGTGATGCAAAGAATTTGCACAGTCTCTCTCCTTGGAGATATTAAAAATTGACTGGACGTGGTCCTGGGCAGCCTGCTCTGCTTGATTCTACTGGATTAGACTAGCCAATGTCCAAAGAGGCCTTCTGACCTCATCTATTCTCTGATGCTGTAAAATTGATTAGAGTGAGAATTCCAACAGTCAAGGATCTGTTTCTTGTTATGATACTGATATTTTAGCCCTGGAAAAAAAAAAGACCACACTTCTTGCAGTTCTCATATAGTTTCATTAATCCTACTAAATGGACTGATATTGCTGGTTCACAATTTGCCTTTTTGGAACTCCATGATAAACACAGCACATGAATACACATAGTCTATACCTATGTGAGCTAATCAGCCATGTGATTCACTGGCACCGAGGCCAAATGGAATGAATTAATTGGGATTCACACTGTTCAACTGTCCTACCTTCCAAACATGGCCCCATCCTAGCTGCCCACTGCAGTGCTTGGCCCATTCTTGCTCCTAAGCCATACCCAGGCATTCTCTTGGATGGCACTAGTAATGTACTGAGATAATTTCTGCTGTTTAGCAGTGTAAGTTACCAGTTGCCAGTCTTTGGAAAGCACTGTGTAATTTGTAAGTGTAGAGCCACCCATTCAGACCTGTCTTCTGTTTTTCAAACATTGTTGTATTAATTGAAAAATAAAGAATAAAAATGTAATGCTTTGGTAAAAGAAGGTCAGAAAAGAAAAGCAAAAGTGCAGGTCCTATTCTCAGTTCCCTGCTATAAGCCAACAGTTTCACTGTCTGCATCGCTCCTCAGGTTTGTGCTCATGTCTTCCTGGAGCTTTTTGAAGATCAGGATCCTTTTCCTACATGAGTTTTTCCAGAATCAGAGATTTATCTCTGAACCAGGATAACTCATTGTGAATTTGGCTGGTTCCTCAGTGAACACAAACTCTCTCCTGACTCCTACTAGGAATGACTGAATCCCCATCTCTTCCTGTCTTCTGCTCAGAAACTTCCTCTGTGAGCTGTTCTAAATATTCCTGGTGGTGCCTTGGCTTCTTCGTTTTGCCTCTGGAAATTCTGCACTTTCTGAGGTATTTTTTTTCCCTTGCAAATTAACTGACTTTCTGATTTAGACTTTCTCCCTTGCATGCTAACTGTCTAATGAATACAGCCATTAATTACCTTATATTGTACCTAACCATCATTCTGGTGGGGATTTTCTGGGGCAGCAATTCTCAACCTTTTTTAATCCATGGAAAATGCAACTGTTCTAAAAAGAATCAAAAGATGTCTTAGTCATTTCCAGAAAAAAAAAGAAAAAAAGAAAAAGTGTATTATCTTATGCAGTACCACTGTGACATGTCTTATTTGCAAATAAAAATGAATTAAGCTAAAATAAATGTCTATTTATGATTTTTAATTTTATGTTTTTGCCTGGATAAAATCATATAGGCATATATTTCTCCTCTCCCCAAACTCAAACACACTATTACTTTGTGAATAGCCTTCTAATACCCTTTGAAAATAGTGACCAAAGACTGGGAGAAAACTTTTTTAAAAAATTGAAGAAATACACATGCTAAGAACATTGAGCTCAATGTTGTACATGAGCATACAACTGGATGTCTAAAGAGATTTTGAGTCTAAAAGTACAAATAAAGACCTATGAGACTGATTAAAAATAAAGGAAAGGGAAAGGGAAAGGGAAAGGGAAATGGGAAAGATGGGAGAGAACATAATACACAATAGTTCTTTTATACAGTCTAGATAGTATCTTTAGATGTATGTGTGTATATAAAAATGCATTTATATTGGCAAACAAATATTTATGTGCAGAACTGAAAAAATAGATTAGTTTATTTCAGGCACTTTTTCAAAAATCTGTTTCATCACAGTTATCAATCGTATCTTCCAACAAAATCTACTTACTTCAGATACTAAGAATTGTCTTGAAATAAGTGCTTACCTTCTTACTTTATAACCACTTTTTCATGTAACTATATTTGAAACCTTTGTGGCAATTTGGATATTTTGGTGAGGCATAAATGGCACACGAAAATTTCAGTTGTTTTCCATTCTCAGCTTTACATTATCTCATGGGTTTCTATCTCTATTTCTCTCATCCTTTAATTTCCAGGCATTTTTTTCTAGTTTAAAAATGTTTGTGTACAATTTTGGGATAATTAATCTTGATGTTGTAAACATTTAGCATTTCCTTAATAAATAAAACGTAGTCAGTCCATTCTTAGAGTTTGATACTCTTGGGACATGGAGGTCTTCACCTGCTCCCAGTCAGCCAAAAATAGATTATTCATTCATGGGGAGGAAGGCTGAGCAGTCAGCAGTTTTTCTGAGAGACAATTTGTGGAAGGTGAATACTTACCATATTTTAATATTCTGTAGGCAGTGCTATGTGATATTGCTACAAGTATGTTCACTGACCTGGTCAGAGAGGTGGAGCTGCTGGTTAACTGTGGTGTGAATAGCTACAGGAAGCCAGCAGATCAAAGAGCTCTCCACTGTTTAAAATGCTCTTCTCAGGAGAGAAAGGAGTAGAGAATGGGGTCAATTCTTAGATGTCACTCCTGTTGAGAACAGACAGTGATGGAAGAGAAGTCATCCTCCGGTGAAAGAAATCAAAAGGCTTTTTTATTTTTCTCTTGCAGGGTCCACTCAATGCTCAATGCTCAAAAATCAAAACTTTGTGTTGTGTCTTCTCTGTCCTAAGGCCTTATATGTCTAATTTGTTTCATTTTTAATTGTTTACTTTTAGTACTGTGAAGCTTGCTGTCAATCCATTAGGTGTATAAATGCTAAGAGTGTGCTCCCTCTGGAAGGATGAAGCGCTGTGGTTTTGTACAAAGACAGTTTCTCTCGCCCAGCTAGGTTCACATATTCTCAGTCTTGTACCTTCTTTTCTTTTGTATATGGGTGAAAAGGTGTGAGAAAAGAAACTGTATTAAGTGAGATAATCTGTTAGTAAATCCCCAGTATAGCTGCACAAAATGATCAGCAGCTGTAACCCAATTAAATGTAGCAATTTCACAGTACACTACTGCTCACCAGAGAGTATATACCGATATTCTCTGAGTATTCAGCCAAACCATTTTGTACCACTGCTTGCAAACTTCTCCTCAGGAATATTTAACATTTGGCTAGAGCTCCTCAAACACAAAGGAAAGATGAGAGGGAAGAGAAAAAGCAAAGGAACATAGTGCAAGGAGAGCCAATTAGTAAGTAAATCCACTCTGTCTCTTGAACACAAAGTAATTGCTTCACAGGTGTGCACAGAAAAAGTTGCAGTTATAACATAACTAGAAGGTTAACTATTTAAAAGGCCTTCTCAAAGAACATTTAGATTAGGGAACCTTTCTTCTTCAGTTCAAAGCTCCTGCTGCTGGTTTATGAGTCCAAAGTGAGGAACCAAGCTATTTCTTGTTTAATGTGATCATTTTAATAGCTAAGCCATTTCTAACTTTGCTTTTATAGATATCATGGCTCCAATCTCTGCTGATCTGGATGCTTTTTGCATGCCCACATATATGTGTCATAAAATTATTTGGAAACCAATTACTGGGGTGAAGAGAAAACACCCCCAAAATACCCTTGCAAGGCTGAGGTTTTATATTTTTCACCAATATGTTCAGTGTGAGACATGCCAAGAGAAACCTTTAGTCTAATAAATGGTTTGCAAAATGATGTAGCACTATACATAGAAACTTCTGATTATATGAAAGAAAATATTAAAATTAGTTTTGTTTATTAATTTACTTTTATATTTGAAACTCTATATCCTACCTCCATTGATGTACTGTGATTTTTGTTCTATTCATCTGCCAGTCTCAGGAAGGCTCAACCAAAGTGTGAAAAGCAGGACTCTTACTTTTGTCAATTAGTGAAAGAACTATTGAAAGCCATGTATCTTCTTCTGTCCACATCACCTGCTGAAATCACTTATTGGGACTCGTCTTGCAAACACGGGACTCAAAAAGAGGACCTTATAATATTTGTGAAAATTGAAAATATCTTCATAATGAATATAGATAATATTCTCCTGTGCTTACAGTCCCTTAATATACACTGTCTAGAACTGCAGCTCTCTGCAAAGATAAATCTTTATCCTGTGGTTATGTGGCATGAGACCATATATGAAGGAAAGAGGCAGAAGGCAGAAGGAAAGAGCCCAGATCACTGCAGAGCTCTGTTTTTCACTCTAGTTTTCTGAGGCAGATGTAAAGCAGTAACATATTAAATCCTGTCAGAGCCCTGATTTCATCAGTGGTGCTTGGTTGCTGCTTAATTAACACACTTTACGACATTCTGAACACCACATGGGCCAGGAGTCACAATCTTACATATGGGGTGATGAAACATCAGCAGACAGGAGATTCTGTCCTGAATTTTGTTTCTGTAGAGTGTCCTTGTTCCATAATCACTCATTTCTGTAAATAAATCACATAACACTCACTTCCCAATAAACTGGTATTTACCAGCCTGAGGTTATCAACACTATGGTTTTTACTCATTTCTTTATGCCCATATGGTAAAGCCCTAGTATAAATTTTATTTTATCCTCTACAGACCTCTGTTTCAGTTCATTTTAAGTGACCAATTTGCCTAAATAGCCTCCAGTTTGACTTGGATCTTTTTCAGCTGAACATGGTAAGAAAATAAAAGAATGTATATGATCTATTTAAATAATTGCCCCTTAACATCTCCAGAACTATGCAGAATATTTTTCTAAGCAGCAATAATGCCCAGTACTCATTTTCTGCCTATTTTTGTCCTTTGTCCTCATTTCTGTAACTGAGCCCACTGTCATCTGGTAGAAATATTTACCACTTGGATCTGAATTGGCCTGGTAACAGGGAGAACACATCTGGAGTCTAGACTCAGCGGCTCTATGGGCAGGGTCATATCTCTGTGCTCCATCAGCCCCAGCCCTATTTCTGTTTACATAGGTGGTGTGCAGCATCATCTGTTTCAGTTGTCAGACCCTGCCAGCCCCCTGCCCCCAGCCACCCCTCCCCTTCTCCCTGACCCTCCACCAGCCCACTACTGTCAGCTGGAGACAGGAAGCAGGGGACCACTGGCACACACAACGGGAGAAGAGGGGGAAGAAAATCCCTGGATCTTATGAAATCCAGCATTGTCTGTGTATCTAAGCTACACTTCAGCTCCACGGGATTTGGTTGAGAGCAGAACCTTTGTTTGATACGGCAGGAGGCTGCATGAAATATACAAGGGACAGAATAATCTCTTGGTAAATGAGGAAGCATGCCATAAAGCCTTTGGAAGCTCTTTTGGTTTGATTTTTTTTCCTCCTCTTCTTCTAATTAAAAGTGTGTTCTTCAACCCCTTGTACTTCAAAACTAGAAAGTGCTGTAATATTTACTGAGTACTACTGTTTACCTGAAGAAAGAGACTAAAATAAGCTTTGAAAATGTGTAAAAAAATATAGTCAAAAGAGCTGGGTGTGACAAGAATTGTGTCTCGTAACACCGAGATATTTAAATTTCTGTATTGCGTGAGGTAGCTCGTGTGTGTTTGAGGATAAGAGTTATGCAGTACTTCATTAATACTTGTTTAAAACTATATGATGGAATTTTCTTTTCATCACTCTTTGAAAAATGAGTCAGTTCCAAAGAGTAGGAACTATCTCATCAAAATATTAGTATGTTGTGGTTGGTTGACTTTGGCTGGATGCCAGGTGTACACCAAGCTGCTCTCTCACTTCCCTCCTCAGCAGTATGAGGGTGGGGAGAAAAAAAAATAAGACCAACAAAACTTGAGGATCAGGATAAAGGCAGTTTAATAAACCAGAAGCAAAGGGCAAGCACAGAAGCTAAGGAAAATGAAAGATTTGTTCTCTACATCTCTGTTCACTTCTACTTCCTGAGAAGTAAGGCTTCTTGCTGTGGTAGACAAATTTGAATGTTTCACACCCCTCCTTTCTTCTCTGGCTTCACTCATGATTTTCTCTACCTCCTCCATCCCAGTGGCACAGGACGAAGGGGAATGGGGAATGGGGCCTGTGATCGTTTTGTCACATTTTGACTCCTTCCTTCTTTCGGTGAGGACTTTCTTCCTACTCCAGTGTGGGGTCCCTCCCACAGGAAACCATTCTCTAGAAACTTCTCCAACATGAATCCTTCCAATGGGCTACAGTTCTTCATGAACTGCTCTAGTGGAAGTCCCTTCCATGGGGTACAGTCCTTTAGGGACAGGCTGCTCCAGTGTGGATCCTCCATGGGCTCCTGCCAGCAAACTTGCTGCAGTGTGCTCTTCTCTCTCCAAGGAGACACAGGTCCTGCTAGGACCCAGCTCCAGTGTGGGCTTCCCAAACGGTCACAGCCTTTTTTGGGCATTCCCTGCTCCAGTGTGGGGTCCTCCACAGGCTGCAAGTGGATGTCTGCTCCTCTATGAACATCTATGGGGACATGAGGGGCACAGCTGCCTCACCAAGAGCTGCAGGGGAACCCGCTCTGGTGCCTGGAGCAACTGCTTCTCCTCCTTTTTCACCAACCTGGATGTCTGCAGAGCTGTTTAACCTCACATATTCTCACTTCTCTCTGTGTCTGTTGTTAACTACATTGTCCCAGAAGTGCTACCATCATCACTGATGAGCTCGGCCTTGGTGGATCTGTGTCAGAGCTGGTGGGTATTGCCTCTGTTCAGAGAATCATTTATGAAAAAGACAAAACCCATGCAAAGACAATCACATATTGGTGTGATGGCCACTTCTAGAATGTGGTAGAGGAGTTGCACAACACACCTTTGGGACTTTGTCACAAGGAGGTATGCACAGCTTGAGCTAAATGCTGGTGAGAGGAAGGTAACACTTTAAATCTTAATGTGGATTGGCACAGTATGGCCCTTATAACACACTGTTAAGTGTAGTACTTAAAACAAAAAGCAAATATTTATAAATACAAGATGGTGTGTGTCACTTTTTCATTCTGCAATGTATAAGCAGGTCCTCCTATTGTTAAGAGGAATTCTGCTCACAGAAAGAACACAAATTTCTACAATCACAGTTTTATAAGTAAACATTATCTCCTGAATACTTGGAGCTAATCTGCTTGAATGGGAACACACACAGTTTTGTTAAAGAGGTGTGTGAGATTACTGTTTCTTGCATCAAAGTGATGTTAAAGCTTTGCTTTAGTTGCTGGGATAGATTCTGACATCATCACTAAGAGTTGTACAATCTTCCTCAGGGTAATGGGGCTGGATAAAGTTAATGAGATGAAAAAGTGCTTACAAACTATTTTGGTATTGGTGATGTGGCAAAAGTCAGAAATAATCCCACTTGACTCAGTCTGCAAAGCAGTTGGCAGACCAGGCAATATTTGTTTTTCTTTTTTTAAAAGTACTTTTTTATCTCATAAACTGAATAAAATCTTGAAAAGTGAGACTTGCTGGCTCTATTCTGTGCATGTTGGAGGCGGTGTTAATACATCTTTTGACTTTAATTGGAGCAGAGCTTAGCTAAAGCCAAGTAGTTTTGAGATGTCTCAACATTGCTTTAAAAGTATCACATCTGAAAACATATTTTTTTCCAACAAAACAGTGGTTTTTTTCTAAGCTGAGGGCCAAACATTGTCAAGTCTACAAAAGAATGGTATATTAGGTTTGTATTTTCCTTTCAAACATATTGGTTTGGAGAAACTGACAAAACAAAGCTAGTTGGATCCTCCATAAAAGCGAAAACTTCAGATGTTATATTAGATCTTGAGTGTAATATTTTCTTGTACAAAAAGGTGAAAATTGCTCCCTTTACAGTACAAGAGATTAGTTTATGAAAATATAATACCCAAAAATTACTTGAGCATGTTTTCTCCATACATATCATCACAATATTTCCATGGATTTCTACAATAATTCCACTAGTGTATATTAAGAAAGCACTCAAAAAATTGCAGCAAATAAGAGAAAAATGGGTACAAAGTATTTTTAAAAAATTTATACCTACATTAATGTAATTGGAATAATATCATGTAGAGCTAGCTGAAGGAATATGACTCAGTTCACAAAGCTTAATTGTGATAAAGATCTCAAATTATTGTGAAATGCTGAGAAACATTCTTTCCCTAAGATAGTTTTATTATTACTGAAAACACTGCCAGACTAGGGTAGAATATAATTGGCTGCCAACAGAAAACAAAGCAGGATGTATTTGAAATTGATCTTTTCACTCAGTCATCTGTATTCATCTGGTCACTGCAGATGGTGTTAATAACCTCACAGGTAACGTGATTAACTGGGGCTTGGCCACGAGGGCTCTATGGATGTAGAGCTATCAATCTGCTCATTCTCATTGTCTTTTTCTGTCTATTGTTTTTGCTAGTGGCAATGAGGTGCAAGCCCTATGAGAAGAAGCTGAACGAGCTGGGGTTGTTTAGCCTGGAGGAAAGGAGGCTCAGCGGGGACCTTATCACTCTCTACCACTGCCTGAAAGGAGGGTGCAGCCAGACCTCTTCTCCTAAAAAGCGACAGGACAAGAGGAAATGTCTTGAGGTTCCACAGAGTATGTTTAGATTTGACATTAGGAAAAATTCATTGCTGGAAATGTGGTTAGCCATTGGAACAAGGTGCCCAGGGACTTGGTGGAATCCTTGGAAGTTTTTGAAAAACATGGATATGGCTTTTGGGTGCTCTATTTGTGGTGAGCAATTGGACTCGGTGACCTTAATGGTCTTTCTCAGTCTAAATGATTTTATCATGGAATCACAGAATTAATTCCTCATATAGCATAGAAATTATGATTTTATGATTGTAAATATTAGAAAGTCTCAGGATCAAAACCAGCTCTTTTACCTTTGAGTGAATGAAAGAGAACTTCCTTTCTGTTTCCACAATGTCATAAATGTTCTTTTCTCCTGAAAGCACCAAATTTTGACTCTTTATTTTTCTCCACCTTGTCCTATGATAAACTCAGAAAAATAAGAAACATGCTGTACTTTTTGAACACACATTGAATGGAGGCGTTAGAAGATCATATATATATATATATATACATATATATATATGCAGTGTGTCTCAAAATCTTCCCAGGGAGGTGAAAATATACTTTGCAATGTGTGAAGGTAAATTTTTTGAAAACTCCCATGGTCAGATTTTTTTGCTTGATTCTGAAAGAATGCCAACATTTCTGAAGTACTCATGGAACTTATGCAATACTCATTGCAACATCTGTGGGCAGGTTTTTTTTAAAATTATTAGCACCTAGGGTGTAATTAATGCCCCAGAGTCTGGCAATCTGTTTTGGCATTAAAAAGAAAACTGAGAAGTTTAGAAATCACTAAGGAGCGAAAGAAACACTGAGAAACTGCTAGAAAGTATAGAATGTTTATTTTGAGTAGCAATGAAAAGTTACCTTGGTTGCCTTGCTACTTTCCAGAAAAAGGCTGGCTATGGAGTTAAAATTATCCTATAGAAATGGAGGTGGCATGAAACTACTAAAACTAAAAGCCTAAACCAGAAAATAGTAACATTTCATGAGGATAACCCCTTGGTGGTGGAGCTGCTCAGTTACAATATTGGAATCTCTGGTGTGTCTTTGAAAAGTGAGCTCAGGTAATATGTCTGCAGCTCTCAAATTCTTGGAAAGCATTCAGGGGAAACAAAGTGAATGGACAAAGAATATGCTCAGAGTCTCAGGTGTTTTGCTGATGCAGCTGACCACCTTTATCAAGGTATTCCATCAAGCATTTTTCCTGACATCCTAACGTCCGCATCAAATCTCTGTGTATTTTTTTCACATGAGCAGCATGTATGAACAGCATTGGGGTGAGGCCCACAAGGGAAGAGGTCAATGGGAGGGACCTATCATTGTTTAGCTTTCAGGAAAAGTGGATTAAAATAAAAAAATGACAAAACTGAGAGCTTTGAAAAGAATAGCCGTGAGCAGTCAGATTGCAAAACTTTTAGTGGTCTCGTTTGATCTAAGTCAAAAGAATCCAAAACAATTACAATGAATGGTGGGAGAAGGAAACAATGACTTTCTAACTTGATGGTCTCAGCATAGGAGGCATGCTTATTTCTTGGCCACCGTTGCAAATCTGGCTCAGCTAACGAGGGTGGGAAATCATAGCCATGTAAAAACTGTTTATTCTCTGAAATTACATTAAGTGAATCATAGATCTCCACATTTCTCTGGACAAATCCCTCTGCATTTAAACATATCCTCACAGTGGACAGCCCATGGCGCTTGGCACACACTCCACACTCCAAGTGGGATACAGCGAAAATAGTGATATGGTAACTCCTACAAGAAATCATATATTCTCAATTTTTCCTCAGTCTGGTGAAAATGGAAAGAAGCTTGAAGTCAAAGCACCCAAAAGGAAAGAACTTCCCCAAGACTTCAAATTACACTGTTACTCTGGCAATTTTTACTGCGGATAAATTCTTGAATTTGAGAGGGGGTCGTGAGGATAGTGGATGTGGCCATAATTTTGGCCTGCTATGGAAAGTGTGCAACCAGATGTGGAAATTAATGTAGAAAAGGAACATTGGAGGAGTATAAACAGATGGCAAATAAAATAAGACCTTTCTGTCTCATATTTATGAAGAAGTCACATGTAAGAAAATGAACTTCTAAGAACCCACTGTGAGCAATGAAATAGGAGTCTGGAAGAAAGAATCTGAGACTGATCCTATTAAATAAACTCCAGTGTCAAAGAAAATTGTGGGATGTATTGCTCAAGAACAATAAATCCTATCACAAAGATTTCTGCCGCCAAGATTTAGTATCTACAGTATGATGCACATACTGCTGGATTAGCTCTAGCCTGCAGACCAGCTGATAGTTCTGTGTAAAAAGGATTTTTTTTTTTTGTCATTGTATCGACTGAAAAGTCTTACTTTCCATCAAAAACATTTGAAATTCAGTATTTTTCAACCAGCCCAACACTTTACTGTGTACAGTTTTCCCTTAGGGTTTTCTTTCCTTTACATGGTAAAGGATCCTGGTCCAGAGCTCTTGCTCTTTTCTAGATAATCACCTCCTGTAATTCATTTTAGACGAGAAAAATATTAGTTTATTATGAATTTAAAAGTGATATAGTGTTTCTACCACAATATTATTTTTAAAAAATCATGACATTCAATGATGATTCAAATCACGAGGGAGGCTTTATTTTAGTATTTACATGCATGTTGATGCTGCTGTAAGGACTGAAAATATACTTTTGTAACCTGAAGGCCAAAATGAACCCACAGCATTTTTAGTTGAACTGATAAGTGAGATATTTACATTGCATTTCTTTATGAATATGTGACTCTTTTTACTGTATATATTCTGATATAAACAAGAATTTCAACGAGAATTTCAACAACAATTTCAAAATTCTTTGTTGAAATAGCATGTCAATTATTACAAAGTTATAAATGCTTTAGAAATTAACTACTGTCTAACATATGTTCACTCAAGGCTCAGAGCTGAAAAAGGTAGTAAATATGCTGCATGAAGAATGATCATGAAAATAAAGAAAGATCTGGACATAATTACCTAGTTCAATTTTTACTTTCCTCAGTAACTAAATAAAAAACATCTAAATTTACATAATCCACAGGTTTTGCTATGTTTGTACAAAGTTGTGACCAAAAAAATATCAAAATCCTGCAATTGGTGTACAACACAAGCAAGTAAGAGAAGACATGTTACAGCAATGTTGTCAGCTGAACCTTTAGTGGAATTTTACATTTGAAATGTTACCATATCTCTTAATTTTTCACTTATGGAACACAATGAGACCTTCATGGTTTCTAGAATTTTTCCAGAAATGTATTAACTATTAGTATCTGTTAGACTCTTACAGAAACAGATAAAACTGACACTTATAATTTCTGTGGCACAAACCAGCAGATTTACAGGAAGAAGAGGAACTCAAAATAAGTAAGAGATGAAATATTTTGTTTCATCTTTAAAAACAGGGAAATGTCATATCTCACAGAAAGCCATTAAAGTAAAGAAGAGAAAGAGCTGGAAATGCTGAGTACTGAGAAAATTTTCTGGTTTGGAAAGTATTCTTGCCACAGCAAATGGGAATCAATATTATGTAGTTTCTCTCTTTTGTATATGAAAAAACTCTTTTAATGACAAAAATTTGGCCAGCTGGAGGACAATGAAGTTGGTTTTTTTTTTACAAAACTGTTCTTATTCCTGTTAGGTTAAGAAGGATATGTCAAATCTTAAGTGCAATGATCATTAGGTTGAATTCAATATTAACCTCAAGGTTTATCTATGCTAAAGAATTCCAGTTGTTTGGGTCTCATAACACTAAACACCCTAAAATCTGACCTTGCTTGAAGGTAGAGGGTAAAAGCCTAGTCAGTAGAGTTTAGTTAGTGACAGAAATGGGCTTCAGCTGAAAATTACATTGCAGGGCTCTTAACTTTTGGGTCCTGCACATATGTCAAGCACATATTATCACTCTGTGCTGGAAGGAGGCACAAGGAAGGATCATGTTGCACAGAGAATCACAGAATCTCAGAATGACTGAGGTTGGAAGGGACTTCTGGAGGTCATCTGGTGACCTGGTCCTACACCCTGCTTCCCAGGACCGTGTCCATACAGCTTCTGAATATCTCCAGGGACAGACATTCCACACCTTCTCTGGGCAACCTGTTCCAGTGCTCAGTGACTCTCCCAATGAAAAGATGTTTCTTTGTGTTCAGACAGTTTGTGCCTGTTTCCTGTTGTCACTGGGGCTGGAGTGTGGCTGAAAAACAGGGAAGAGGTTTCTGACCAGAGGACCCACACGTAGAACAGTCAGGCAGGGCTGAGAATCGAGCCTCGGCGAGCATGGGGAGTCATATCCATGCTAGTGATGGAACTCTTGCTCATCCTAATCCATAGCAATGGATCTTGAACTGCTTTTAGTGCACACATAGAGAATCTGTGAAGGCACAAAGGGCAGCAGTGCTGTCAGTGCACTGCTCATGTGTTTTTTCAAATGAGCAACAGACTGGGAAGGACAAATGTGGCCCTGACTGGTCAGTAGCTTTTCAGAAAAAGAATTTCCTAGGAAAAATATTCTTTCTATTTTTCTTTCCTTCTTTCTTTCTTGCTTTTTCACTTTCTTGCTTTTCTTGTTTTCTCTCTCTTTCTCTCTTTCTTTTGTCTCTTTCTTTTTTTCTCTTCCCATGCCCCATTTCTCCATGCTACTTATAGGACCACATTCCTTCCTTTACTTCCAAAATTTAGTTTTGAGATGTTAAAGTACATCACTGTTCTTTCCACAGGTATGTTATCCAGGGATCTTTTTAGCTCCTACCAAGGCTCCATAATACTTCTCCAGCTGGGGTCAACGGATAGAATTTTCTCAGAAGCAGAGGGTAGCAGTGGGCCTGTCATAGACCACAGTACAGACAGCATAGGTGAAGAATTGAGCATTTGGATCACTGATTTGAAGGACAAAATAATAAGTAAAACATTAAAAAATTTGAATTTGTTTAAAGGGAGCCTTGATGTGACAAAAACAACAGTCTTTGCAAGGACTTAAGTATTGAATTTACAAATAGCTGTTGAACATTAGACATATAAAGGTTTTTTTAATGATAATTAAGTAGCTCTAAAAGTTGATACATTAGGACTTTTATCATTGGACTTCTATCCAGGGTCATTTGGCAGTATGAATGAGTGATAATTTTTCATAATTTATTTCATTAAAATATAAATATTATGAATATTTCTGTTAATTTAGCCAATAGTTTTAAAAGAAATTCTTTCATCCACTAACATATCAAAAGTCCTGTTTCCCAATGAAAAAGTGGTAAATGAGAATATTATTCTGTAGAAAGATAAGTCTTAATCTTTATGGAACATCAGAGGACACAAACAATGAGCTTGCTGTGTTGGTTAATATGTATTTTAACTACAGTTTATTTCTTTCTCCCTATGTTCTTCAGTAAAAACTTTTCACTTTGAAAATTTTGATTTGGCCTTTTTTTCCCCGCCAGTATTTGACAGGTTAATGTCTTAAGCATTTGTTTATCTATGTATGTGTGTATGATACTGGGAAACCAGGAAAATATTTTGTCTGGAGCCATTACATTCTTCCATGTGTGCTTCTGGGTAAGCTTCCCACTAAACTCATTATAAACAAGCAGCAGTGCTTCAATAAGTCTTACACTTGATTTTTCCTTCAGCTATTTGGTTAACATTTTCTCCTATCTATGACAAGTGCTGCTTGGATAATTTGGTAGAACCAGGCACTCAGACTTGTCCACCAAATACAGACAAGGATCAGACTTCAAGAGCTACAACAACTTGCCATTGTTGAACAGGTTCAAATCTGGGAGCTAAAAACCTTTCTAGAGGCAGATTATTCTCTCACAATGCTTCTTCTGTCTTCCTCCTTTCTAAAGAGTAATTGTCATTATTATCAGTGAACTAATCATTTATTGACTCACTTTTCAAAATGGAAAATACAATAAAAACAAATATAATGCAGATGTAATAGGCTCCTGCTTTAACAAATAGCTTATAACCATGTAAACATATATTTATTTTAAAATATATTATGAAATACACTTCAGGATCAAAAGTCTCAGAAATAGAATATGCAGTATTTCTTTTCAAATGGCAAATACCCTAAACTATGTACCTCAGACCTCCAAACAGTAATATATTTTTGAGTGTTTTGTTAACATACTTTCCCATTCTTCTAGTTTTAACAAGATTTTGCACTTCTGATTTTTGTCTGAGACTAGAAAAGCAAATACCCAAATAGCACAAAAAAGACAATGCTCAAGATATTTCAGGCTTGATGTAGAGCAGGAAATATTCAGGTTCTTTTAAGGTTTCCAGTCAAATTTTCAAATTCAAGAGTATTCAGATAAGTACCCAAGCTGACTGGTGCTCATCTGAACTGAACACAAATATGAAAGCTTTAGAATTTTAAATTTAATTTTTTTTTTAAATTTACAGCCAATAAGGAGATCTCTTTATGGGACAATTCTGTATTGATATCATGTAATGGATTGCTGGATTGCATAATTTCTAAGCATTGCTTGTGTGTGGCACACTTTATATTTACTTACAGAAAATACAGGCTGCATACTGAAGCAATTTAAGAAATACATTTCTGAGAATATTGGAAAGAGACTTGTCATATATATACACAATCTATGATTAGATTGGGCCCTTAAAAAACACTTCAGCATTCAACAGTTGTGGTAGAACAAGATTACACTGTTTTGGATCATACTGCATAATCTTTTTCTAAGAAAAAAACAAATAACTTTTTCAAAGAAAGGAAACAATCATAAACACTGACTGTTTATCACACTATGTTATTTGTTTTCCTTATGCCATTTGCATAATTTCCTAAGCAAAGAATGGCAAGTATTGCAAGAAGTACAACAAAATAAATGTAAGCACCTTGTTTAAAAACTTATCTGAATGACCTGCATGGCTTAGCTTTTTTTCTGTTCTCAAATCAAATGATGTCTAACACTCACTGCAGTTTTAGTATTTTGATTTTAAATAGTTACAGTTTGTGTTTCAGGGAGAGGCTGAAATAAGGCATATCTGGGCTAAACAAGTGTTTTGGAAAACACACACAATAATGTTTTTTGAATCAAGATAGTTCCCTTGACAGAAAAAGTGTACCTGGAGGAGAAAGGGAGTAGTTGGTGATTGTATAATGTGGCTTGAACCTAGAATTCACTCACTGGGTCAAAACTTTGGAAGACATTTTAGAGACATTTAAACAAGGACAGTGCCTAATTACCTGGAAAAATGATTAAGAGAGGCTGGAAAATGCTTGTAAGTGGTTAATTTCTATTGTATGTATGGGAGGAGAAAAATTCTTGTGTCCAAACAGATCATAAGACAGCTGAAGTTTGTTCATAGTATTTTGCCTTTTATCTTCATGTGGTATTCAACTTCTAATGCTGAAGCAGAAAATCTGCAACTGCCACATGAAATGCTAAATGGAAAGGAATTAATAAACACATGCAGATTCTGTTAGCAGCATAGAAAACAATACTCTGCTTTTTTGGTGCAAGAATGTTAAATACAAAATTCACAAAGCAGAGCTTTAAAATTGTCAGAATTTTAAAGCAATTATGAGACATTGAGAAGTTACTCTAGATGATGGAGAAGACTCAGGAAAAAGACAGTTCCCCACTGGGATGTCTATGCAGCTCATTTATTTACCCTGAAAACATGCCAGATATCTCAGAACAGGCTGTAAGTTAACTAGCTCAAGAAATTTTGGCTACTGAACTGCTAAACCTCACATTTTGAAGAGATTAAGTAATAAAATGAAATAACTGATCTTTGAAGATGAGAGGGATCCTATGAGGATTCCTGGAAGAGCAAAGGAACCATTAAAAGCTTGATGACCTATATATAATTTCCTTGAAACACAAGAACAATCCACCCTGCTGTAAAATAAACCAGCTTGACTGAATGGGGAACTTAAACTGAATTCAAAAGCAGGCCTGAAGAGGTGGAAAGTGGAGAAGAGTAATCAAAATATATTATGAAATAACACTTTGGGAGGGTTAGGGGAGCCAGACCTTGGCTATGTGGAAGCTGGTGAAGGATGCAAAGGCAAGCATGAATGGACTCTACAGGGCTTCCTGTCAGTGAAGGAAACTCCAGGGCAGAGGTAGAGCTGCTATAGTGCAGGCAAGCTCATGAGGGCCAGGAAATGAATGAGGTGCTCGGAGCCTTCACAGAAAAGCTCTTTCTCAGGCCTCCTCAATCTGCATGCCAAGTAAAATCTGTGAAGGACAGAAATACAGTGAAGCTTTGGAGAGGGCCACCTTTGGGATGCTTAGGTGAGCTGATCACACACATGCACAAGCTCACAGGACCTGACAGAGTGTATATGAGTGTGTTGAGAGAGCTTAAAGGCTAATGTTTGTGTTTGATAGAAAGACTGGTAAAGTCTTCCTATGGATAGCATGTGTGAGGGCAACCCCAAGCCAGGGGAGTGAGACTGGAGAACAAGGCTGAGACAGACCCTGCAAACAGACCTCAGCAGGCTCCAAGGATAGGAGCCTCATGAAGTTCGGCAGAAACAAGCACTAAGTACTGCTCTTGGGAAAAAGCCTAACACTGTGCACCACTGCAAACTGGAGACTGACTGTTTACCAGCACTACAAGAACAGTACCCGAGAATCCTTCTGGATCCAGATGAAACCAGTACAGTTCTATAATATTGCAATGATGAAAACTAAATCCAGCCTGGTATATATCGGCAATAATTTGGCAATCCATCACTAGCACTGACATAAATATATTGTCATTATTTATTACTTACTGTGATTGCTTACTTTGAAACTTTTAGGACATTACTTGCTTCTCTGAAGATACATTTAGTTATTGTATCAGATCACGTATTCACAGATAACAATCTGCATGTGGTTCAGAAAACAGATTAATTAAGGAGTTTCAATATGTTCTCATCAGTGATGATCCTGCTTCAGCTTGGCACCCTGATTAAATCTTAAAGCACTTGATGAAGCATCCATTTGTGCTCCTGAAAAGTGGTTTTGTGTTCTCCCCCTCTGTACAGAACAGCCTGTGCAAGTGAAGGGGCTTCTGGATCTGCTCATATATATCAACTGCATGTTACCTGCCCAAAGAAACAGAATGTGGCCCAAGATCAATATATAGAAATTGGGCTACATCACCTAATAGAGTACCTCTGGTCTGGTTTTATTCCTCATATTCTTTCAAAACTATTGAGACATTAAGAACAGTAATATTCAGTAATAACAGTAATATAAGCAAAGTCCCTAGCTATGGCTATACCTTTCCCTAAGGAAGCTTTAGTTATTATCAAAATGAAACAATGAAATCTGCTATGCATGAGAAACCACAGATAATAGCTTTTTTTAAAAGCAAAGAGTTTTTAAAGCAGGAAAATAACTGAAAGTGTTGAAGCTACTGCAGCTATTCTCATGCTGAAATTAGGCACTTATTTAAGTGTTTTACCGGCTTTATCCTACTGAACACTATTATTCAGTTATATATTCAAAGAAATTTAAAGCAGAAATGAAAAATTGTCCTTTACATAGCTAAATATAAGAACTAAGAGTGCCTACTCCTGAACAGCTGTTAATTGGCTGTTCTTTTCACAAGAGTTAAACTTGAGCAAGTACCAAATTTCTAAATCCAGCTGAAAGGCAAAAGAAACAGAAATGTTATGACAGACATAGAAAACTGCTGTCCAGGCTGGTAGCCAGGCCACCTGAGACCAAACAGGAACAGCTGGAAGCCAGCAAAAATCATTACTGTCTCAGTAGAGTCACACTCATGTATTGCAAAAATGGAGAATGAATAGTACTGGAGGAATCAGTGAGATACGGTTGAATTACTGGAGAAATCTCAGATAAACCTTGAAAGTGGAGAAAAAGTTGAAAATGTGATTTATATTTTTTTTAATGGTACAAGTATAAAGCATGCTATATCCTTTTCAGAAGCATCATTATAAATACCAGCAGCACTGAAATTACCAGTACAAATTGCTTCCAGCTGAGATTACAGCCTACCAGCCCTTTCATTTCTGAGTCGTGACTATCTTAACAAGGTATGCAGTGAATTTAAATTACACCTTGGTGGCAAAACATTGTCATCTCAGAAATATATTGATTCCTTAGATGAATTATATTGTAACAGCAAAATGTTGCTATCTAAAATCATTTAAGTTCTCAGAATGGAATTGAAAGGGTTATATTTTAATGCTGATGTTACCATACTACTGGTGCTACCAAGACTTTGATCATAGCCATGTAGACTGAACATTTTTCATAACCCAGCAAAGTGGTTGTGCATTTAATGAAAAGAATTCTTCCATTTTTACTTTTAAAAATGCTTTAATTGAAAATTGTTGGCCACTACTGCTATAGATTGAGGTCAGTTAGACTCTGCCTAACACCACTTTAAGGCACTGGGGAGAGAATTCATTTCACTGAATGCTGGACATCCACACTTGCATTTGAGGACTGACCCCACACCACCCTTCTAATGAAAAAAATACACATGACAGTTTGTCTGCTAAAAAAGCTATTTTTATTTGGGTTGAATTCTTGTAGAAGCATTTTTCTTTTTCTACTAACTTGCTGCTTGTTTGCCTGCCTCAGTCACAGATTCAGTGGTATTGATGCGTTGTCATGTGATAAATCTGCTTCCACTGGGTTTAGACAGGAGGCTCTTATGCTTATTGTACATTATAGGTGCTTACATTTGGTGAGATAGATGCCACTACAGATGCTGAAATATTAGTGAGAAATTCAGCTTATTTCATAAAATTCACATTATTCAATTATCAGTTACTGTAGAGCACCCAAGTCAATGTGTACTTCTTCCTCTGTTCAAGGACCTAAGCAGATGCATCTAAATTTTTCTCTTTGTATAGTCTTTTTTATTTATGTACACATTTTATCATCTTGGAAGAAAGTGATAACAGCAGAGAAACCTGTTATTGTCAGTCAAAGCCTCTTAATCTAAATGAAAGAACTCTTGGCACTGTAGTCAATGGACGTGGGATTTTGTGGGAATAAGGTCAATACTTTTCACTTTTGTATTCCTGATGAAATGTCCATTGTATTTCACTGAAAGTAAAAATGACGCACTGTAAAGGCATTGGATTTCCCCATGAAATACAGCAAAATGTTAACGCAATATTTTTCTTTTTCATATTGCCCCAAACTGCAAGAAAAAACATTGTTTTCAAAAAAATAATATTAACCATTCTCTGCAGTTTCTAAGTAAAGGAGTCTCCTTACATTTCAGGCTTTTAATTCTGTTTTGTTTCTTCCATTGAGGAGATGGAAAAAACCCTAGGTCAATTCAAACTCATTTTTCAAAAGCACTCACTTCCCAAGCAGAAACAAATTACCACCATCTCTCTGAAATTTAATTGTTTTCACTCCAGAAAAACACCCCTTCTGCACAGAGGAATGAAGCAAAAGAGAAATGCTAGATGCACCAGCAAAGAATGAGTGGCTTTTAGTTGTTTTTTCCTTCTCCTAAATTAAGTTAGGGTTACTTGTCTGTTAACATATAGTAATTTGCACATCATGAAAAAATCAGCACTTCCCTTATTAAAATAAGGAGTTGAAATATCAGTTCATCTATACAACTCCAAAGGAAGGAGTTTCTGCAGGAGGAAAAAAAAAAGAAAAGACAGAAAAAGCAGAAGAAAGAGAGAGGGAGAGAGAAGAGAGGAGAGAGACAGAAAGAGTGAAAGAGAGAAAAGAAGCCAGACAGAAAGCAAGAAAGTGAGAAACTGTGCCTGCGTGAGAGAAAGTGAGAAGGAGAGCAAGAAAGAAAGCAGGAAGGCAAAGAACCAAGAAAGAAATTAGATCCAAGTTGTAATATTTCTGAAGCAGAGAGTCTAGCATGAAAAAATGGGCCAATCATCTGTAACATAAAGAAGTTCAAAGCAATTTGGTTTGGTAAGGTCAGAGTAATGATTTTTTTTTTCATGTGAGATATTGTTCTTGAAAGTGATGCTGAGCTGTAGTAGGCAATGGTAGGAAAGGAAACATCTTGTTTACAAATGTCAGCCAGCAATTAGCATCATTTAAAGAGTGGAACCACAACGGCTGTTTTTTGTTAGCTTCGAAAACCCATCTCTTTCTTGTGGCCAAGTTTTAAGAGGCAAAGTAGACAGCAAGACTCTGAAACCAGTTCATAAATAGTTGATTTCATATTTTAAAATCTTGCCTATAACTGTCACCCCCCTCGCGTGGATCACAGATGGTGAAGAACTAATTTGTTACTGTTTGATAACGGCTTTTATGTATCAAAGCGCTTATTTACTACTCTGTGGGGGGAAATGACAGACTAAAAGCAATTATGTGTTTTTCTTTCAGTTTTTCTTTAACCACTATGCTCTTTGGCTTTTTTTTTTTTTCCACTCCCGACATGTTTCTTATTTGAAATATAGCATTGTGAATCTTTTACATATGTTGTTTCTCATTTAACCCTCTTTCTGGGTTTTCAAGAATGCATCTGGCCAGGCAGATCAACTGTAATCTTTCATGATTGTTTATAATGGCCCAGTGATAAGTAATAACACTCAGGGGTGTCTCCCGGTAACAGCGTATTACATTACAGTATTAAAAATGCAAATTGGGACTTTGCTTTTGAAGATTGTCAGGAAAATGTTTCAAGAAGGTAGAATAGCTACCAGGACGCCTGTAAGTGAAATCACCCCCTCTCGCCCCACCATGTGGGGCCTCCTGCCTGCAGATTTTCTGAAGGAGCCCCTCACCCCCTCCTCCTTCCCCCAAAATAAATAAATAAGGGAAGAGAGTTTCCTCCGTACATGGTATTAAGTAACTGGTGTTAAATCTCTGGCCCAGGAAAGTCGTGAACTCCTGCATTTTTCCATTTTTTTCTCCCACTGGCAATATACAAACTGCTCACTTGGTGTAGCCACCAAGAACAATTTTGCTGAGGGTTATGCTTTCTGGTGTTGCATGGCAGCAGAGCTGATGGGGATGAAGGAATAATTTCTGCACATATATTTATTTAGAATAAACAAAAAGGGTTCCAGATTGGTGATGACCAGAGCTGATTTGAGGGTGAGTTTCCTCAAAATAAAATAGTGGACTTGCTTGTGTGACCAAAGTTGAGGAAGTGCATAAACACCATGGTGAATTTAGTCATTAGTGTGGAATTTTCCTACTGTATTAAGAGTTAAATTTAAAGGCAAAAAGTTCTGTTATAGATAAGGAATTTCAATATGGCAATACAATATAATGGTTATAGGCTGAAAGAAATGCTGTCTATTGCTGCTGAAATCAGTCAGAATTTTCCCACTGACTTAAATGAAAGAAGTAATAAGTCACCATGGAAAAGCCCGTGGAAAGATTACAAGCTTTTGTTTGTCTCATTACATCCTTTAAATTACCTCCTGGCTCTCTTTGCCTGTTTCACCCTCCTTTTCTTATTCCATATTATAGCCACACTGGCATTAGGAGATGCCTGTTAATGTCAGCAGGACTTCCTGGGGAGCAATAAACTTACATGAAGAGGGACAGAAAGTTTTTGCCAAATAAGAATATACAGATCATGTACTTCCTTACTCTCTGAAGCCTGCCTTATATCCAAAGCTTAGACTAACAAAAAAAAAAACAAAAACGGAAAATCAAAGAAATTTAGAACAGGAAAGGAGAATAAAAGGACAATGGAATTTAGGAAGCTAGTTTAATGTCTATTCTCTTTAAAGATGAAATACCATAATATATCCCTTATTGCTACCAAAATATGAGAGTAACACTTATTTCAATGCTTTAATACCAGAAAGCTTCGATAGAATCCATAAATCACTTCCACATGTTTTTGAATAAATCTCTGTCCTCCATTGTACAAATTGCTTTCTCAAGACACAGTCTGACTAAGGTCAGCAATCCTTCCCTTCTTTTGTGTGACTTTCTCAGGGTGAAATTCACCCTTGGCAGTTGTCAAGAAAAAAGACTTGTGTCTCTGAACTCCTGCCTAAGCCAATTGATTTCCAGTGAGAACTATATTTAGGCTAATCAGGTCCACTGTGTCTGGATGTGGCAATGAAATAGCTGAAGCATGCTCTATCAGGCCTCATTTGAAAATGCTGGCCCAAGTGTGCCTGTCATTCCTGCTGTATTTCAGACTCTCCATCATTTTGATAATTATACAGCTTGGAAACTTTTTTCTTTTTATAGTCTTTGAAACTATAATGAAGTCTTCGGTGCTGCCAACCCAAACCATCCAAAAATCTTGAATCAGGCTTGAAATAATCATGAGATTGGCCTGAAAATCATACAACTGAATGTACTTGGCTTCTTTTATTTGCCTTCTGGTTTTGAGTGTTTAGGGTGCAATGGGGTCACATTTGCAGGGTTTCCTCTGCCTCTGTGTGGGCCAGAAATGCAACCTTTTTATAAGACAACTGAAATTCCTTGGGTATTCACAGAACTCCAGGAGCTGGGATTTAATGGGAGTGTGTGGGGGAAATCCACTGTGTTTGGGCTTGTGATAAAATTGGAAGTCTTGGCATTACAGAGCGTCTCACATTCAAAGTTTGTTTATAAGGGGAATATAGTTATATGGAGAGAGAGAACAGAGTTTCCTTCTGTTCTCTTCTGACTTGAGAGAAATAACTCCCAATGGGTGAACTTCTCTTCTCAGAGCCAGTACAAGGCCTATTCAGCATCTGAAGTGATGCATAGACCTGGCTGTGTCTTTCTCTGCTTTAATTTACTTCATGCTACATTAAAAGAAGCTGCAGAAGTTATTGTAGTTGAGACAGTTTAATGTTCCCAAGGAAAAAAGAAATTCTTTCCAAAACTGCCTATTATCAAGGATTTGGAAGCAAAGTTCAACACAGTGGAGTACAGAACTTAAAATCCCTTGTGAAAGAGGATGGAGGAGGCTGTTGAAATGGAGAGGGAGCTGGGGATGGAAGTACATAAGCTTTATAACATTTAGTATAATTAAAGATTGAAATCCAAGTTTAGGCCAAGTATTTTTGGAATAGGAGGCATTTTTAGCAATGCAGGTAGGAGCTTCACCTGGAAGCTTTGCATGTAGGACTAAGATATTAAAGATGGGATTCATTATATCAGTTATAAATATTTAAACCCCAGGAAATTAAAGGTGAGATTCACTTTAACCAACATCTATACGTGTGCTAGCTCTTTGGTAAACAATGAAAATTATTAGATACTTCTGGAGTGCAGTTCTTCTCATCCTCACACAGATATCAAGAACAGATTGGGTAAACTGCACCATAAAAATGTCTTCTTATTTCCATATGTAGTAAACTCAAATTGATGGATTTTTAAGAGGATTAGTTTTTATATAAACTATTGGCAGTGTAGAAGGCCAAAGTTAAGCAATTTTTCTAAGTTTTGCGTAAGCATAATCTTAACTGACACTTTTTGAGCAATGCAGGATATGGTTGTAAATGCTCTTGGTGCAGCAATATGTGTGTATGTGCCCATGCACAGCTTGTTTGGATATTTTTTCTTATGTTAATGTCTAAATGGTGAATTAGCAGGAGTAGGGAGTTTAGTGCTGCTCCTGGGGAAGGCTGCATTGAATCAGACCAAACTGCATGAGGAGGGAGGTGAAGGTATGGCTTGGAGCTATTTATACAGCACGATAAATGTCTAGATAAGGCACAGTGGTCATACTCTGGGATCCTCAACTACAAACCAGTTGCAATGTCCTAATGTCTCAGACCAATCTGTACTGCCTTAAAATAGTTTGTCAAGTTTTGCTTTTCTTTTGTGGCTAGCAACACCTTTAAGTAATGCACCATTAGTATCTCTTAATCCAAGTTGTGTATGCCTTAAAAATTGACAGAATGTTTTCAGTCAAAAGGTATCACATTCAATTTAAGTACAGGATTTACACTGTGCCAAGCTAAGAATTCTTTGCCAGCAATTTGACATCCTGAACAAATAAGGTTTGAATTCCTTCTCTGAAACAGGAAAAGGATCATTTAGTCTGTTTGAATATCATTTAGAGTAGGATAGCTTTATTTTTTTGATGTAGCAGTGGTGTCAAGTGTGGATTCTGACAGATTTATTGAATTGATGCTTGCATGTTAAGCATACAGCTTTAGACACAGTTTAAATATATATTCAATCTTTCTATGATATTTAAGTTATGAAAATACCCTATGATGGGTAGATTATAAATGCAACAACAAAAAAAAAAAAGATAACCAAAGTTTCTCAGGGTAGTTTTTCCAGCATAGCTATTACTGAGGTTGTGAAAAAGGGCAGGGAAGATCACATATGGAGTGAATGCACAGAAAGATGGTATTTATTTACCAATTTTGTCATAGAAGTCAAACCTCACTTTCTCAGACCCTGTCTTTCCTCTTCCCTCTGTTGCAGCTATTGCCCATCTTTTGAGACATAGTGTTTCAGGGAGTAAAATTTCTTCAGTGCATTAATTTCTGCTGCAAAGAGAATAAAATATTGACAGTTCTACAGCTCTAAATAACCCTAACCTGAGCAAGCATCTGTGGACAAATGGGACAGGAGATAGACAGTGAAGTGAGAGTATGTTCCTGAACTTGAAAGTAGTGTAATTTTATTAATGTGACAATCTGAGATAATAAGAGCCACCTCTTAAAAAGAGTCATCAGCTTTAAGTAGGGCACCTCACCTGACCTTATTGTTTCTGTTCTGAGAGTTAGCTTAGTTAAGCTGCCTTGGGTGGCTCTGTCAGGAACTCCATCAGGAAGAGGTGTATGGATGCTCTTAGTGTCCAACAACCAGGTGAGAGACAAAACAGAGGAATTAGAGGATGAGTGCAAGGGGCAGCTCATGGTGAGCCAGGCTTCTCTGTTAATGCTCTGCACCTTAGAATGCCAGCTGTGGACTGACTGGTGTGTAGCACTCTTACATGGCTACAAACCTGAATGTTCTGCTTACATGGATGGAGGTGTTACCATCAACAGTGCTGTCCAGCAAGGTGAAGTGATGAGACAGGAATTCAGACAGACAGGAGACAACTTTTGCTTATGTGCAAGGCTCTATCCCATCTGTTATGTCCCTGTCCACTTGTTAGTTTTGGGGGGAGGGGAGGTTTGATTCACTCTGGGTGGTGCAAGGGAGAAACAATAAAATTCTATAACAAACATTTATTAGGAGGTTCTATAACAAACATTTACTTGCAAAGTTTTAAACATTAAGGTAGAATAAGGTACTTGACAAATTTTGAAGCATTCAGGCAAAGTAAGGCACTTCACGAATTTTAACTTAGCAAATTTAAACTTGGCTAACTTTAACTTATCCAATCAAAATGAGGCACTTTGTAAGGCATTGACTGGAATTCTTTAGTCTAGGTTACAATATAAGTTGAGAAGCTGGGAGAAGAAAGAGAGAAAGAAAGAGAAAGCATGCACAAGAGTAGAAAGGTATTTGTGTTGGTGGAGATTTAGGTTGGATATTGAAAAAAATTACTCACCCAGAGGATGGTTGGGCACTGAACAGGCTCCTCAGGGAAGTGGTCACAGCCCCAGCCTGATGGAGATCAAGAGGCATTTGGACAAAACTCTTGGGTACCTGGTGTGACACTTGGGGATAGTCCTGTGCAGGGCCAGGACCTGGACATGATGATGCTTGTGGATCCCTTCCAATTCACCATATTCTCTGATTCTGTGGTATTAGCACCCACTGATCCAGAAAGAAGACTTGATTGCTGCAATTTCAGTGTCCAATGATCAAAGTGATGGTTGCTGATCCACTGGGGATGAGGGAAAGCCCGTGAACCACAAAGTTCAATGGTTTAATATATGGTTAGATTTATGTAGAAACACCCACGCACTCCCCTTTTGAGGGGAATTTTACATTATATGATGTAACACTGTGGATCAGGTGCAGTCCTTTAGTGGAAGGCTTCAGAAGTGAGTCCGAGGACCCTTCAGGAGTCTGTGATGGTTTATGACCCCTTCTGACACATGACAGCTGCTGCTCACATCTGCACAGCTGAGCCAGTCTTGCCCTATCAGAAGGCATGAACACCTTCAGGCCGATGTTTGAATGTCTCAATACCTCCCCTGGAGTGGAGTTCTCACACCTGAGTCAGTTGTACAATGGAGGACATTGACATGATAAAAAGCACGATGCCATCTCGCAGGATCTGCTTCTTGGCCTCTTCCCTTACCTGGCTCAAAACTCAGATTCTTGCTAAATAAATGTTGATTTGTTAGGTGCTCTGGTGCTCACACTCCCTGCACCTGTTCTGTTACCATTCACATCGTCAGCAAACACCACTGCTTTTGCAAATGGCTGATTGTCTGAGCCATTAATTATTAACATTTCAGTCTTTCACATCATCCTCTTCCTCTTCCTACTAATTTAGTCTTCAAAATAATTTACAGAAGTCCTAGTGAGGCATAGTAACATTTTTAAGACCTCATTTGGAAGACTTTTAACACTTTTCATTCATGGTCATGCTGTGCCATTGTTCAGAAAAAGAAATACAGAGCATTTTCTGTCTCACGGCTGCTGCAGCACAGCCTTTATAAAGAGTTTTAGCTTGTCATCACTTTTTACTGAACACTTGTAAAAATAGTAATAATCTTTATTAAGAAGAATGCCAAGCCCTTTTGTTTAAGACTCCTTGATTTATATCACTCCCCCAATGAATCTGAGATTGCTTTGAGTGAACGTTCGCCGGTGCCTTACTGTGCATCCATTGAGGGGAATGCAAGCTAAGGGAAGTCAGTGTGGAAGACTTTGAAAGGCTTCAACAGGAAACACTAATTTACTTAGAAGAAGGGCTACAAATTGCATTTGGAATTTAGGTGAAACATCTGATTATTTTTTAACATTTTTTTAAATTATGATTAAGTCAAACTTGATTTAAGTAAAGATATGATCATGTAATAAAAATTGACAGTACACTAAGACAAAAAATCATTTAAATGATTTAGAAAATTTAATTCCTTTTTTTTATCCTGAAAGCAATTAAGAATAAAATATCAAGCAGAAGTTACTAGATGTTTATTCTCAAAGACAACCTAAAATACCACCCTCATAACAAACGCTGTGTAACTCATGGTTATTAAGAAAATACTCAGTCCTCATACTTACACATTTTGTGTTGTATTTACAATGTTCTGGTTCTTTACATGGAGTTCTTTGTAATGAGATAAAATACATGCAAGATAGTCTTTGTGAAATAAAAACATCCTAATTTATTGCTTCTTATTTGTAATCATTTGCAAAAATATAAAAAAGGATCCCCCCCACACAAAAGAAACAAATGCACTTATGTTATTGTTGTGGTTTTAGTAATTGTTAATTTAACAAATAAATGTTTTAGGATGTCTCTCTGGCTTTTCCTGCTATGGATCTGCTGTACCATATGCCATTATTCAGGTTAGTGATGGTGACACAGAAGTCATTTTTTATCTACAGATCAGTGTAACTTTCTGAGCTTGTTCTGCACTACTGATGAAAAAATGTCCTTTTTTCTGGGTTCCCTAGAAATTAAAGGTGATCTCAGATATTGCCATTCTGTACTGCTACTTGATGTTTATTTGTTCTACCACCAGCACAACAAAGGAAAGGCAGCTTTAATTTGCTGTACATTGTGTAATGCAAACGTGAGTTACTGTATATCCCTTAACAGCCCATCATTAATTTCCCTTGCATGCCGTTTCCAGGTTTCATATATTGCTGGCTGTTGTGATAGTATGTAAAGCATCAGCTGCTGTTTCACAGCTTGGATTTTAAGGGCTCCACAAGGAGAGATCAAAAGCTGAAATTCTAATATTGCCTCTAATGGAAGAACTATTACCCAAACAAGCACGATGTAGATTTCTTTCTGAGCAGAATGCTGCTATGGCATTCTCTCACTAATGGCTCTGCAGCATTCAGGACTATAGCAATGTATGGTTTCCAGTTCTGACAAACAATTATTTTATATGTATTCTTTTGTCCAAGAGAAAAAATAGTCTAATTAGTTTAGAAGTACATTTATTTGTATAAATTCTTACAATGTGCTCATCATTTTAGTATATGGGTGTAGTACAAAACCCAAGATTATTGACCCTGGACATTTGTGGTAAACAGAGATTAATCTTGAAGCCAGAACTGTATGACTGTGAGAACTTGATTTGTATAGAGACCTAAAATCTGGTAATTAGTAAAGTTATAGATCAGGACCAGTTTTTATACCAACTGTAATGTTTTTCATAAACAGCATTAGTTGTCTTGGAGGCAATGTGACTCATTTGACTCAGATTCAAACCCTGATTTGTTTTCTGTAAATTCAAAAAATAATAAATAGTCTAAGTGAAATTAGGAGAATTGACATATAATGAGAGTCTAACCATTTAATCTGTATAAATGTACTTTGTGAAGAAAGCTACAAGATGATTTCTTTTCCTAAGAGAAAAGCAAAGGGAAGTGTTGAGAGAAGGAAACTACTTTTGTTTAAGCATGGAAAAATCCCCATTCTTAAAAATAAGGAGATAATGTGTTCTTACAGTTTGATCAAAACAAAATCCCATTTGTTCTGTTTTTTTGATTGAAGATACAGACTCTAGTTCTTGAGGGAATGCCTGGGATTTTTAATTCAATCATCACAGTTCTCATTCTGAGACAAACATAGAGATAGACATAAGACTGCTGCTGTAAGACCCCTCAAGTAAACTTTGATTCCATGTTTAGGCATTTGGTGTCTTTTAAGTAAAGACCACACGGTACTTCATATATAGGGTTAAGATTGCTATTTAGTTTACCTATTTCTGAAAAATCTGTTAAGAATCAGAGCTCCTCCTTTAGGGGGAAAGTTGTTTAACTGTCAGGATCACTTGGTTGCCAACAAGGTGGATTAGCATCTTCTGGAAGACATGTTTCAGAAGATAGATGGCAAGTACAGTCACATGTGAAGAATAAAGAGAAGAATCACAACAGAAGCCTAGAGGAAAGATTGCTAGTGGAAAATCATGGGTGTAGGACAGTTTAAAAAGACATTCTGTACAAACATTTTATAAATATTACTCTTTAGTTCTAATTTATTTCCTCATCTGCTATTGTAGCTTCAATTTTCTTTAAACATTTTTACCTTGCTGAGCCCAATCTCAAAGTCTCTGTCTAGTCTAGAACAGTGCAGCTGGAATGTAATGGGCTTTTAAGTTAATTATAATAAAACCTTGAGAAACTAAGGAGCTTGACACAAAAGTAATGATATCTCTCAGATTAAATACGTAGGTAGCTGGTTTTCCTTGTCTATAGCAGATTTTCTCCTAAGATTTTTCCACAGAGGCCTTATTTGTAAAATGTGATTTTTCCTTTGCTACAAAATGACTCATTTTCAAAAAAATCTGAAAGTTGAAAAGAAAAAATCAAAGTTGCAAATTTCATGCAAAACTCTCGGTCTTTTTAGCTTTTAAACTTGATGCACAGGGGAACGTATGTGAAGGGATAGAAATCTGGGTCACAGCATGAAATTCCTGTTTTTGTATTCATAAAAAACAAACTCTATATATCAAAGGAAGGAGGTGTGAAGTAGTAAAAAAGAAAAAGAGAAAAGCAGTCTAAAATATTCTCAGCTCTTGATATCTCTCTAAACCATACAGAGTCCTTTTAAGACATTATGTGATTTCCTGAAACCATTATTGAAACAAAAATCTTGTTTTCTCTGCTAATAAATGCTCTAAATTTCACTTCTGAAGAATTAATGAAACATTTTCAGTTTTCCAGTACTTTTTTCTATCAAAATATCGTCCTAGTCTATGTGGTCTTGAGAAATGCTCAGGTGGGTATGAATTTATATAGAAAACCAGGTCACACACACTGAATACCTCCTTCTCTACCCATTCGTGGCCAAGAGTTGCAGGGATAATGGCATGCAAACAAATCCTTTTCGGAATCATAATATTATCCTGAGAATAAACCCTTGAGGTGTACAGTGTCTCATGTACATGCCTTAGGAAAGAAATCATTAGGTACACACCCCTTTTAAACAAACTGGTAATCTCCTGCAGTACAGACCAAATTGTGGCCCAATTACATTGTGTGCTGAATGTCCAGAGTGGACTGTTGGAATGAATTTAGTTTACAAGTTAATGATGACTAGCAGGTTCAAGATCACACTATAGAATCATAGAATTTGCTGAGTTGGAAGGGAGCCACAGGAATCTTTGAGTCCAACTTCTGGCCCAGGACAGCCCAGGAATCACACCTTGCTTCTGAAAACATAGTCCAAATGCTTCTTGACCTCGGCAGGCTATGGGATAAACTCTTGCTTTCTAAATGAACCTACATGTGATTGATTGAGCTAAAAATGTCAGTTGGACACTTCTGAGGCTGGCCAGTAAATGAGAAATAGTTCTTAAAGAAATCATACTTCTACCATGGCATTTGTAGTGGTAAAAATTGGAGTTTCTTTAGACAGCTGCAGGGAGATCAATTTTTCTAATGCAATTCTGTTACTGAAAGACAAGGAAATATAAGTATTGTTTGAAGAGGAACATGCCAGTAATTACATGAAGGACTGTTCTGCTGCTCTGGGATTTTATTTTCTATTATAAAATTACTTGAGAATAACTTAAAAATAACCTGATAATGAGTGAAAAAGCACAGTTTTCAGTGGCTTATGAAAGAAAAAGAAACAAAGAGAAGTAGTTACCACTGAATTTCATTTTTCTTTTTGAAATTCTTTCTCAGTTCACTAATGCTTCTTGACAAGAAGTTCCACTGACCACTGCCGAATTTACATCTACACAGTGAGTAACATAAGAGAAGGTGCATGACTATATCAATCTCCCAGTGACTTTCCTTGTGTTGTTTGCTTGCTAGTAATTATATTTTTTATGCACTCATTTGCTGTGGGAGTACACAAGTGATATCAGCCATCACAGCACAAATCAAATGGGATTCCATGGACCAAGAGAAGGGATAGATTATTTCTGCTTGGTCCCAGTGCTCAGCTCTTTTAGGACCATGAACTTCCAGTTGTTCTCTTTCAGAACTTCCCCACACCCTTGAAAATTACTATGTGTGGTTACTGACAGAAGGAAAGCAAAATTCCTATATAGTGGCGATATGTATTTTTTTTTACAGAAGAGCTTCCTTTCCATTCTCCCAAAGATACACAACTCCTCAAATGGGGATAATGTCATTCTTTAATATCATTAAATGGAAATAGTATTTCAAGGAATTCAATGAAGAATTATATCTTCATAAACCTTTTGGGCATGTTTCTCCTTTTGGGATGAGGCTGTGCCCTAATTGGCACAATTGCACCCTGGTTGTTTTCGTGTTATAAAATTCTGTCAATAATGAGACATCAGTAGAATTCCAGATGCATGTGTTAGACACTGAGGGACACAAGTCCTCTCTGCTATGAGTCAGACAGAAAAAAATCTTTGATAAAAGTCACATGTTTGCTCAGTGGAAAAACAGTTAGATCGTGATAGCAGTTCACAAAAGTAGTGTATGATGATCTACAAATTAATTACACACTTGGATTGACAGAGATAGAGTGTCAACATTTGCTAGGGTTTGCATGACTGCTGATTTAGGCTTCAAAACAGCACTTAGGCTCAGGCTAAATTTCAAGCACATCCTTTAGTCCAAGAAAAAAAGTCAGGACCTAAATTATACTGTGTATTTAATTTGGAGCTAATAAAATGTAAGTACAAAAAGGGAACATTTGAGTCATTTTATTAAACAGTATTTGACCCTATCTACCCTATTAAAGCTTCACATTCTTTCTCCAGTGGTGCCGTATGGGAACACAAGATTGTGATTGTGCCCCAAGAGCATGACAGCAGTCCTCATAATAGTTTCTTCAGTCTTTTTTTACATTGCTTTCTAAAATGATGCTGCCATATGTGCTGTTATATTTAAGCAGCAGATGCTGTGAACTCACAAAGTTGAAGAATGCTGAAGTTATGATGCCATTTGAAAACAGGTTTTCTAAGGAAAGCTGACTTCTTGCAAGCCTTTGGATTTATTTCAGGCATTTCATTACTAATTACTAAAGGCCATATAGAATGCATTTATACCACTTATTGGTTCTGTCTTGGGGCACCTAATATATGGGCTCTCTGGCTTTTACTCGATATTGCTGTTTCCACAGCTACAAAGCAGCTATAAGCTCTGTTTGCAACAGTGTTAATGCTTTAATTTTGAAAAGGAGCTGGGAATGGGTCTTCATTTTCACTCCTTTACTTAACCAGAATTTGAGCTAAGGATGATATTGCACTGTAAACCAGGCTCATAGTATTAGGCTATGGATTATCTAAAAAGGGCATTAATATAATGTTGGAAAATTCAAATTGCTTCAGTTTTCATTGGTAGCTGACTTTCTAACCATTTTCATGTTTGAAAATTAAGCAAACAAATTCACAGCCTACTATGAAGCAGATTGAGATTGACAGACCTGCTGGATTCATAGGTGTCAAATCAGTTCCAATAGAACACACATGAGATACCTGGACTAACAGTTGAAAGAGGATGAAGTAGAGATATGGAAGAAAGGTGATGGAGGGAAACATTTCTAATATAGAGGTTGCTTCATGGAAGCTGATTTGGGAAAATAACAGGATCTGGCAGCTGAAGCAAATACAAACATTTTTCTAACACTGATGACTTGAGTCAATTTAATTTAATGTGCACCTTCACTGGGCTTCAGAGGCTGAAATATCAGGCTCTGTAAGGCAGACAGTTCTTTTTTACACATGATCAGCTCTGAGCAAGCACTGGATTCTGATCCCTTAATGGGGTAATCCTGGATGTACATACAGATTGTGGAATGAGATGCTGGAGAGAAATGCTTAGAAAAGGGAGCTGGGGGTCCTGGCTGATGTCAGTGCCCTGGCATCCAGGACAACCAACCCTGTCCTGGGGACATCAGGCACCTGGACAAGGGAAAGGATTGTCCAGCTCTGCTGTGCACTGGAGCAGCCTCACTCTGAGTGCTGGGGGAAGTTTTGGGTGCCACAATACAAGAAAGATATAAAGCTGTTATAAAGCACCCAAAAGAGGGCAACAAGGATGGTGAAGGGCCTTGAGAGGAAGTTGTATGAGGGCTAGCTGAGGTCACTTGGTTTGTTCGGCCTGGAGGAGACTGAGGGGAGACCTCACTGCTGTTACAGCTTCCTCGCAAGCGGAAGCGAGGGGCAGACACTGATCTCTCTCTCTCTGGTGACCAGTGACAGGACCTGAGGGAATGGCCTAAAGCTGAGTCATGGAAGATTTAGACTGGATACTAAAAAAAGGGCGTTTCACCCAGATGGTGTTTGGACACTGCGACAGGCTTCCCAGCTCCAAGCCTGACAGAACTCAAGAAGCATTTGGACAATACTCCTGAAGACATAGTGTGATTCTTAGACCTGTCATGTGCAGAGGCAGGAGCTGAACTTTGATGGCGCTTGTGGGTTCTTTTCAACAAAGCCTATTCTATGATTTTATGAACTGCAAATAACTCAGGTTGCTATCATGTCTTGTATTGATCTAGAGTAATTCTTGCACCTTAGGTGATAGAGACTGATTTGGAACAAAGGGAATTATCCATTGAGATTTCTGGAAGGTCCTGCACCTTTTTTTCAGCCTTCCACACATAGATAAAGTATAGACTGGCTTGGGTCTTCTCTCTCTTACGACACTGACACACCCATCAAAAGTATCATTGAAAGTATCGATCTAAATGTCATATAAATATATTTGGTATGAATGGTAAAGTTATGGCAGTGAAGAGGGCTGTGGGGTGGTCTTTGTAGGAAGAAAGGTGGGAATGACTAACTTTTGTCAGATACAATCTGTATCTCCAAAGCACACATACCACAGGGCGCAGTTGATCCTGTCAACTGAATTGGTGGCACCTTTGTGAACACATATATAAGAAAGATACACCAGAGCAAGAGGGGGAAAAAAGGAGAAACAATAGGGAACAACAAAGCCAGAGAAAGGGGAGCAAGTATGTGACTGAGGGAACTCATGCAAAGGATAACAAACTACTGTGTAGTTGACCTCCATGTCTGGTGCTGCTTGTAAACTTGTCAAAGGGACTGAGTGTAACCTGTGTCAATAATGAGTGTGGAGAGCAGACTGAACAGAATGAGCAAAGAGGAAGCAAGGAAGAAGGAAGGACAGGAGTCCTCCTTTCTTGAGAAAGTGGTGAGGGAGAGAAAAACAAAGTGTTAAATAGGCATATGTGGTCTGCTATATTGAGCTGTTTGGAGAAGAAGGATAAAGCTATAAAATAAAGATTTACATTTTTACAAGTTCAAGAGAGGATGGCTCCCATTTGCAGTTCAGCTTTGAGTCTCATTAGAAAAAAAGTTGGGCTTAGACTAAAGTTAGTGCAGTTTAGTTAACACTGTAAGTAAATTTTTCAAAGAATCCTTCACTCCTCACCCCTGCTCACTTTTCTACAAAATAGATTATATGAGGAAAGTTTTAAGAGTGTTGGGTTTTTCAATATTTCTGGTTTCTGAACAAAGTATCTGAAGCAGCTGAAACATTTGTATGGTTTTGCTTTTCTTTCCAAACCTAACAAGGGTGCAGCTCCAGTAAATGACAAAATCCAGATAGAGTGTGGGAGCAGCAGGATCACAAATTAAACAACCAGGAGGTTGATAAATGCTTCCAGTAGCAGATTTCACTACAGATGGAATCGTTTGACCATTCGACACGCCACAGTCCTCTTGTTGGGGCTTCTGACCATCTCTCTGCAACATTAACTTCATAAAAACTTCCATCAAAGAGCCCCCACCAGAGTCCCAGTGCCTTTTTCAGAGTATTTTCAAACAGCAGAAATAAACATTAAAAGATTCTGCCCTTCCTTCCTTGACATTTTTCCTGACAGTAAATTAGAATCAGATGGAAGGTATCATTATTTCCACAAAGATTATAATGAAAACAAATACTTTACAATAACTTAGAAAAAAACCCCAAACAACCTAAACCCCAACCTTTTAAAAAATGTGTATACATTTGGCCAATAAATTCATGGAGAAATTTTGTTCAAGGCTCATGTGTCTGAATTTTTATTCCTGTCCTTGGCCAGAGGATAAGGATAGAGGATGCCACTAAATAGCACTTTGAGGAAGTAGTTAGTTTATTTATTATCCTGCACAACTGACAATTTTGTACTTCAGGTATTTTTTCTCCTTTTCATCATGATTAACTTCTTGTTTGTTTTTTGTTGTTGTTGTTGGTTTTTTTGTTTGTTTGTTTTTTGGTTTTTTGTTTGTTTGTTTTTTGTTTTGCTTTTTTTTAAATTTGTTTTTGTTTTGGTTAATTTTTTTTGTAAGTACTGCATTAATTTTCTGCACTTTGAAATGGCATAATAATTGCATACCTGGAATTAGAAAAATAAATCTGCAGCAAATTAGAGTATTTTCATTCCAAGAATCTCGAAGAATTTGAGATGATATAATTTTAAAATGACAGTTTTTGAAAAGTGGAGTTTCAAACACAAGCAGGTGGTTCCCCTGCCTTCCTGCTGGTGAACACTATGCAAAAGACTGTCAGTGCTCTCCAGAGAATCTGTTCACTGAGAAGGTGCTGAACCAGGATATTGATTTTGTGAACGGGAAATTTAAGAGAGTTCTGAGATTAAATATATGTGGTTGAATGTAAATACAGATACAAAAGAGGACTGAGCTGTGTACACTTTTGGGGGATGACATTAATTTACTAGTATTGAATAACTGATTCCCCATAATAATTTAGAAAGCTTTATGAAACTCTTCTTGGCTACTTACACGATACAATTGCTAAAGAAGACAGAATTATACCTTTATTCTTTGATGTTTGTGCTCTCCACAGTGACAGTATTAGAGTTAGAGCCATCACTGCTTTTTGTGTTTTGTTGTTTTGGTCTATTTTGCAAACACTCCTGACAGAGTGCAGGATGATGACCCAGAGGGTGCTTGTGTTTCTTTCTGAGTTATGAGGTCTTTCTTTACTGTGAGCAGTAATTACTTTTTTAGAGTGAGGCAAATCAGATATATTTTGGGTCTTCATTGATGATTCTTTGGAAATATTCTCAGGATCTAGTAACATTGATGTTGCAGTAAAATTCTAGTTGGCAGATTACTTCATAATTATAATGGTCTGGAATTACAACTGAGTAGCTAAGTGTAGAGCTATTTATTCATGTTTGTGTTTGTATGCTGCAGTATTCACAACACACTATCCAACATTCACCCATACCTTGTACCCACAGAGAAAGTCTCAGTGGGTGCAGACTCAGAAGTGCTCATGATCTACATCCACAACCAGGTACTCACAATTCCTTCAAATTTTAATTAATTTAAAAATACTCACATACACACACACACACACACACACACACATACATATCTATATATGTATGTATATATTCTTTTTAAAAGAAAATTTTTTGTCACCATAAAAAGCTTTCTGAATGTTGCAGCAAGGAACAAGCCTTGTCACATGTCACCACCACTGTATTCATATTGACTATATTATCCAGTGGTTTAGTCTTGTTTTCTAAACTATATTGAGGTAAAAACTCTATTTTCCTGTAGTGAAGATATCTCTTGGTACCTTGCCTGCTCACAGCTGGTTTCTAAGGTGTACATTTCAGGCTTCTACCACCCCTCAGGCTGCAAGTCAGATCTTTGTTGCTCTCAGTGGCTGGTGAGACAGGCTGTAGGTGCAAAGGTTTAAGTGTAGTGCCTCTGCTGAGGAGCCTTGCCAGGCCAGGCCAGTTGTTCAGCCGTGCACATCTCACATTTGGTGCGTAGGGCAATGCTCCCTATCAAGCAGTGCCCTGTCCATATCAACTATTATACATGTTTTAGCAAATTTTGGCACTGGTCAACTGAAAATAAGAGGTAGCAAAAAATGTGATGCGCTCTTTCACCAGTTTCCGAGGATGAACTTCATGAAGGTGGTAATACCACAGAGTTACTGGTCTCCTTTAGTGTAAGGCTCCTAATATTCATTATGAAGATCTATAAATCAGTTATCACAATTACAGGCTTGCTGGGATTCTCATTTTATGGACACCAAACAAGAAATACTAAAAGTAGTGGTTGATTTATTTACAGATGATTTAGGACTCAAATTCAATTTGAAGTTGAATGACATTTCAACTCGTAAACATCCACTTAGGTTCTTGTTCTATCCTGAAAGGCTCAAGATCATGAGGACCAGATTGCCTGTGGCAGAAGTAAGAGAATTATCCAGATGTCATGTTTCCAATTCATAGAATCATAGAATGGTTTGGGTTGGAAGGGATCTTAAAGAATATCTAGTTCCAATCCCTGCCATGGGTAAGGATCACTCCACCAGACCAGGTTACTCAGAGCCACATCCAGTTTGGTCATAAACACCTTCAAGGAGGAAGATTCCACAACCTCTCAGGGCAAACTGTTCCAATGCCTCAGCACCCTCACAGGAAGGAATTTTTGCTAATACCTAAACTTATTCTCTGTCAGATTAAGACAGTTCCACCATGTCCTATCATTACATCCTTATCCTTTGGCCACAAGAAATAATCTTCTCACCTACCTTTATCCAGCACTGAGGTAAAATCTTTCTTCTTTCATAAAGAAAAGGAAACCAGAAATATCTATGCAAGACATAGAAATGTTCTGAGCAACTTTCTGTTTATTATGTATTTGAATGTCCTTCTGATGGGTGACTACGCCTTTGCTAGTAGCACTCAAAGAGCCAAAAGAAACATATGTTGTGAAAAGTACCTTTAGCAAAACAGACAGATGGATAGGTAACACTTTAAAATGGGGTGGCCAATGATTAGCAATTCATTTGGTATTCATTGCGATAACATTAATTGTTATGAATAAATTACATTTAGCAACACTTGGAATTTTGTGAAAAGATTTGCCTTTTGGGGACTTTGTGAAAAAGAAAAAATAACCCACTTTTTTATTTTTTCCATTTAGTTTTATTTTTCCCATATCAGAAAATTGCTTTTTTTTGCAAGATCTTCTAGAAAATCACAAGCTGAATACCAATGCTTTGGATTTTAAATACTTCTGTCACTAATATGATCTCGAAGTAGGTTTTCACTCAGGTCATGCTTTTATGCTTTCCTTTTTTATAGCAATTGAAAAATTTCTAAACTGCTCAATCCTTTCTGCTGGTTAATCACTCTCCTACTCAGTTAAATACACCACAGAAGTGAAAATATATACCTATTGCTTGTAAGCTGTAAACAGTCAGTAGATTGTGTTCTGATGATTACAGGCCGTTTATATTGGCTGGACTGGCTTTAGCTGTCAGCACATAAAGAGAGAAATGGACAAAAGAGGCTCTGAGAGCAGATGTTGACACTGGAAGCTCAAATTCAGGGATCCTCAGCCTGTGGCAGTGGAAGCCCAGCTGGGAGAAAGAGACAGGCTGCATTCATAGAGCCTCTCTGGGATCCCTGCCCCATGCAGGTACCCAGCCATTGAGAGACAGGAAGATGAAAGGCTGCTTCACAGATGTCACCTGCTGAGGGTTCAGCAGCCTGTCCAGAAATGTCATGTTTGGCAGCTGGTGGAGGATCCCTCCCACCAGCTCTGGCGCACAGATTCTCACAGTATTCCGGGAAAGATGCTTACACAGGGGCTTCCTAATGAGACAACATTAAAGAGAATTTTTGGCTTCTGCCTGTAACAGCACGTTGACATTAACCTAGCTGTCCATTCATTACATAGTTCTCCTGAAGATCAGTCACTCTAACAAAATGAATTTTAGGCATAAGCATCAAGCCAAATTACCCTGGAAAATTGTCGAGATGGCTATCTCTTCTCATTCTGTTAAATGTATTCTGCATTCCTTTGTTTCTGTGTATGTTTCTGAAATTCTATTGATACAGGCTCAGCAGAGGCGCTTGGCCCAAAAACCTGAAAAACTGCAAAGTTCTGGAGGATATATGACACTCAAACATGGCACACTGAGAGCTCTTGGGTCCTATTATCTTCTTGGATAGTAATGTATGGCCTCATCTGAACACGTTTAGAGCATCAGCAGAAAAAATCGGAGAATATTTCTAAGAAGGTAAAAAAGAAGGACAATAAGAATTTGGCAGAAGGAAGTTAAGATCTAAGCAGAAAGGTGTTAAAGAGAAACAGAGAAAAGTTATTGCTTATGGTGGTTGGGAGGGGTCAGTGTTTGCCCTTTTCTCCCCTACAGCCCTCAGATTAAGGCAAATGGCACATGCTGTGTCTTTTGCCTCTTGGGCTACTTCTGATGTGCATAGAAAAAATGAGGGCTCCTTTTCCATACTACATACAGGCTCAGGGAATTAATTGCAGTAAACCAGTTGCATTCCTAGAAATATTACTTAAATGTATGGTATCCAAAATTGTCATGAGATCTAAAACTGCATTTTAAATTACTCAGAATGGTAACGTTTCTCATTCAATTTCTTTGAAATTTTACAATCTTCACCTATTTTTCCTTTTTCCTGTATACAATATAGTAATAAGAATAGCCATGTTATTAACAAGTGAGATTTTTGCTGTAAAATCTACCTAGTAGTGTATTGCCTCTTAAAAACATTCTGAGGCACCAAAATTCCGCTTGGTCCCAGGGAAGGACTATGATCATTTGTTCACCAGTATAGTTTGGGTTATTGTTTTGGTTCTCCCCAAAGAGGCTGCTTGCATACCAGGGTAGAATAGGCAATTGTGTTGAGAACCTGTGGCAGGAAAGGTTTGCCTGAGCATGCCAAGCAGAAGGACTAAAAAGAAATTTGTCCATTAGTCACATAAAATGGTTGAAATTAAATCAGTTTTAGTGCTACTGCTGTTTTTGACTATGGTGACTGAAGCTTTAGAGTGTTAGGGTCATCTTGACACTTTAGTCATTCTTTTGCAAAAGGGGAGGAGAAAAATAATGAATGAAAAATTGGAGGAGGGATTAACAGAAGGAAGTAAAAATACACGGAAAAACATGATTTTAAATAAATTCACAACATCAACCAATTGGAGAAGCATACAGGGTCGAAATTTGGGCTTGGGTTGGAGCATTGGCACCACAAAGCCATGGTGATTTAAGTTACTGACAGCTCTCAGTTATTTCCATCTTTTAAGAGGAATTGAGAGGACATTCCAGATTGTGGCAGTCCAAATTGAGACACGTTTGGAAAAAAATCTAATTTTGAAAAGGTAAAATGTTTAGTATTTTTGAAAATTGATCAGCTAATGTCAAAATCTTACTAAGAGAAATCTTCAGTTCCATTGATGTCCATATAATTAGGACATCTAAAGAAGAATAAAACCCTAAAATAATGGATGTCGTAGACAAAATAAAAGAATTCCCTTTAAGTCCTGGCCCCTTTTAATGTTTTCAATGAATTCCATTCCCTATTTATATTTGTGAGAGCACCTTAGCAAATTCTGGAATTTTCTCTTTGGGAGACATTGATGTGTTGAACTATGGAATACTAAAAATACATATTAATGAATTTTTATATTGATAAAAGTATTATTTTAAGTACAGTATTGTATTCTCCACCATCAGGTTAGACTTCTGTCTAGTTGAGAAGGAGTTTTTAATTAAAGAACATAAAATTTAAATGGTTCAGAAAATGTCAACATGGGTTCCTATTTTCAGCCCAACACAGATGATAGAACGAGAGGGCATAAATGAAAATTAAAGAAAAACAAATTCAGAACAGATGTCAGGAAGCATTTTTTTCAAGCAGCGAATCATAAATGTGTGGAATGGCTTACTAGGCAAGATAGTTAAGGCAAAAACACGGAGGTCATTAAAGAATCAATTAGAAGACATCATGGTGTAGATGGAGAAGGGAATGAGGCATGGTGAGCCAAACCGCCTCTGCTTGCTACAAGACTGTCTCATGTTCTCAAGAAATCTGGACACTGGTAAATGTTTTCAGGCCTCTACAGTAGGTGCTAGCTAGAAATCCACACAGCTATCTCCCTCTCTTATCCTACTCTCTCCCTTACTTTCTGCAGGTACCCAACACAACTTTCAGGAACACCAGAAAAGCAGTTTTAATGATGGGAGAATTTGCATTAAATATGCATTAGAGGTGCCAGTGAAATCTTTGGAACATGTTCTGTTAGAAACCGGATGTTATCATAAAACAAGTTTGCCAGTAGAACAACAGGCTACTTGTATTAGTAAAGATGTCTTCTACTGGGAAGGTATTAGTAGTATCTCTTTTTTTTTTTTTT